>JANSVA010000008.1:18319240-18337052 GCA_025504915.1 Erythroxylum reticulatum | reverse complement strand
TAAAGATATGGAGACACTATCTATATAGAGAGACAGTCCATATATACACTAATTATAAGAGCTTAAGGTATCTGTTGAGACAAAAGAATTGAATATAAGAAAGAGGAGATGAATAGAGTTTTTAAAAGATTATCATTGTATGATTGAGTATCATTTGGGAAAAGCTAATGTGATGGCCTATTAGCTTAGATTCAGATATCAAGGTTACTGAGTTTAGTTCAATTGAGAACCTTTAATTTTAAGTTGAATCTAGAGAAGAATGAGGCAGTGATTGCTACATTGAAGCTGAGACCGATGTTGCATGACAGATTCCAAAAAGTTTATAGTAAAAATCCTGAAATGGTGAAGCTTATTAAGAAGTTGAAAATGAATACAAATTTTAAATTTGAACTGAGAGATGAGACACTATGGTTAAAGTAGAAGTTATGTGTGCTTGACATTGATAATCTGAGGAAAGAAATTCTAGAGGAAGCTCGTATAGTAGCTTATGCTATACATCACCAAGATGTATAACATGATGAAGCAATATTTCTAGTGGCCAGGGGTGAAGAAGCAAGTAGTGGTGTATGTTGTCAAGTGTTTAACTTGCCAATAGATTAAGGCTGAGCATCAGGCTCCAGTTGGGAAGCTACATTCTTTACCTATTTCGGAATAAAAATGGGAGTGAATTATAATGGATTTCACTATAGGATTGCCAAAGACTCTGAGGCAATATGATGTTATATGGGTCGTAGTGGGTTAATTGACAAAGTCTACCCATTTCTTACCCGTGAGAGAGAATAACTCACTAGACCAGTTAGCCTGGAGGTAAGTGAATGAGATAATTAGACTGCATGGAGTTCTAGTGTCCCTTATATTAGACAAAGATCTTAGATTTACTTTGAGGTTCTGGAAGAGTTTAAGTTAGCTATGGGTACGAAGTTAAACTTCAGTACTGTATTTCATCCTCAAACAGATGGATAAAGTGAGAGGGAAATTAACACTATTGAGGATGTGCTCAGGGCATATGTATTGGAGTTTCAAGGGGCATCGAATTAGTATATAACCTTGATTGAATTTGCTTACAACAAGCATTATTACAGTAGTATTGGAATAGCATCGTGTAAGGCGTTGTATGGAAAGAAATGTCATTTTCCTCTATATTAGGATGGAGATGGTATGAGAATGGTTGAAGGCCTAGAACTGATACAAGATACTGTGGATAAAGTGAAACTAATCCGTAGTCATATTAAAACAGCTCACAATAGACAAAAGAGTTATATGGATCAGCACTGAAGGGATATGGAATCAGAGTAGGAGATAGAGTGTTTATGAGAGTATCACCTTGGCAAAGAGTGTTGGAGTTCAGTAAAAAGGGTAAGTTGAGCCCTAGATATATTGGTCTTCATGAGATCCTAGAGAGGGCTAGGCCATTGACTCACAAGTTAGCCTTACCGGTTGGGATGTACTAGATACATAAACTGTTCCATATGAGTATACTTAGGAGATATCGGTCTGATCCAATGCATGTGCTACTAGCTTAAGAGATTAAAGTTGCTAGTAATCTGAGTTATGTTGAAGAGCTAATCAAGATAGTGGGATGTCAAATGAGACAATTAAGAAACTGAGAAATTACATTGGTGATGATCTTTCGAAAGAATCACTCAAAAGAGGAGGCTATACGAAAAACGGAGGAGCACATGAGGAGATAATATCCCCACCTATTCGAAGAATCAGATAAGAATTTCGAGGATGAAATTTCTTAAGGAGGGGAGAATTGTAACATCCCGTTTTTCCTATTTTAAGGGTTAGAACCCTAGCATACTAAATATGAGAGATATTATTGAAAAATTAGAAAATGCATTTCATGCTCATACATAATATTAGCATACACATACGTGAATTTGATTTTTTTGTACACATTGCAATGACTGTTCATTTTCATGATATAAATGATTTTTAAATGATTATGATTTGAATAGTGAATATTTTGTCTTAAAAATTGATTTGGTCAGTATAATTGTTAATTTAGAATTTTCTGTGAAAATTTGGAAATTTTTATGAAATTATGAGTACTTATGGACTAGGAAAATGTCAAGTGGTAATACAATTGATTTATCATAGTAGAAATAAGTGTCAAATGGCAATTGAAATGATTGGCAAATGGTGTTAGGATTTGTTGAGAATGTGATATTAAAAATTGGCTAATAATTGGATTAGAAATTGGGTAACAAATGAACTAGAAATTAAATGGTATTGAGTACCATAATTAAAAGATGTTAATTTGATTTTTTATATGGTAAATGTCATGACATGTTTCATGTCACTCACTAGGCATTTACTTACTATGTTATATGTAACACACTAATCTCATAGGGCATATTTGCAAATGTAATGACAGTATTCGAGAATATACTCTTCGAGGATGGTACGTTAAGACTATCAAAATAACACATTACAAACCTTTCACGCATCAGACATATCTTAAGTAACTCATATTTCATTTAGGCCCATTTAAATATAAACATATTCAATCAAAAAAGTCATTACATTTCAGAATTCACGTGCACATAATACAACAGTTGTGTAATGCAATGCTTAAACATAATTCAACCAGAACTCATTACATTTCAGAATTCATGTGTACATAATACAACAGTTGTGTAGTGCAATGCTTAATACAAATTAACTGAAGACATATACAGGTGCTAATTGATCTCGACTCCTAACTTATGCTCATTTGCAGTGGCTTAAATCCAATTAGTCTAATTGGATAACTCCTCTGAACCTAAAAAGCCACGGTGCAATTTTTGATGAGTTTTGCTAACTCAATGAGTTAACCATCACTCAAGTCAAATACGCAAATATCCCAAACAAAAAATTTCACAAAAATTTCCATCTCAATAAGACATAATGAATGTCACACATTTCACATACATTCTTTCAGAACATGTATAACTCAATCAATCACATTATCATGGCATATCACTTTATCATCACAATTTCAGAAAAGGTTTCATAACCATAAATATAAAAATGTAGATGCATATGAGACTCTAGATTCATTATTATTTGTTGTGGCCGAGTGCCTTTCAAATACAGATACAGATATTGGCCCATTGGGATCAGTCAAACATATAAATCATGAAGCAAAGCTCTACGTGCAAAATTTTGAGCTTAAAGCTCTTTCAGACTGACTGCTTTGATCACAATGCCTTTATCTAAATATTCATTTTTATGAAATATACCAAATAACAAAATATGCCATGAATAACATTCGCTTATGATGAACAGATAAAATCTTTTATTCATCAAACCTCAGTCTGGCATTCAACTGTTGTTGAGTATTCTAAAATCATTCAATATTCAGATGCAAAACAGAACACTTCCAATACATTATCGAATATTAAACTCCTCAGACCATTAAAGTCCAGAATTCACTTACAAATCACAATCAGTTCAATAATTGGAAGTTAAACAAAACAAATCAATCCTAAGAAGATCATCTAGGTTAACTTACAGTATGCTCCCATATATGCTACTGCCCGGACGGTTCGACAATGTTCAAATGATGGCGTACTTCTTAAGCATCTAAATACACATACTGTATTAGGGATGTTAATGGTAAGGTAACCTTACCGACTCATAAATAACGTAAACCTGAACCTGAACCTGAACCTCAAGAACCTATAGGACCGATTAACCTATTTTTAGGTTCGGTTCTCAGGGTAACCAGAATCTATTCATATCAACATATATGACAAAAAATTATAAAAATAATTGGTGAAAACAAATACAAATTATTCATAAAAGTATGCATATAAAATCCAGCAAATATTATTCCAATATGTTAAACCCAAGCAAAGTAAAAATAAGCCAAACAATGTCTTATAAAAGATCTATACTAGAAAAAAAGATAAATTATTAAACAATTATTATTTTAGTCAATGAATTTTTTCTATTAATAGTTTAATACTTTGATCAATAACTTTGACACATATTAATTACTATTTGAAGTAAAAGTATTGAGTTTTATGCATTAGATTTTACTTATAATAGCAATGTTCAAGATTAACGTTTAATAACATATAATTAAAGTAGTTTTTCCTTTTCTTCTTTTTTATTCAAGAATTAATATAGTAAATATTGGTGAATTCAGTTTTATAAAATGGAAATGAGGAATTGTTTTTTATTAAAATATTTTGATATTTATGTTTAATTATGATGCCATGAGAAGTTAATGTGAATGCTCTAAGGCACCGCTTCCACTGAGCATATGCTCAAATATCTGAAGGATGTACAGGCATAAATGTCTGATGGGAGTGGGTTGCTACAAAAAGAGCTTAAGGTAGATGAAGAGCAGAAGAACAGTAGGGCTGGTTGAGATACCCATAAATGTATGGAAGAGCTTAGGCATAAAGGGTCTTACTTGGATAGCTAAGCTTTTTAATATGATCTTGAAGTCCACCAAAATGCTAGACGAGTGGAGTCTGAATTTGTTAATTTGTCTATACAAGTAAAAAGGCGATATTCAAAATTGTGACAATTATAGAGGCATCAAACTACTTACTCAAACTATGAAGTTGTGGGAGAAGGTAATTGAGAAGAGAGTGAGAAAGGTTGCTCCGATTTCAGAGACTCAAGTTAGGTTCATGCGAGGAAAGTACATGAAAAAAGCTTTACATCTCATCAGAAGATTAATGGAATATTTTGTAACTTAAATGTAAAAATTAATTGAAAACATTAGAGGCATAAAAAGGGATATTACAATATTATGTTAAGAACAAAGTAAATACAATATCTTTTCTATAATCTTTAGGAAGAAACTAGAGGATTAAAGGTTCCACTATCCTTTGAAATAGGTGTTTAAGTGTCCAGTAAATTTATGAGCTACCAATGTTTCCCTTATTTAACAATGCAACATGTGAGTTAAAAAATGCCTATCAGTTTTAGTCTTACTAAACAATCTCTTTTTTCTTTCCCTCCAAATTATATAAACTCCACAATTAAGGCTAAGAATTATGCAAATTTGATCTTTCCTTAGAAAGGGAGACTTATTTTCAGCCTATTCCAATATTCTATTCCAAGCTATCTCATAGCAATACAACCTCAATGTATGTTGAATCCTAATCTAAATGGAGGCTACATAACTACATTTGAAGTAAAGATGATCAATATTTTCTACCTCAATATAATATAGCTCACATAAGGTATCATTGGATCTAACATTCCTATCTTTAATTTTTAATCTTCTTCTAGTTATAAGCCAAGTGATGAAGGAGGCTTTTGGCTTCAAGGATCATTTCAAAACAATGTTGAACCAAGGAACATGCAAAATGGAAGGCTTGAGAGCTTTAAGACATGAAAATTTTGAGTAGTCTCCATTATTGCTCATAGAGCATAAAGGTTTATTAATGGTTGAGGGGCTTGATCGATAGTTGGGAAAATATCTTAGGAGTCTTTCACCTCCTATTTGGAAAGTGCCAAGAATTGTGCTCAATAACACTCCAACTCAAGACTATGAAGATAATCTAGTAGAAAGCAAAGAAATTTCATCTCTAAGACAGAGGGGCTCTAGAGAAGTTCAATTATCAAACCAAAACCATATATCCTCCCTATTCCTCACATGAATTCTAATGAAAGGGTAAACAACTTGTCTTTTTCTTAAAATTTAAATGAAAGGCCAAGAGTGTCTTTTCCTTTCTGTAATTTTCCATTAGTAGCAATCCTTAAGATAGAAATCATTTATCCATTTTATCCAAAGAGACTCTTCATCATTGAACAACCTCCTTGTCCTTTTAGCTGCTTACATAACTTGGAAAGTTTGGATTGAAGTAAGACCAAACTACCTTCTTGCTTCCTCCAATAGAGCTGATCCCATTTGCTTTTAATTCCTTTGGAGCTATCACTCTTTTTTTTACTAGAGAATGTTTCTAATGCATTTTTCAATCTCCTTAACAATTCTTTTATTAAAAGTAGATGAGAGTTATTATGTGTGTGAAGATTGTTTAGAACAGAGATAATAAGTTAAACCCTCTTAGATTATAAAAGAGCTCTATTATGTCAGGAGTTAATCATTTTGTTACATTTCTCCATAATCCTCAAGAAATCTTAATATCTCAATGTTTTAGCAAATATAGGGACCCCAGGTTTTTGAAAGGTAGGCTATGCACATTCAGACCAAAAATTTGTTAAAAGTTTTCAGTGTTGGAAATGTCTAAGAAGAAATATATTATGCTCTTACGAAAGTTGATGCTTAAGCCAGAAGACCTATAAAAGATCATAAGAGATTGACACAAGGTTGAGTTAGAATCTTGATGTGCTCTATAGAACAGTAATAGATTATCTACAAAATTCAAATGAGAAAGACAACTCCTCATAGATGTGATGGAATTTGAAGTTCCTAGTAGTAACGAAGCTTATGATCATGTTCAGAATTTCTATAGAAATGGAAAAAAGGTAAGGAGATATAGGATCTCCTTGCCTTATTCCATTAGAGCCTCTGGATTGTTTAATAGGAGCACCATTGAAGAGAATATTGTATGATGGGGTAGAAATATAGGAGTGAATCTAATTGATAAAGAATTTACGAAAACTATTCGACCATGCCAACTACGAATTTATAAAACGTAAGCAAACACATTTCTTTAACTTCAGAACAGATTTTGGGAAACCTCAATCTGAATTACAAGTTGACTCCTTCTAAACATTTTTCCCTATTGTTTTAAGTTTCTAATGATACCAAAATCATTCAATTTGGTTTAGAAATTTTAAAGTTAGTGCCCAAAATTTTTTAGACTATTATAAACTGAAACAGTACACTATACCCAACTTCCATGCAGAAATTGAAAGCCTTAGGGACTTAATTAGAATTAAATTCCTTCAGATAATTTGTAGATCTATGTCTCTAGTCAATAATAATAATAATCTCATTTGGAGGTCAAATGATGTAGTTATGGCTGAAAGAATCAAACATGGTTTTGTCTTCAATCATATTGAACCTATTTTGGGACGATTGGAATAACTTTCACTAAAGGTATCGGATTAAGGTCATTATTAGACGGTTTGAAAGAGTACTTATAGATATACAACTTTTAAGACTTTAAAGATAGATTCTATCATTGATAGGGTCAAAATTGAATCAAATGATAGGGTCAGATGATCCTTTCCGATAGGCTTCAATATAAGACCTAATTTGGGATAATTAGCATAACTTTCTATAGAGATATAAGATTAAGGTTATTATTAAATGGTTTGAAAGAGCACTTATAGATATACAACTTTCAGGAAGACGTTGAAGATAGATTATGTCATCTAGAGGGTCAAAATGGAACCAGACGATAGGATCAGACGATCCCAAATGAAAGGTCAGACGATAGGCTTCAATCTAAGACCTAATTTGGAAAAATTAGCATAACTTTCTCTAGAGATGTCTAATCAAGGTCATTCTTAAACTTTTGGAAAGATAACTTCTAGATCTACAACTTTTATGAAGACCTTAATATTTTTGTATTCTAGTGGGTCAAAATTGGACCATACGATAGGATTAGATGAAACCAGACGAAAGGTCAGACAATAGGTTTCAGTCTTTTGGGATAATTAGTATAACTTTTAGTATAGGTATCAGATTAAGGTCATTCTTAGATAGTTTAAAAAATAACTTCTAGATCTATAAATTTCATGAAGACACAAAGAGAGATTGTGTCATCTAGGGGTTCAAAATTGGAGTAGACAATAGGCCAGATGATTCAGTCTGAGATGCATCAGACAATTCAGTCTATAGTGCATCAGACATTTCATCCTACAGTGCATCAGATGATCCAATCTAAGATGCATAAGATGATTGTATTTCTACTAGGTCTTCCTCACATCACCAAAAGTTCTAAATCACTAACTCCACACTCCAAAACATCTCCACTTATAATGATCATAACTTTCGACTTTGATGTCAAAAAATATGATACTATATATCATTAGAAAGCTAGAAAGATAACTAAAACTTTTTAGAAGACAACTTTGTCTAATTCAACCTAGATTAATTTAGATTTTCTTTTGAAGTCATAACACAAATTTTGCCCCTATGGAAGACTTGAAATTTTCACTGTGCAAACTTGGAATGTCCTAAGCATAACCATTCAACTACCAAATTGAATTCATTAAACTATCAAATCTCAACTCATTTGACACATCAAATTCAACTACATCTCATCATTAATAATTCCTATCTTTCTTTTCCATAACATCTCACTTATATATATATAAGAATCCATGTTCAAATTCATCATCTCAAGTTGATAACTTCTTTAGATATGCTTAATTCCAACTCAACATCATCCATACACAATTTATATTTCATTCAGAACAAAAATAAGAATTTACAAAGCTTTAATGGCAATCCAAGCCACAGTACATCATTGGTATCAAAATCCAAAATACCAAAGATACAAAACCCAATTCTTGAAATGTGTGCAAAGTCTTGCTTTTACAAATTTTAACTTAATTTACAAAAGCATTGTAAAAGCAGAATCAATCCTCGACTCTCGGTTGCTCAATCTTATTTTCTTCACCTGAAGATGGGACGAAAAGGGGGTGAGCTTGAAAGCTCGTGGATAACAGTTTATAATGGAAAAATAAGCAAAACCTTTGAAAACATTCACTTGTCATAAAAATTCTCATTGAGTTCAATAAATTACAAATCATGAATGCATCAAACTTGTTAACATAACATAAGCACATAAACACATCAAAATGATTTGGGTGGATCCAAAACAGAACGTACTACACATTTCTCATAAGGGTCCTGTGTAGTCGTGAATAGAATGTACTAACGCAATCTCACAAAATGGTTTTATGTAGCATTAAACTTATGGGAGTCCATGAAGAAGCTCTATGCCACTAGCAAGCAGGCGGGATAAGCCTTTTGTCAAAGTTCACTTAACTTAGTGGAACACCACAAATCCACATAACATGTAATTCGTGACTTGTAAACTTGGTGCCCAAAATGCCACATTTTCGAAACTTGATATCCTTTCAAAATCATTTTCATTTTTCATTTCATAAATAAATGACACAATTCATATACCCAAAATGTTGCACTTTCTCAAAACATTTAAAGGGCAACAAATGTACATTTATGATGCAATTGAAATCATTAAACTGCTTTGAATAAAAAAAAACATTAGTGGCTTATTTACTCTATTATAAACATGTACCCACCTTGATTTCCTTGATTAAAGACTTGCTCAAAATGCCTATTCTCTTACTCCTCTTGCCTTTCTTAATCCCCTTATATACTAACAAAATCCCCACCTAATAGGGTTTTCAATTGAAAACCCCACAAAGCATAATCACTAAATTGGTTCTAGAATACCTAAACCTATGCATTTACTAAGCTTCATGAACTAAAATCCTTCCAAAAATCCAAAAGATTAAAAATGATCTTAACTTGATTCTTCACCAAATGAAGAGATCTTTGGCTCAAGTGGAGGCTCTTCTCTTCCTCAACCTTTTTCACTTCTTGAACAACCTCAAAATCTCCCTTAAAACTAAGAAATGATGAAACCCTAACTATCTTTCCTTCTTTTCTCTCCTCTCCACCGAAACTCTCTTCTTTCTCTCTTCCATTTTTGTTCTTATCTCCCAATTCACGTTTTTCCATTCTTAAAATAACAAGACAACATTTTTTCTTCCATTTCTACCCTTAATGAGCCCAAAAAGTTCATTTTTACCCTTCCTTATAGGCTTATGTTCTTTTATGTTTAAGTGTCTTGCCAAAAACACCCTTGAACATTCTTATAACTTTAACACTTTAATTACACTTACCCATTCAATAAATCCTACTAACTTTGACATAATTAAATAATTACAAAATGATTAATCTATCAAAACCTCATAATTATTTAAATCATGCTTATTCATCAAGAAAAAAAATTTGGGAGCCAATAGAAACCAAACCATTCCATTGAAGCTAGTTAAAAGCTTTAGAAAACTCTATTTTAATAGTACAACTTTTGATGGATCCCTCACAGTTTTAGCAATAAGAGTATTTTATTTGATATTGATTTGCCAGGTATAAAGGCTCCTTAAGAGTCATTTATAATCTAGTTCAAGGTCCCTTTCAATTTATTGGGAAGAAGCTTTAAAATCACTTTATACACAATATTACAACGACATATTGGATGAAAATTATTATGGCAATTTGCATTAATAAGTTTAGGAACCAGAAGATAGTAATATCATTAATTTATCTCAAAATTCTTCCAGAATTAAAAAATTCCAAAACAATTTCACAAGTAGATTACCTGATATATGCCAGGTTTTTAAAAAGAAATAAGCATTAAACCCATTTAGACCTACAAATTTTTAAAGATTAAGACTAAAAAGTACTAGTTTGATCATATGGGGTAAAAATGGTTATTAGAGCTTTAGTAAAGATAAGGATACAAGAGGACCAATTAGCTCCACAAGCTTTTATATGCTAGTTAACCTAATGTACTTGAAGCTCTAAAAATGCTCTTAAAGTAACTAAAAATCATATTCATCAAGAAGGATTTATCAATCACCATTTGATTATTAGGATCCAAAAGAAAGTTAATCTTGTTAGCATTTTACCTTGCTAAGATATAATTATGGAAGAATTTGATATTGAAATCACCTCTTATAGCTAGGTTATTCTAGCTTTTTGTATAAGCAGAGAATGGTGATCCTAGATAGCCTTGTTTTGTTTCCCCAATTTGTTAGCCTTAATAGATCTAAAGACAATGCCATCAAGATGATCACAACATACCTCCTGAGCTCTCCTTAGATCCTTTTTAGCTTTATGAAGCTTAAAAAAGTTGTGGATTAATTAGGTTTATGAAAAATCTTAAGCTTATTTTTTAGAATTTAAAATTTACTTATAAATTGATAAGCTTTGTAATATATGATTCTTCACCTCCAAACTTTTTGTACTGGTTCTCTAATCCCATCCTTGTTTCTAGAAAGTTAAAGAATCTGAATGGATCTTTAAAGGGGGTTGGAGAGATGAAATTTAAGACCTCTATATTAGAACGATTAGAGCATAAGGGGAACCTAAAGTGGGCATATGACTAAGGGAATTGGCTTAACCAAAGTTGGTTAACAAACATTTTGTCCAACTTCTTCCTAGTGAGGCAATTTCCTTATTGTTTATTGCTCTAAGTGAAAAAACTTCCTCCCGATCTAAGATCAGTCACCTCTAACTTAATAATAGCATTCTTCAACTCCTTACTAAGATTGGAAGAATTAATCTTATCTCCATTAACTTTTGAAGGATGAAGTGCATTAGTAAGGTCTCTTACAATCAGCCAGGGCTTATTTATAAATTGGATAAAGTAAAAGTCCCCCCAACGTTTCTCTCTCTAAGATTCAAACTTAGTAACGTAAATAATTATAGTTTCAAACTTGAATCATAAGTCAACAGGCTTGTAATTCAGATGGGTGTATTAGTTTGAAGAGCTTAGTATAGTGACTTGTACATTTTAGAAATTGTAAGCATATATAATTCTACCATTATAGCGATTATCATGATTAGAACCATATTTCTAGTCTTCTCTTAGGATTTTCATAAATTGTGGAGCTTTTATTCTTATTTCAAGTAAACCAAGTAGAATTGGATTCATCTTCAGCAAAAGATCCTTGACAGATTGTCCCTTGAGAGCTTCATTAAAGCCTCTAATATTTCTAAAAACATAAATATATTAATGATGTGACTACCAACCTCTTTTAGGTTTCCTCCTTTTCCTACATATTCTTTTGAATGAACCTGGAGTGAATTGATCATTCTACTTCTACCTCATATATGAGACACTTTGGTGAGCTACCTCCTCTTTATGCTCACTATTATCTTCAAATTTTCCCTTTTCCTTAATAGGAATAGTTCCAGTTATGTCCTAATTATTAAGTTGGGCCTCACCTTCATCTGGTAAGCCAATATGATCTTTAGGAATAACATTAACAGAGTTATCTTTAGTGTTTTGAGTAGTATGATCATCCATTATCCTCATTAGCTTATAGTAGTCCCCTTTTAAGAACAATCTCCCTTTAGGTTTCTAGAGTTAATTAGATTTTAGCTTTAACAAGTCCACTTGCATAATTGAGTTTCATAATTGGAATAATTTTAGGGAGAGAAGTTTTAGGATTTATCCCGACAAAAATTTGTTCATAGCATACTTTTTAAAATTACCAGTAGCTGAATCAAAAGTAACAGGTTTGCAGTAATAGGTTTGCCAGTTGAACTAGTCAAAAAACTCAAACCATCTAAAATCTAATAGTCAAAAGCTATATTATAAAATTTGATATCCAAAAGGGTGATTTTTATGATATTTTTATCATATTCCAAACTTGGAACCCATTTTTACATGAATATTGGTTGTCCTCCAATATCCTAAGGGCCTGATTCCATAATCATACACATTTTATCCCTAACTGTAAACTTAAACAGAAAGGTTTCTTCCTCAGTGAGCAAGATTTTGTCTAGTCCCTTATTTCCCATCTTGTTTGAGCCCATCTTTGCATAAAAGGAAAGCTAGTCCTTTACTTAGAAAAAATCCAAGAAAAGTGTTAATACAATGTTTAGCTCCTTTTTAAAGCAACTCAAGAGGACGAGAGACAATTCCATCAACTAAGGTTGAGGGGAAGTGTTTTGGTTTATCATAGGAGGTTTATGTTGAAACAACATTTCTCCAAGTTTTCCCAACTCTATTCGTCCCTTCATCTTTTTGCTTACTCAGTTCTCTCATAATGTTGGCATAAAATGACTTTTGCAAGGTAGGGAAATGATTTTGCAACACTCTTTTAGAATAAGAGCTTCCGTCGAAGACTTCCATGGAACTTCTGTAAGAAGAAAGTTACTTGGCTTTATTTCAGGTCCCACCCAAAAGTTTCCACAAAAGGAAAGTTACTGTGCAACCAAGAGGGAAAGTTTTTCTTCATCGGAGAGGGAAAGTTTCTTTTATTATACTCAAGTTCCACTTAAGATTAATGAAATATTATATGGAAAGATAAATAAATTTGCACATGGTTTTAATTGATTTAGAAATAGCATATGATAAGGTTAATCATAGGGAAATCATATATGGTGTTTAAAGGTTAAGTGAGTTCCTATGACATATATATGGGTGATTAGGATTAGAAAAAACATATGACAAGGTTAATCGTAGGGAAATCGTATGGAGATGTTTAAAGGTTAAGTGAGTTCCTATGACATATATATGGGTTATTAGGGATATGTATGAAAGTGAAATGACTAGCGTAAGGAAGATGGGAGGAGATATAAAAAGTTTTTCTATTGGTATTATGCTACACCAAGGCTCCGCATTGAATCCTTTTTATTCGCAATAGTGATGGATGAGCTCACTAAGAATATTAAAGGAGATGTACCTTGGTTATGTCGTTTATTGATGATATTGTCTTAGTTAATGAGACAAATGAGGGTGTCAATATCAAGCTAGAATGTTATAAGGATATGCTAGATCTGAAGGGATTTAATTGAGCAAGACTAAGACAGAGTACTTAAAGTGTAACTTTTTAGGCCACAGAGTGGCTATCAAAAGTTATACTAAAGAAAGATTGGATCAAAAGTTATACCAAGGAAAGAGTGTTTTAAGTATCATCCAAAGTAATGGAGAGATTAATAAAGATATAGTCCATTGTATTAAATCTTAAACGGAGAAGTGCATCAAGAGTTTTGTGTGATATGAACAAACCACTTAAGTTTAAAGGTCAATTTTGTCACTTAGCTATTAGGTCAACCATATATGAGGTAGAGTATTGACCCATCAAATAAGTGCATATTAATAAGTAAGTGGTGGTGGAGATGTGAATGTTTTGTTGGATGTGTAACATTACTACAAGAGATAAGGTCAAGAATTTAATGGTAAGGGATAAATTAAAGGTAGTTGGTATTAATGAAAAATTGAGAGAGATAAGGCTTAGGTGGTTTGGATAAATTAAAAGGAGAGACCCTGATGCTCTAGAGAGAAGATGTAAGAAAATAGTACATAGAGATTATAAGAGGATAAAAGAAAGTCTTAAGAATAACCAGGGGGAAGTGATCAAGAATGATATGACTCTGATGGAATGTACTGAGGACATAGCCAGTAATAGAAAAATTTGCATACTGGGATATTGATAAAGGATCTCTCTTAGAGAGGTCAGTGTCATTCTCTTAAGTATTTTATATTTTTTTTCCTTTAAGTCTTTTGTTGGGTTGATTAAGTAGAAATTACATCCTAGTTAGTTTCTTACTTAGCCTAATTAATTTCTTGACATGGCTAGTTTAAGATACTCTTCTACTTGTCTTTTCTAGTTTGTGTATTTATTTAATTATTTTATCTCTTATTGTTAATCTTTACTATGTTCTATGCAGACAATATTTTCTGTTGCATTATCTATTTGTATGATTTTATTTATATATATTCATTTATATTTTTATATTATTTATATTTTGTATTGTATATAGGTCTATCAAAAATAGTCTCTCTATAGGTAGGAATGAGCTTGCATACTGCTAGACCTCTCTAAACCCTACATTTTAGTGGGACTCTCACTAGGGGTTATTGTTGTTGTTGTTGTTATTGTTAAAGTTTTCTTAAAATTTTCACAATCAAATTGGTATAAGAGCTATCAATGTTCATTAAATTGATTGTTTATTAGATGGTGGAGGGAACCAAATCTTGATATTTAGAAAAATAGAAGAAAACATAAAAAAATATAATGTAATAATTGGAGATGAGACATGAAATAAATATGTATGAGTTAAAGGAATGCATATTAAAACTTCTTAATAAAATGGACTCAGAAGTTCAGGAGTGGAGGAAGGTGAATGGATGGTGCAAGAGTTTGGGTTTCATGATGGAATGTATAATAGTCATTAGAATATTTTCAATTCAATTTATGAGATAAAGGAATGAATATTACAACTTATTAATAAAATGGATTCAAAAGTTCAGGAGTGGAGGAAGGTGAATGGAGGCTGCTAGAGTTTGGATTACATAATGGAGTGTATGATAGTCATTACAATATTTTAAATTCAATTTATTAAGATTTAATTTATAGTTTTTATGGGCAAAGGTTTTTGAATATAAATCTCCAAAAGAGAGAAATTCTTTAGCCCTGAAAAAAGTCAATAGAGGTTAAGGTTAGGTTGGTTAGTGATGCATCTATTTGGCATGAGATTTATCTAAATAAAAGACTGTTGATAAAGCCATTAAGCTAGGGAGAGTACACACAAGCATTGGAGGAAAGGTTCTAATAGGTTATCAATGACAAAGAGGGTTCGTTAAGAAATATTATGTTGAATTTAATATGTTGTCACAGAAACTAGTAATGATGATCCTTATTTAGTTATTCTCTCCTTAAAGGGTTTTAAACTACAAATCAAACATCTTATCAAAATATGCAATCCTCGATAACTTTGAGTAAGTTTATGAATTATTTAAGTAGCATGAGTAGGTGGACTTGCACCATCAAAGTATAGAAAGGAGAAGTTAGAAGGGTTATTCACCAGGAATGAGTTAATTCAATCCATAAAAGAGAAAATAGGCTTACTAAAATTTGGTGTTTGTCAATAAAGGAAATGACAATGGAAGAGTTGCTACAATGATTAGTAGTAAGGGGATGGATAAAAGGAGGGTCAAAGGCATATGTTTTTGGTACCATGAAAGGTATGCACTAAGGCACTATTATAAGATAAGGATTTTACATATGTATATAGTGGAGGATGAAAAGGAAGAAGAAAATAAATAGATAAAATAAAAGGAAGAGAATCATCCTACAATTCTTTACAAGCAATGGTAGGGTAAGTTATGCAAATTTTAATAAATCAAAGTTATGGATGATAAAAAGAAAGAGCTTTCCATAATAGATGGTGGCGTAGCTTGTAATTTTCTAGATCAAGGATTTTAAAGAATGATAATTGTTAAGTAGAAGAAATCAAGTTGGTCACTATTTGTGTAGGAGGAAGACTACATATTAAATGTAATCTATAACATAAGAACTTTAGCTAGGTGATGAACGACCAATTATTTATATCAGATGAACTAGTGATAAATATTAAGGGAACCAATACAGTGCTAGGGGTAAAATGACTATCTTCTAATAACAATATTATTTGTAGCAATCAAAGTGGAGCTATAAATTTTGTGTGGAATGGAAAAGTAATATAATTGCATTACAAAAAGAAGAGAGTTTGTCTTAGATATATGATAAGAAGTTATAAAAATGGATGGAAATGAAGGATGTGATATACCCATTTCTTGTGTCATAAGATGAAGGATATGAATTTTGACCATTTTGTATTTAATAAATGGTATTCAAGTTTAATGATAATGAACTAGAGGCTAAAAAGAAGGTATAATTAAAGAAGTAACTAAAAGGTTGTGCTAATATATTTCAATAAATAAAAATATTATCCCTTAAACAATATCAAAATTATAGGATTCCATTAAAAGAATAAGTTAAGGAAATGATTTTATAGTCCTACCATTATATATGAATGAAAAAGGAAGCGATATAGGAGTTAGTGGAGGATATGTTGAAACTAGTAATCATTCGATAAAGTTTGGGCCTATTTTCATCATTAATTATACTTATACAAAAGAAAAATGGCTTCCAATGGTTTTGTATCAATTTTAGTGCTGTCAATCATCATACACTCAACCATAATTTCTTACAACATTGTTTAAGGAATTGTCAATGAATTATAATGAGTGGATTTTTCTTAAAGTTAAAACTCTAAGTAGGCTACCATTAGATACAAATGCATGTAGATGAAATTCGTAAGATGACGTTTAATACACAACATGGTCATTATGATTTCCTTATAATGTCATTTGATCTTATATACGCTCCAACCATATTTTTAAGACTCATGAACTTTATTTTTAAACCTTATCTATAAAAGTTTGTTTTCGTTTTGACAACATATTAGTGTATGACTAACCCTTTCTACAAAATATACATCATTTAATTTAGGTGTTGCAAATTATTAGCACTTATAATTGTTTGTAAAGCTTTAAATGTTCATTTAAAAGATATCAAGTGGAATATTTAGGACACATTATTTCTATGCAAGGGGTAGTGATGATATAAAGAAGATTAAGGAAGTACAAGAATGGCCAATTCCTAAAACTTAAAACAACTTCTAGGATTTTTAGACTTGGATACCATAATCAATTCATCAAAGGATATGGCACCATCAACAAACCTCAAATTTTGTTGCAACAAATAATGCTTTCTCTTAGAATCCAAAGGTTAAAAAGGTTTTTAATACCTTGAAAAGTCCTTGTCATCAACTCTAGTATAATCCTTGCTTACTTTTCTAAGGAATTCATGGTTAAAGTTAAAACTAGTGGGGAAGGCATAATAGTTATAGTAAGGAAAGATGGATACCATATTGTATATAAGCGTAAGGTATTATCACTTCTATACATTCACTTTTGACTTATAAAAAGGAGCTCCTAGCTTTGTTTATGGCCATTAAGTAGTGGTCCTAATATTTGTTAGATAGTAATTTTTTGTTTTAGGCGGATCATAAGAGCTTACATTACTAGCTTGAACAAAAAATCATGACTCCATTTTATTAGAAATTTTTATCCAAATTATTAAGCTTTGATTTTGATAACAAATATAAAAAAGGCACCGATAATTCTACTATAGATTTGTTATTAAGAGTGTTAAGATTTATCTTATTTAATATGATTTAGTTAATAATGCATATTTGACCTTATAATGAGATTAATTATGAATTATTTAGGCAAATACATAAATAAAATCATAATTCTTGGAGGAACACTAATTAGTCCATTCTTGTGTG
>JANSVA010000008.1:18303285-18313877 GCA_025504915.1 Erythroxylum reticulatum | reverse complement strand
TGATTGATATGTTTCAAGACTTCCAACAACTGGATAGTTCATACATATTCGATACTTTATAAGCCTCTCTAAAAAAAACATGGAACATATATTCCATTAAGTCGTGTCCGAGCGGTCTCTAGTCGTGTTTGAGTCGTGTCCTAGCTGGCCAAAATTAATTTTTTAATTCCGACACGTACGGACACGTGTCGGACATGTGTCCACCGTGTGTAGGTAGGTGTCCAACACGGACACGTGTCCGACACACTGACACGGCTCCATTTTGCCGTGTCTGTGCTTCATAGAGAAAGCCAGGCTTAAGATTACTATAAGCACACTGAATTATGAGCTGTATAATGAAGAGTTAGAAAGTTTGGATCACATCATGATTAGCTGCAGGTATACTAAGGAAATTTGGAGAGGGTTATAGGTAATTATGAATATCTGTAATCCAGTAAATTCATGACAAGGGACTGTTAACTGGTTAATAAACATCAAGATTGAGTATTTTGCGGATTATCAAGCTATCAAGATAAGCTGGGCTTCAATGGTCTACCATATATGGAAAGAGAGAAATTGCAGGACCTCTGGGCAAGAAGTAGAAGTACAAAAATGATATTTCAGGAGATAAACTTTCAAAGCAGACTCACTTTGTTAGCTAGAGGAATAGCAGCTCACTTATCTAATAATATGAAGAGGCGATGGGCATTGAGCTAACCACAAGAATGTAGCTGACTTCGGGGAGCCACAATATTGTTATCTAGATATTTTGTATTACACTAGATCCTTTGAACATATCACTTACCTTTCGAGAAGAAAAAACTGTTAATTTGAGATGAGATATTAGGACTGGCTTTGCCATTTCAGCGATTGATATTTTGTTAATTTAATTGAAGTTCTATTAATTTCAGGATTGAGTTTTATATGAGTTAGGGATCAAAGGAAGTTCAATTTAATATTAATGATTTAGAGCTCAGAAAGTTTGAGATTTAGTTACGTACATTTTAATGTTTATATGGGTATTCTTAGGGATTGGACTAACATGACTATTTTAATTTTCAAAATAATCAAGTTAGTAAATAACGTAAAGGCCATCTAGAATCCTAATACTCTGGTTAATTTGAACTCCTGAATGAACTTTCAAAACAGATATGCACTGTTTTATTGATTTTTTAGTCTGGACGCACATTTAAATAAGACATGAAATTTGAAACCGTTATTCCCTACTTTTCCCGTTTAGAATATAATACGCAAGTAAATCATGTTATATTTTTTCTTTTCATTTTACCGATTAGGATATATATTTATATTTTAAAACGTGCTTGTTCGAAAATATTCTTCTAAGCTTTAGAAAGTCGATGCTTTTGCACTCTATAATTCTAGCATCGATATACAGAAACAATAACAAATCTTAAAATCAACTACCGACTTATATTTAATAAATCAAGATTAGTTTACTAGTTATCAACAAATAATTGTATTTACAATACTAAAGCACAATACAAGTAATATTCATTCTCTAGTAAATGATGCATGCAAATATACTAAGCTTATATGTCAGATCCCACTCCACAAAGTTTTGACCAGCTTAAATTGAAACTTCCTATGTTTACAAGCCCTACTAGTATAAATCTCGTCTGCCACTTTATCCAAGCAGTTCAGCAAAGAAGTCTCCAACATGCATAAGTACCGTAATCTTACCTACTAAAGTTCCTACTAATGACTGCTCCATACCAAAAATCAATTCCCCCGCTTTACGAATGACAGCAGCTGGTCATCTTTTCTGTTTTCTGCGACTGCGATCTTTGGCACACTTCCGTACGAGGCGTGACAATTATAATTTCACCACCACAATCTGTTGCTTTTTCCAGGTCCATTACCACGTACAAACTGAAACAAAAACTACTAGATTGGTTGAATTCATTTCATGAACAAGAAAGTAATTGAAGGCACTGCCTACGACAAAGAAGCAAATTAGCCTTGCAGTACACATGAAAAAGGAAGTGATGAACATCCACCACCTAGCAAAGATAGCACTCACTTCTTAACTCATTCTTCGAATCTACTGTCACATCTTTTCTTTCACTGGTTGCATCCTTTAATTTCACATCAGTATCACCTGGGCATACAAGTCTAATCCATAGGTCAGAAATAAGAAAGTCGATGAATTCTCAGAAGTAATAACGTCCACCTTGACAACCGCCCTGCAACAAATCTCCTCTTCTCCAACATCTGATTCTTCAGCATCTTGGCTGTCAGACTCAAATTCATCTGTTTTTGGCTTTATGCCCAAATGCAAGGAGTTCTTCAGCCTTTGTCCTAATCTATGTTCATGTTTTCATATTGGCCGTGCTCCTTGGAATTGAGCTGTTGGATGGAATATGACAGGTTTGTAAGTTGAACTCATGACCTGTCAGCTTTACATCTTTTCCATTCTCAGAGGCCATACTTCTGTCCATGTTGTTCGCTCTTCTTGTATATTTGCCTCTGGTCCGTGGGCTAGAACATTTTAGGTTGAGAATCTAACTTGAATGGAACTGTTCATCTCTTCCCCCCTCCCAAACTGCTTGCACATATGAGATAATTCACGGCATGGAAGTGTTGTATGACTAGATTATTGGAAGAATTGGGGCATAGTATGCGTGCCGATAAAATAGAATAAAAGCTTGCTTAAAGGTACTTGAATCATGCTATTGGGCAGAAATCACTGATTTCAGTTTACAAAATTGGCATCAATACCAAACTTCTTAAACCTTATTTTGTGATTTATCTCAATTGCTTGGAAACACAATGCTGCTATTAGGAACCCCAACTGGCATCAATACCAAACTTCTTAAACCTCATTTGGTGATTTATCTCAATTGCTTGGAAACACAATGCTGCTATTAGGAACCCCAACTATCCAACCAAACTCACTTGTCCGAAGATATTGATGATGTTTGACTTATAGCATCAACACATTTCACCAGTGCATATTAACTCTTACTGGGTAGGAAAGCCAATGCCAACTTGAACATATATAAGATTGGTAGAAGTATTGGCTTTTGCATTTCGTGACAGTTAGATGATCATTAACATGCTGAACAAGGACCTTAGGCAGCACGAACCACAGAAGACAGCTCCCTACACCATAAGTTGTAAAATAGAGTGATAAATTAGATCAAGTCCACTCATGCCTTCACACACAGCAAAAAATTAACAGTTAATCCCTCTGGCAGTAATACACTCATAAACTAAACAACTAGAACAAAAGCATAATTACGATTGTAAAATAGAGTGATAAATTAGATCAAGTCCACTCATGCCTTCACACACAGCAAAAGATTAACAGTTAATCCCTCTAGCAGTAATACACTCATAAACTAAACAACTAGAACAAAAGCATAATTACGAATAGCAAACCAATTACATGTAGTCTAATATTTCCAAATGCTAACTTCAGCCAATGTCCCCAAGTTAAAACTCAGACACGTGTTGGCTACACATTATGAATCAACAATGCAAAATTAATGCTGACATTTCAGTTAAATAACACCTAATGTGCTGATAGAAAGAATAGATTAAAAGATTTGAACTTCTTATGTCTATCTTCAATTATGTAAGTGATTAACCACAAAAGCTCTGAAATATCCGTACATACACAGCCTAAACTTTCTTCTGTGAGGCCAATTCAACTTTTTCTTTTTCACCCAACTTTAAACATGCTGATTCACCAACTTTCATCACTTCAAACTCTTAAGATGTAGATTTCACCACATTGATTATCAGCTGCAAATACTATGGAGGTTGAAAAATCTAAAACTCATATGCATGAAATGGTACATCATTAATTTAACTTATTATGTCAATTCTTTAATAATGTTACATATACAAATCCAAAAGAACATCAAATAGAAAATGCGGCCTATACTTTTCCTCTGAGATTGTTTAGATCAATCAGTGTGTTGTTCCATGCCTTTTCTAGATAAGCTTCATATTTCTGAATAATTTAGCCCCACAACACCTCAATGCATTGTTATTGGAAAGACAAAAAAAACTGTCAAGCAAGATGGAAACAGGACCATAGAAAACTCATTAGGTTTGTCCCCTGAAAACCCCCAGGACTATGTGTCCTATAATTCATCCAACCATCAAATGGTGTTACCATACTCAGAGTCTGTCATGTTTATCATCAAAGAACAAAAATCATAGTCACATATGGAGCTTCAAGGAATCAACTAATTTTTGGCATCATACTTACCTGCCAAATACCAGTAAAGAGGTCAAAAACTTGAATTCAAACTAAGAAAAACATTTCATTTACCTTGAGTAGGTAGTAACCCCTGTGATTCTTACTAGGTCCTGTTTTGATGTCTTCACCGCTAGATTCATTTGACAGCTTGCAAGCTTTATCATCATCACCCAATGATGATGTACACATTCAGACACCTCACTCCAATATACAACCAACTCTTCAATCACTAACTTGACTGCAGGAAAATTTCAGTACATACAAACTCATGAAATCTTGAACACAAAGACTGGACTACATAATAAAACGCTTCATTACTTGAAAAGTGCAATAACTAGGTTCAGAATTATACCATTTTGAACCTACTTAAACTAATCCTAAAGTTAACATAGACTACATACAAAGAAATCCATATAGGCTGATCAGTACAACTTAGCTCCAAAGGAGTAACCAAATCTGAAACAATGCATATGCATTAAAGACAGAGAAATATAAATAAAAAGATGCTAGTGTCAGACATCAAGTTTGTACATTCCATCTTAAACTGAGCAAAGCCATAAATGAGGTTTATTGAAATGGTTTCCTTCCAGAAAAGGCGTTCTTAGGTCATGAAAACACATTTCGTCTCAAGAAGGATATAGAGCAATAAGCAAATGAAGTAAATTGCCACAGAAAAACAATCTGCACTTTGCAATATGAAATCTAGTAAAAATTTGAAATAAATCAACAGCTTTAAATAGAATATGATGTGCAGCTTTAAATGAAAAGCAATAGTTATATGCAGCAAAATTTGGCATTTCTTGGTTCTTATAAGAAACAATGAATAAGAAAACATGGAAAAAAAAATGCAGTACCACACTGGAAACAACATTGTATTCCAGAACTCAACACATAGTATATAAGCACAATTATCTACATATTCACAAATGAACATGATTAGTGAAGGAAAAGAAATTTCAACAAAATGCAAACTTAGGACCAGTAATTATCTACAAGCATCAAGGAAATTATCTAAAGTGAAACCCAAAAGGTATCTCGAGACAATGTTAAGAAAAAAAAAATAGAGGCAAGATGGTCAAATGAGCACTATAAACCCATATTTAAGAACTAAATCACAAGTTAGGGGAACCTAAATCACGACAATGTTATCGTTACACTGAAAAGCAAAGCACATATATTAGATTTGGAACCCAAAGTATAGAGTCACTATACCACAGGCAGAGAAAGTCAGAGTTGAACTTTTTGTTGGACTTCAAATGAGCAAGTGGGGTTAAAGAGCACAGCCCATGCTTGACAGAAAATTCACACTTGCAATCCACTCCTCTCACGTGAAAATCAAAAGCAAAGTGGGGTAATATTGGCTTTCTTCTACAATTTTGCTTGCTAACGTTCAGCATTCGTACTCAGGTCACTACAATTGGGTTTGGGGAAGAACTTCAACAGGATTTGTAGCTTAAGATTTCTGATATTTTGGGGGATAACCATCAGGTGCATGAGAGAGCATTCAAGACTAGAACCTTCACTAGAATGGATAGGGCCAGGAATCTCATTTAAATGGTGGGTTAAGGATAATCAATCAATAGACATCACAATCTTATTCTAGGTAGTTTTCTAAGACATTTAGTTTTCTCAACAATGCATCCAATTCATTCAATACAATCTTATAGTGATCCGGATATTGTGCCCCTTCTTCCACAACCAGAATGGCATGTCTGTACAGATTATTATACCGACAAGTAGGATTATACACATCAATGCCACAGGATGTCTGATCTTGAATACACATTTGCTTAAAATTTTTACTCCAACGTGGCAGAATGCAGTGAGATGGCATATTTTCGACTCCACAATAATTTAGAACATTCAATGCATGTCTGCAAAGATAACCCTTGTAATTGAACAGATTGCAGATGCATCGGATGTTTGCCTGACTTGTCTCATACAAAACCTCAAAATGTCTAACCTCCTCACTTTCTTCTACTACAACTGGTTCTTTCACAACATAAGTTATTACCGGGCCATTTACATTCACCTGCCTTGTGTTGAAGCAAGAGTTCATCCCCTCAACTTCACATTGAAACCTCTTAAAAATTTCTTTAGTATACACTTTAGAGAGCTGCAACTCAAAATTACACCTTGTTTTCAACTCAAAATTTGAATTTTGTGTCTCTAATTCAGCAGCGGCTTCTTTTAGGTGTTTCTTGTGTAAGGCCAGCTCATACTTATCAACAAATTCCTTAAAAGATGTATGTTTATGTATGTAACCGTCAAAATAGGCATTAGGGCCTTCATTTTCTTGGATAGGGATCATTCCAGCTAAAAATATGTCCTTTAGATAAACAGGAACCCATCGATGTCTCTCTTCATACAATGTTTGCAGCCATTTATTATTCCCAAGCTGATGCTGCTGGATCATACCTGCCCAAGAAAATTCAAACTCTGCTATCTTCAAGGAACTATAAACAGCTTTATTTATTTGTTTTTGAATGGCATCATGACCCCTCAAACCTCCCAACCTCTCTGGAATTCTCTGCACAATATACCATGTGCAGTAGCAATGACGAGCTTTTGGAAAAACCTCTGAAACTGCAAGCTGCAAAGGTTTACTCTGATCAGTAATTATAACCTGTGGCAAAATCCCCTTCATGCATTTCAGCCACGCCTTGAACATCCAAGAATAATTACCCCTCGACTCATGTCCAAGAAAGCCACATCCCATTAGAACTGATTGTCCTTGGTTGTTCACACCAATAAATAAAATCAAAGGAATCTTGTACTTGTTTACCAAGCAAGTGATGTCAATAGAAACAACATCACAGAAATAACCAAATGCAGTTTGGCACCGAGCATCTGCCCAAAACACGTTTTCAAGGTGGCCTTCATCATCAAAATCCATCAAATAAAAGAAGTTTGGATTGGTCAACTTCATGCGACAGAAGTAATTATAAAGTGCAAGTGCATCTCCTGCTCTAAGTTGCAAATGCTTGGAATGATCAACACAATTAACATCCTCTCTTTCATCAACACTGAAGTGCCCATTACAAGCCTCATTCATGAGAGCTGATCGATACAACTTTATAGTGTGTATTTCTGTGAAAGGCTCTGGTGGGATTTCAGCTCTTCTAGAGGCAAGAATAATCTTTTTATGTGACTTGTAAATCATTTTAATTTGGGGGCTCACCAGATGGTTGTGCTCTAGTTCAACTTTGACTATCTTCCACTTTTTATAGTCTACAAGCCTAATGACTATCATTGCAGGACACCCAGTTCTTGTCTCTGGTCTTGGATTGTTTGCTTCACTCTTTTTCTTGAAACCAGCACTACTGCAGCTAAGTTTTGCTCTATATCTTTCCTTTCTCTTTCTAAACCAGGAGTTGCTGACTCTGATGCCAAAGCCTTGATGTTTAGCATAAATGTTGTAGAAATTGTAGGCTTCATCAAAAGAATTGAACTCCAACCCCACTTTAGGTGGCAGAGTTTCCTCCTCTGAATGTTTTTCACCAGTTTCATCATCATGTTCTAGAGCGATCTCCCTCAACCTCATAGTCTTCACCTTCATCAAGCACAGGCTCACTATTTAGACAAACCTCTTCCATCTGAAAACAAAATAAATCAAACAGGGATCAATAAGAGCTAAGATATGGATTTTACCTATACAATATTACAGGTAAAATTCCATGAATCAAGTTATACAAGGCTGAGGGAAGTAAATCTTACTTCAAAGAAGCTAAACTGTTGTCAATGGAAATTCTATCTCAAATTAAATGAACATAATTGAAAATGACAAAGCCACACGGGACACTGATGCCATGATAATATAGATATCAGGAAGAAAAATGGGTTTAGTGACCATAGGCGTAGATTACTAAAGAAATGGTGGTAGATTTTATATTAGTGCAAGCAGTTCAACAACTAATTTATTAAAGGAGAAAGAATTTTGGATAAATGAATCATGCACAACATCACAAATAACACATCTTATAGATGCAATACCAAATGTGAAAGAAGCGAAAGAACTCCATAACGTTATCATATTAAGCACCTTTGTTTAGTATATAAACACATCATTTTTAGGCTTGAAATTACTTGATGAAGTGCAAAGACCAAAATTTTTCAGCCTAAAGAGTAAATTGAGAATGATAACACAATGAGAAACAACAGAAACTCTCCAACTTTCCACAATGCCTACAAAAGAGACCTTTAACATAGACGGTTCCTACTAATATGTGAAAGACCATTAGTTTAGACAGGCTAGTAGCAAATATTTAAGATACTTCAATGAATACCAAAAATGGCTAAGAATATTATCGAGCTGGTAGAAACAGGTTACTTCTTGGAAAGATATCATTTTGTAAATCATTACAAATAAACAGCCGCAGAATTACATTCATACTTTATAAGCAGAAAATGCACAACCTCTGTTAAAATTAGTACCATTAAATCTGACAACATTGTGGTTTATCGTTCCGTTCTCCCCACAAGATACACACCTGATTGGCTTCCTCGTTGAACCCGCGCTAAAACGCTCAGAAGTTCCAAAAACCCATAGATCATCCAATTATATTTGGAGACTCTGTTGCTTTCCATAATGACATCACCAAGCTTACACAATTCTCCCTCGCCATTCAAATCGGAAATCATGAATATAGCACATCAACCTAGCTACAATTCAAGGCCACTAAAAAAAACGTATGAGAAAAATATAAAGATCAGAATCATTAAATTCACTGATAAAAAGCATTTCCTGTCGCTGAAATATCATAGGATCGATCCTCTTTTTTCTTTCCAAACCGTATTGGAGTAGCCTAACAAATTTAAGAGATCAATTCCTCACGCGAAACAACATAAACCTACATTTTTTCCCTTTTGATTGAACCGAGAATCCGAATTTTCGTATGTTTATATCTTATTTAACTAACTTCATTTTTGAAGATTTCTAATACAATGAAAAGAAAACCTAGGTCAAAAGGATGGAATTGAAGTAGCAAATTGAAGTCAAAATTTTTTGTTTCAGCTTTATAGGGGCAGAAATTCTAGAGGACCTTACAGAAATTTAAGTCGGCCAGGCGGTATCAGCGATGAGATCATAAGGGATTGACTGAGTCGGGTACCCACAGCCGCAAGGCAGGAAAGAGTGACATTCGGGCCTACGGAGGCTTAGTAGGAAGTCCGCTGGAAGAGCAACAACGGTGCTTTCATATTTTTATAGGCTAAATTCATGCAAATAAAAATTTTTATAAGCATTTAAATAGTGTTTTAAAATTTTAATAAATTATATATTGTAAAAAATTAAATTTTATAAAAATCTTTTATATATATATATAAATAGGTAAATAGATAGATAGATATTAAGGTTGCCTAGTGAAAACTAAGACTAGTCCTTTTATTCATTTTATCATTTTATTCATTTTAAAAATATCTATAAATTATATTGTGATCTAAGAACTTCTCATTCATTAAAATTATATTTATATCATTTAACAGAGATTGTTAAGGAGTTTACTTTTGCACACATGGCAATATTTAGTAAAATTTGAAACAAAATCAACTATATTTAGCCTTTTTTTTCTATATACTTAAATTTGATCCAACTTCTCTCTACTTGAATTACCAAATTGCCCTCACCTCTTTCCTTTTTCGGAAATAAACCTTCCCGCGTTTGGTTTGTTGCTTCTTCTGCACATTCGATTGTTTAAAGCTAGCTGAGGCTTCAACCTTGATGGAAGGCCTTCCCCAGGCCTTTCATGTGGTTATGGAAAAAAAGAGAATCTTCTTTCTCAAACGATGACTTCCAACTCTTTCCAGGGAGTCACTTCTTGTAAAATCTTGAGGTAAGAATGAAGGGAAAAGTAGAAATGCTGGAAGAAATTCGAGGACCGTCGTCCAGTGGGAGCATGGAGAAATAAATTTCACAATCGGCATAATAAGGGAGCTCTGAAGCATTAAAGATGGTGTTATTTGCCCTCCTGTTCAACTACTAAAGTCTGGTGCTAAGGCTTGGTCCACATGTTAGTTTATGTCATTGCAATCAATTTATTTTTGGTTGTAAATATTTGTATGACATTATTATCAATTAATAAAAGATATTCTTTATCTTTATGTATTTGTTAATTATTTAAATATTATTCATAAAGATAAAATCTTTTGAATAATTACTATGTAATGGAAATTATGATGAGATCATAATTATGAGATTCAATTTACACCTACGCGTTATTTGTAAATGTTCTTAGTTGTAGTTTCATCAAGACTAGATATTGTTGAAACGATAAAACTAGCACACATTATGTTTCTTTTTTATGAAGAAAGTAATTGATCTTATTAATTAAAGTATAGAGACACTTAAACTAATATGTGGGTGATTATTAGAGAATAATGCACT
>JANSVA010000008.1:18284944-18301348 GCA_025504915.1 Erythroxylum reticulatum | reverse complement strand
AATGGGAAGAATTAAGGTGATAGTTAGAAGTGAAATGAAAGTGAAAATGAAGTTGAATATGTGTAGGAAGTTGATGAGGAATGTGTATATATGTGTATTTTCTGTTATTAGTGTTCATGGTCAATTATGGACCATAATTTGTTTATGGATGATATTGAGTTGAAATAGAGTTGAGAATGAGGAACAAATGAAGTAGAAAAGGTGATCTTTGTATAAGATGTGTTAGGGTAAAATCTAGAATCAAAATTGGAAGATGATTTAGAAAATGTAGTAGTAGTATGTTCACTGAGTATGCTTCCGTCTTTTAGCCATTTTTTCTAGTTATCCAAATGATATGATTCTTGATTTTTATTAAACTAGAGACATATGGCTACATTTTTAATGAAGACATTGAATTCAAATTATGTCTTTAAGAGTCTCAAAATCTGATATGAAGTTAGAAAATTAGGTATGCTTCTGTAAAAGTTCGTCGCGGTAAAGTCCTTGCTTCCTCGAGGAGAACTTGCTAGTTTTGGCTAGGAATCCTCTTGAGAAAAGTTCGCAGCGGGCAACTCTTAGTTTCTATGTGGCAAACTTGTGATATTTTTGTGAAAATTCCTCTCGAGAGGAGTTCACTGTGGCGAACTTCCCTGCACCTTGAATATGCTTCAGTATTTTGACATTATCTTACTCTGTAGTTATCCAAATGGAATGATTTTTAATTTGTAGTAAATTAGAGACATAGAACTACAAATGTTCTGAAGAAATTAAATTTTAATTTGTAGAATTTCAATTTCAGGGTGAAAGTTGAGTATAGAGTACTGTCTCAATATAAGAACAATTAGAAATGTTTTGGAGTATAACTTCCGAAATACTAAATAAAATTGAATGGTCTTAGTGTTATTAGAAACTTAAGAGATAGAAGAACAATTTTCTAGAAGAAAGTGTTGTCAAAATTTCCCATTTGTATTATCTAAATGATCAAGAACTGTCGACCTAAAGTTAGTTTTTGGAAAAATCTGAAATGATCCATTGGGCTATGAAATTATATTCAAAGCGTTTATTTGAGGTATAAACCCTAATTATAAATTTTACTTAGGTGAGTTTTGATATAAGATTGATAATGTGATGAGAATAATGGAAAGATACCCAGGATTGTCATGAACATGCATTGTACTTATTTCATGTACACATTTGTGCATAAAGGAATACTTAAAATTGTGCAATTATTAATGTGTGTGCAACGTGTGTATTGCATAATTTTGATGTGTAGGATAAATGTCCACATTCAGACGTTTAATGCTAATCTGGAGCATACTGTAAGCCGACCTAGATGGTCTTACTTACTATTTGTTCTGTTTAAATTCTGTATTGAATTACCAATGAATGTGATTGTGATTGTACTAATTTCCAGACATTGAAGGTCCGAGACTTTTGATACTTGAATGTGAATTTGATGAAATATGTGATACATAACTTGATTGTTAAATGCCAGACCTAGTTCTGAAGAAAAATGAAAATATGCATAAGAATGAAAAAGTGATTCTCAACTTCAATGTTGAATGCCAGACTTAGGTCCTATGAGTTCGCAAAATTTGCAATATTTTTCAGGCTCAGAAGAGTCATCCCATTGGGCGAAAGGAAATATAGCCACTGCATTCAAATAATAGGTAGAGATCAGGATTAGTTTGCGTATGCATTTGTATTTTCTTATTTTTGTATCAAATTGAGTCTTCCGCAATTATTGTAACATGTATATTTGAATATTCTATTTTGTAATAACTTTTCAAAGTGGAAAGGTTTGTAAATGAGAATGATCTTGAGTGTGATGATAATAAATGTGATTTCCATGTTATGTAATAAATGTATGGGCTGAATTTTTGATTATTGGTTTCCACATATGTCTATGATAAATTTGAAAAAAATTTGTATTGAGTTTTGAAAAGTGTTTGACTATTCTAACATGCCATCCTCGTAGGGTACAGACTCGGATATCACTCAAGATGTCGAGCACGTGTCTTGCGAGAGTGGGGCGCTACATTATGTTATCCTCGTCAGTGAGCATTACCTCCTTTAAACCACTTCCTTTCCAATTCCTCTAAGTCCAAGCTTGTATCACTAAAAAAGCAAGTCTTTTGTCCATTAAAAAAACTAACTAGAGTAGTCTTCCATCTCCTAGCTCCTTCCTGCAAAATATCAAGGCTAGAAGCCACCATTAATTTCCCTTCAATCTCCACATGAGGATTGAAAAACAAAGAAGAGTCAGAATTATCTCCCACTATCTATTTCCATGTCTTCCTAGTTCCTCTAATAGAATCTCCTTGTGTTGGAAATGTCATCTTAGGAGGAAAATATGACATAGAGGGAGGGGTATTTTTAGATAGGGGTGGGGAGGAAAAATGAGATGTAGAAGATTAGGAGGGGGAGGAGGGTGTAGCATGTAGGTTAGAAATTTTAAGAGTGGTATTTTTAAAGAGGGGTGGGGAGGAAAAATGGGTTGTAGAAGATTGGGAGGGGGAGGAGGGTGTAGCATATAGGTTAGCAGTTTTTAGAGAAGAAGATAATGGAGGAAAATCTGTCTCCATTTTATCTAAAACCCTAATTTGTTGGTATTTGAATGCAGGTCATCCAATGGAGGATCAATTGGAAAAAGGACAAGAGCAGGTTTTCAAAATGAAGGGAGGTAGGTGTTTTATGTAATAGTAAAGGTAGCAAGGAAAAAACAGCAATGACTAGGGTATTCAGATAAAAGAAAGAGGAGTTCAATTCTAGATTAGGGTTTGGTGGGTGGAAAGAGGTTTGGGAGAAGATAAAGTTGCTGTGAAGCTCAATTCATTAAAGGAAGGAGTAGAAAAAATAACAAAGGGACGGGTATTCAGATTTGAGAAGGAAGGAATAGAGGACTGGGATAGGGTTTGGTGGATAGAAGGGTAGGTCAGAGAGAAGCAAGAGTTTCTTTCTAATTGTTTTTTGGAATGTAGATATTGATTAAGAGAGTAAGAACTTGGAAAAAGAAGAAAGAGAAGTGAGGAGAGGATAGGGTTCAAAGGAAGCAGAAGTGTCCCAAAAGAGCAGGAATGTACTAAAAGAAAAACAATCACACTAGGTATTGAATATTGTTAAAATCCATCTCACCTAACTCTTCCCTGAACATTACTACCCATTTTAAAGACCAAGTCTTTATTTCTTTTTGTTTCTTCACAAAGTCTCAAGCCAAGTTGTATAAGCACACATGCCATGATTAAAGCAAATATTACATGAGCAGTATTTTCAAGCAGATAGTCAAAGCTTAGTAAAAAATAACAATCATAATCTTCTGTAGCCTTTTACAATCCTATAACGGGAATTATGGGTTACGATCTAATCCTCTTTTTTCTGAGGCACTCCATGATGATGAAGGCAAGCTTTAGATATTGTGAAGTATTGAGCCTAGGGTCACAATAAGTGTGATAGCATGAGCTCAAATCATCAAATGTCACCCTTCGTAATCCACCAATGCACTCTAAAATATTATGCCAAACATCTCCAAATGAACTCCACCTGGGTGGCTTCCTTCTTGTTCATTTACATCAAAGAATGCTCTCACCTCAGTCTGCCTCAATATAAGTAATAATACTGAAGTATTGTAACAATTGTGACAATATTGCTTTGAAGCGACAGAAACTTGTTTCTTGATGTGCAAAACATAAATATTTTATTTGACGACCAATAACAGCAATGAGGGAAGGTCAGAGTAATAAGGGAGGGCGTTGAGAGAAAGGGTAAACAAAACGCAGAACGGGTGATCATTTTGTTTCCTAGTAATTTAATTATATGCTTAAGTTTAATTTAAGGTTTAATTTAAAGGGTGGGTCCCACATTTAATAATAAACTTAATATTGTATTTAATAAAATCTGAGTCCCACCTTGCTATGTCAACGTAGGGCCCCATTAAAATAAATAAAAGATAATTTTACAAGTGTCAAGTCATCACTGACCTGATACTTAATAGAGAAATTTGAATTTTTTGTTAAGGTGGCAGCAAACTTTATTTTTTTTTCAAATGTTAGGGTTATAATTGTTCACTTCGGAATGTTAGGGTAAAACTTGTCGATTGTTGCAAAACTTAGGGTCAAAAGTGACCCTTTTGCCTATTTATTTTATTTTAGGAGATGAGAAGTAAAGATTGTATCAAATTGGAATATTATTGGTCAAAATCACAAAAAATATATTTTCATCTCTATTATATAAGAATTTGGTTTTATTTCAGAAAGATAAGAAGAGACTAGGTTTTGAGTAGAAAAAAACAAGAGACAAAAACACACCTACTACCTTATCCATCATTCTCTTTTCGTTTCTTTTTAGTTTTCACTCAATTGTTCGTCTTTTCTTCTATATTTTTTGTCTTGGAACTAAAGTTATGTATGGCTAACTCCAAAAGCTCTCATTCAAGGGGATTCAAAACTTCAATTGTAACCTGGTGAGATTTTTTTCTAAACTTATATTCACATTTAATTCAAGTATTTCTTGTTTTATGTTCTTATATTTTATAAATAATTAATATTAATTAATCTAACAAATTAATTTGATGTTGATTATTTTGTAGCTATTAATGAATTTAGTAATCAGTAATTGTTATGAAGGATTGGTATAAGTAGTAAATAAGTTATTTATGAATTTGCACATTTAACTTATAAGAAACAAGAAAACCATGTTGAATAGGTGTAGTTATCTCAATTATTTAATCTAGAGTCTAGTCTTTTTCACTAACTTTATTTATATAATTTAATTGATATGGAATGCTATCATACCCAATCAATTGATGATAAGTTTTTGTTTGCATGTTGAGTTTGAACAAATTAATTTAGAAAAATTTTAGACTTATTATGGCTATCTTAATATGTTTCAAGCAAACAACTTGAATTATGAAAATTATTCTTTTTGGACCAATGATCATTGTTACAATTATGTGAGATCTTTCTCTTGAATTGAAGTTAAGTACTCATGAATTTCTCACTTTGATATTTATTTGATTTATTTTGATTCCTTGTTAATTTTAATAAATTAGTTAATTAATCATAAACTTTTACTTTGCTTTGTTAATTGAAAGTAAGAAACTAGCTTTTTAGTTCATTTGAGATTCGACCAGGTTCTACGACTACTATAAAAAGTTTAGTGAAAATTTTAAGGGCTTCGATAACCCGATCAAAATTTTGGCACTATTATTAGAGAACTATTTTACTTTCATAGTTTCTTTGTGTTATTTTATAGTTTAGTCCTAATCTCTTGTCTTGTATGATTCCTTCTTCTTAAACACTTGAATTGTAATATAATGTAGAAATTGAGAAGACAACGCATCGTTTAAGGAAAGAGACTAGGTAAAGAAGTGACCATTCACCTTTGGAAGTACAAAGTTGAGATTGATCTAACCATGGGTGAAGGTTCTAATGTCCAAGAATTTAAAGAAAAGATAGCAAATCCTAACACTAAAATGTTGAGGGAGTTAACAACATCAAATTTGAATCACTTATGCATACAATTTCTAGATGCTGAGGTAGTTTTTGAATTGAAATCTGGTTTGATTCAGTTACTCCCAATTTTTCGTGGACTTACAGGTGAGGATTTAAATAAACACTTGAAAATTTTTTATATTATCTTCTATACAATGAAGCCACAAGGAGTGATAAAAGAACAAATTAATCTCAAAGCCTTTCTATTCTCATTGAAAGATAAGGCAAAGGATTGATTATATTTTCTTCCCTCTGGCTCAATGATAACATGGAATGACATAAAAAGGTTGTTCCTAGAGAAGTTCTTTCATGCATCACAAGTAGCCAATATCATAAAAGAGCTACGTAGGATAATACAATTCATTGGAGAAACATTACATGAATATTGGGAGAGGTTGAAAGAGTTATGTGAAAATTGCCCACACCACAAGATCCCTGACCAATTTTAATTCAGTACTTTTATGAAGGGCTATTGCTAATGGATAAGAGGATGGTATATGCACCTAGAAAAGGAACTTCAGTAGACAAAACATTTTAAGCTGCCAAACAGTTGATATCAAATATGATGAAATTTTTCAACAGTTTGGGATAAGGATGGATGAAGCTGTTAAGCGTGTGAATGAGACAAGTAACATGACCCTTGAGGATAAAATTTCAGATTTAGCTGCTTTAGTTTATCAAATGGTTGTAGGTTAATTACAATCGACATGAGTGTATAAACTATATATTTTTTTGCCATCCTATGGATATGTGCCCTATATTAGAATAAGACTTCCTTCAAGAAGCTAAGACAATAAGGGAATTTCTTGGTCAATTTTAATGAAAATATGACCCTTGTTTCAATCATTATAATCCAAGATGAAGGAATTATCTAAAATTTTGCTATGGAAATCAAGGAGGGCAATAAAGATATCAACCTCACAATTTCTGTAGAAAACCTTAAGCCCTTACATATGCTCAATCTCAATCTTCAAATTCAAATATGTCTTTGGATGAAATTGTTAAAGCACTTGCTACTAATACTGAATAATTTTAATAGGAAACGAGAGTAAGTCTTCAGAATTTAGGAAATTAGATCATTCAATTAGCCACCTATGTTAGTAAATTAGAAGCCTAAGAATTAGAAAAATTACCTTCCCAAACTGTGGTGAATCCTAAGGAGAATGTGAGTGCAATAACTTTGATAAGTGGTAAGGAAATTCAATCTAGATTTGCCTTACCAATCAAGATAGAAAGGCATGATGAAGGAGAAAAAGAAGATGAACCTCTAACTCAAGAATCAATAAAGGTAAAAGATGATTTATCTTCATCGACATTAACTCATACATATGTATCTCTTTTCGCTAGCAGGTTGACCAAATCAAAACAAGAGGAACATGAAAGAGAGATCCTAGAAACCTTTAGAAAGGTGTAAATTAACATAACATTTCTAGAAGTCATCCAGCAAATTCTAAAATATGCAAAGTTTTTAAAAGAACAATGCATGAATAAAAGGAAGTTAAAGGATAAGGAGAGAATAAATTTGGGTAAGAATGTATTAGCTCTGATAAGTAGAAATTTACCAAAAATGCAAATATCCATGTATGTTTACACTTCTATATGTTATTAGTGATAAGAAAATTGAATGTGCCATGCTAGAATTAGGTACATCTATTAGAGCTTTAAATTTGAATTCTTTGTAAGAAACTAATGTGATTACTTATTGATCGTTCTTATATACGTCTTATTGGTGTTATAAAGGATGCTTTACTCTAAGTTAATGTTTTAGTATTTCTAAAAGACTTTTACATCTTGAAAATAGATGGAGATAGTGTTGATCATTCACGTTCGATTTTATTAAGAAGGTTGTTTATAAAGGCAACCAACATGAAAATCGATGCAGATGAGGGTACTCTTTTTGTTGAGTTTGATGGAGAGATATTAAAGTTCAATATTTTTGAAGCTATGAAGTAACCTAATGATTTTCAATTCATTTATCGTATGGGATATTATGGATTCATTTGTGAAGGATATTTTTAAAGAAGAAAATGTTAATGATTAGTTAGAGTTTAATGCTAAACTAGAAGTGAACAGGCAAGTTGATGAAACTTATAAAGTTATTCATTATCAGGATACTAATAGAGTCAAAAACTTTAAATGTTGAGCTTAATATAACTCATAACAAAATGTTATCTTCTATTTTATAAGCTCTAAAGATAGAATTAAAGGCCTTACCTGAACACGTAAAGTATTTTTATTTAGGTGAAGGAGAGTCATTATCTACAATCATATAAAAAAGGTTGACTATAGGGCACGAGGAAAACCTAGTAACTCTATTTAAGGAGTACAAAACTACAATTGGTTGGACTTGAGCAAACATAAAAGGCATTAGGCGAACAGTTTGCATACATATGATTCTTTTAGAAAAGAATGCTAAGCCAATAAGGGAACCCAAAGAAGACTCAATTCAACAATGAAAGATATGGTAATGAAAGAGGTTCTAAAACTTTTAGATGCAGGTATAATTTATCCATTCTTGAAAAATGAATGGGTAAGCCCAGTTCATGTTGTACCTAAGAAAGTATGACAATAATACAAAACCAGAATGATGAGTTGGTACCAATGAGGGTACATAATGGATAGTGAATGTGCATAGACTTTAGAAAACTTAACTTAGCCACTAGAAAAGGCCATTTCCTATTACCTTTTGTAGATCAAATGTTAGAAAGACTTGCAGGTAAATCATGTTTTTGTTTTTCGGATGGGTTTTTTAGGTTACTATCAAATTGCAATTGCTCAAAAAGATCAAGAAAAATCTATCTTTACATGTCCTTTTGGATTTAGGTGAATGCCCTTTAGTCTTTGTAATGCTTTAGTTACATTTCAAAGATGCATAATGACTATATTTTCTGAGTATATTGAGAATTGCATTGAAGTATTAATGGATGATTTTACTATTTATGTAGATTCATTTAAAGATTGCTTAAATCATTTATCCAAGGTTCTCAAAAGATGCATTGAAATGAATTTGGAGTTAAATTATGAAAAATGGAATTTTATGGTTAATTAAGGCATTGTTTTGGGACATGTGATTTCATCCAGGGGTATAGAAGTTGATAAAGCAAAAGTGGATTTAATTGTGAACTTACCTTACCCTACAAATGTTAGGGAAGATCGATCTTTTCCCGGATATGCAGGATTGTATTTCATGTTTATCAAAGATTTTTCCAAGATTGCAATACCATTATCAAAGTTGCTAGAAAAAGACATTCTATTTGAATTTGGAAAGGACTGTAAGGAAGCTTTTGACAAACTCAAGACAATATTATCAACTATGCCTATTATGTAACACCAAATTGGGATCTATCGTTCGAGATTATGTGTGATGCTAATAATTATATAGTGGGAGTTATTTTAGGCCAAAGGATTGGGAAACAAAGTTATACTATCTATTATGCTTCAAGAACATTAGATGTTGCATAGTGTAATTATTCTATAACTGAGAAGTAGCTTTTAGCAATTGTTTTTGTTAGAAAAATTTAGATCTTATTTTCTTGGCTCTAAAGTTATTATATATTCTAATCGTATAGCATTGAAATACTTTTTAGCAAATAAGGAGTCAAAACTGAGGTTAATACGATGAATTTTGCTACTTTAAGAGTTTGATTTGACAATAAGGGATAAAAAGGAGCAGAAAATTTACTAGTAGACCATTTGAGTAGGTTGGTAAAATATGAAGATATTTGACCTATTTTTGAAACGTTTCTTGATGCTTAATTGTTCCAAATGAAATGTATGATTCTATGGTAGATAAACCTTGTGAATTATTTAGTTATTGGAACTTTACCTAATTACCTTAGTAAGTTTAGGAAGGAAAAGACAAAGAATTAGGCAAAATATTATATTTGGGATGAATTATTGTTGGACCCCGCTTCTAAAACCCAACATCGGAGTCATGAGACGTGAGCCTCATACCCTATGATTTCTGGAGCCCAACAATCTGGAGTCATAAAGTGTGAGCGGGCATGAGGTTATTTCAATGACTCCTCATTAGCCATTGTCCTATAAGGGTGATGTGCCCACACCAGTTAAACACCAAATCATAATTTGACTTCTTTAAAATAATTGTAGCTCTATGCCTCTAGTTTATTTTGAAATAAGAACCACCTCATTCGGAGCTCTATAGCTCAAGATATGCCAAAAAAATCCAAGTACGTTAATAACTCAGTTATGCTCTTCCAACCAATCCCTCATTTTCTTTCCATCAATATTTTTCAAATCTACATCAAAAGCTACCAATTTTTAAAGAGAGGTAGAAAAATGTACTAAGAGTCTATTCCTTCAATAATCACTTTATTTGGAGTTCAAGTGATGAAGTTATGGCCAAAAGAATCAAGTATGTTTATGTCCTCAATCATATTGTACCTCTCTTGGGAGAATTGGCATAACTTTCTCTAAAAACCTCAGATTAGGGTCATTATTATACGGTTTGAAAGAGAACTTCTATATCTACAACTTCTATGAAGACTTAAAAGTGAAATTCAATCATCTATAGGGTTAAAAATGTGGACAGACGATAGGATCAGGTGAACAGTGTACCAAACGATATGACGTCATCACCAGACGATATGACGTCATCAGACGAAGCATCCTCACCAGACAAAGCGTCCTCACTAGACGAAGCACCGGATGATACGTCCTCACCAGATGATATGTCATCACCAGACGATACATCTTCACCAAATCAGATGATATGTCCTCACCATATGCATGAAATTGACCCTACAATACTTAAACCCATGCATTTCCTAAGCTCTTTGAACCAAAATCCTTCCAAAAATCCAAAAGATTTAACATAAGCTTACCTTGAATCTTCACCAAACAATGAATTTCTTGGCCCTAATGGAAGCTTTAATCTTCCTCTTCCTTTTTCCCTTCTTGATCACTCTCAAAATCCCCTTTGAAGGCTAAAAAAACTTGAAACCTAGCTCAACTCTCTTTTTTCTCTCAACCCACAACACACACTCTCCCTTCTTTCTTATTTTTTTGTGTTTTCTCTTTCCTTTCATTCTTCACCAATGTTTTCATCTTCTAAAGCAAAAGCCCACAATTCCTTCTTCCTATTTTGCCCCTCCTTCAATGCCTTAAAGCTTTCCCACTTAAGTAATCTTCCAAAAATGCCCCTCATGTAACTTACCACCTTAACACTTTAATTCAATTTACCTATGTCATGAAATCCTACTCACATTAGTATGGTAATTAATTCTAATATAAATTAATCTAGTAAGAACCCAAAATTAATCTAATCATGCTTATTCATTAAAAAAAATTCGAGGGCCAACATTTCTCTCCCCTTTAAAAGAATTTCGTCCCCAAAATTCTTACCTCAATCGTTAAAGAGGTGTGGGTACTTCTCCTTTATGACTTCCAAAGGTTCCTACGTGACCTCTTCCACAGAATAGTTTCTCAACAGAACTTTGACCAGTTGAACTGTCTTGTTCCTGAGGATCTTTTCCTTGGTGTCTAAGATCTCCACTAGAATCTCCTCATAACCTAAATCATCTCTCAACTGAACCTCAATGGTTTTAATGACGTGGGAGGGATCCGATCTATACCTCCTTAGTATGAACATAAGAAAGACGTCATGTATCTATGACAATTCTAGTGGCAACGCCAACCTATAGGCTAGTGGTCTAATCCTGTCAATAATCTCATATGGACCTACATATCTCATACTCAACTTGCCTTTCTTGCCAAACCTTGTGACTCCTTTCCAAGGAGACGTCTTAAGAAAGACCTTATCATCGACTTCGTACTCCATCTCCTTTGAGTATGCATCAGCATAACTTTTCATTCTATCCTATGCTGCCTTAAGCCATTGCTTAACTAAGTTGACCTTGTCTACTATCATCTGAAATAACTCTGACCCTATCAGTTTCCTTTCTCCTTCTTCATCCCAACATATCGGAGTTCTACATCTCCATCCATATAGTGCTTCATAAGGAGCCATCTGAATGCTCGAATGATACGAATTATTATAAACAAATTCGATCAATGGCAAGTGTTCATCCCAAGCGCCCCTGAAATCCATCACGTATACCCTGAGCATTCCTTCAAGGGTCTTAATGGTCCTCTCAGATTGGCCATCTGTTTGAGGATGAAAAGCAGTGCTAAAATTTAACTTAGTTCTTAGAGCCTCTTGTAGGCTTCCCCAAAATCTCAAAGTAAACAGAAGATCCCTATCAGAAACTAAAAAGTCCAGAATCCTATGCAGTCTCACTATCTCATCAATATACTTCTTTGCTATTACATATAGAGAGTCAGTCTATTTAATTGCCAGAAAATGGGCTGACTTTGTCAAATGATCAACAATGACCCATATAGCGTCATGTTCCCTACTGGTCTTAGGCAAACCCATCAAAAAATCCATAGTCACCCGTTGCCACTTCCACTCAGGAATGGACAATGACCTTAACTTGCCAGAAAGTGCTTGGTGTTCAGCCTTGACTTGCTGACACACTAGACACTTGCTCACACATTCCGCTACATCTCTCTTCATGCCTTTCCACTAGAAATTCTCTTTCAGATCTCTGCACATCCTAGTGATACTTGGGTGTATGGAATAAGGTGCATTGTGTGCCTCATCTAGTATTTCATCCTTTACTTCCTTGACATTTGGAATATAAAGTCTATTTCCGACAACCATAAGTTCATCATCCCTTACTACCACTTCAGATTTCTTTCCATTCTGAATTTCTTCTCGGAGCTTACTCAATTCTGCATCTTGTGCTTGTAATTCCTTAACTTTTTCCCTGAGTATTGGTCTCACTCTGAAATTAGAAAAAATACAATTTGGTTCTCCCTGTTTCAAGCTTATTCTAAGCTTCTCCATTTCTTCCAATAACGCCAGATAAACTGTTCGAATATGAGCTATAGAGGATTTCCTACTCAAGGCATCTGCAACTGCATTCGCCTTTCTTGGATGGTAGTTAATCAACAGGTCATAATCCATGAGTAAGTCTAACCACCTTTTTTGTCTCAAATTCAGTTCCTTTTGGCTCAACAAATACTTGAGACTTTTATGATCTGTAAAAATCTTGGTTTGAACCCTGTACAAATAATTTCTCCAAATCTTTAGAGAAAAAATTACTGCTGCCAATTCCAGATCATGGGTCGGGTAATTTAGTTCATAAGGTTTTAGCTGGCGCGAGGCATAAGCTATCACCTTATCTCCTTGCATCAATACACATCCCAAACCTTTCTTTGGAGCATCATTGTAAACTGTATAACATTCATCTCCCATAGGCAAGGTCAAGATTGGAGTACTTGTCAATCTGTGCTTAAGCTCCTCAAAGCTCTTCTGACATTCATCACTCCAGATAAACTTCTGATTCTTCCTCAACAACTTAGTCATCGGAGCAGCTATCATAGAAAAGCCTTCCACAAATCTCATATAATAGCCTGTCAATCCTAGAAAACTCCTCACTTTTGTAACTGTCTTGGGTGATTACTAGTTTATCATTGCTTTAAGTTTCCTCATATCCATATGTACGCCATCTTCCGAAATCACATATCCAAGGAATACCACCCTATGAAGCCAAAACTTACATTTGCTGAATTTGGTATAAAGTTCTTTCTCCCTCAGTGTTTGCAACACTATCCTGAGATGTCCCTCATATTCCTCTTTACTCTTAGAATAGACCAAAATTTCATCAATAAATACTATGACAAACTGATTCAGATACTCCTTAAAGATCCTATTTGTAAGATCCATGAATGCAGCCAGAGCATTAGTCAATCCAAAGGGCATGACCAGAAACTCATAATGCCTATAATGTGTCCTGAAGGTTGTCTTACTCACATCAGACTCCTTGATTCTGAGTTAATGTTAGCCCGATCTGAGATCAATCTTGGAAAAGACCCTTTCTCCTTGTATCTGGTCAAACAGATCATCAATCCGAGGTAGAGGATACTTATTATTAATAGCCACCTTGTTGAATCTTCGGTAATCAATGCACATGTGCCATGTCCTATCCTTCTTCTTAACAAACAAAACCGTCGCTTCCCATGGTGACGAACTCGGCCGTATATACCCCTTCTTTAACAGTTCCTCCAACTATTCTTTGAGCTCTATCAGTTCAGCTGTAGTCATTCTATACGGTGGTATAGAAATTGGTGCAGTTCTGGGAATTAAGTCGATGGCAAACTCGATTTCCCTCACTGGTGGCTATTATCACCTTCCTCCCTAAAGGAGTGCTAACAATCAAGGGACTATCCAATGGAACCAAATTCACATCATGCAAAACCATGCTTGTAGAAACAAATGAATGCATAGAACTAAAATCAATCCAGACATATACTTCAGAATTAAGTAACTAAGCCATACTCGTGACAACTTCAGGTGCAGCTGCAACTTCCTCTCTGGTCATGGGAAACACCTTACCTAAGCCTGAACCTGACCCCTTGGCTTTCCTAGAGGAACAACCTTCCTTACAGCTCCAAAATTGCCCACCTCAGTGACTGGCCTAGTCCACCCTGTTTCTGCTCTCCTTGGGCCTTGCAACTGTGACCCCTCTTGTCTTGTTGCTTAGGGACAATTCTTGATCATGTGTTCTTTCCGCATGAGAAGCATGCTCCAAGTAACTTGAAGCACTCTCCTTTTTGAAGTTTCCCACAATGCTCACATTGGGGGTTTGTGTTCCCGTCCTTCCCATGCCTCCCACACTTGAGGCTTGCCCTAAAACTACCCTTGCCTGCTCGTTCTCGGCAGGGCCACTACTTCCCACTTCACTTTGTATATGGTAACTCCTTGTACTCCTCTCAGGCATTGGAGCACTCATTCCCTTCTTAGAAGATTGCTCCTGGTTCTTCCTCTTCTTGCTCACTTCATTCTTTATATTCTCCAATTTCTCAGCCTGGAGTGCAGCATCTACTAACTGCTAGTAATCACAGAAGTTATAGATCAAGACTTTCTCCTTAATCCCCAAATAAAGTCCTCCCTTAAACTTGTGGCACTTATCCTCCTCATTGGCAACCATGTTGGCCGCATACCGTGACAGCTGGGTGAACTTCAGCTCATATTCACCCACACTCATGTCCCTCTATGTGAGATTTAGAAACTTCCTAGCCTTCTCTTGTACATAAACCCTCGAAAGGTATTTCTTCCTGAAGACTTCTACAAAATCTCTCCATGATAGTACTAGAGGCATAATCTAACTATGAGGCACTGATTCCCACCAGTGGAGTGCATCCCTCTGTAACAAGCTGACTTCATAGTCCAGTTTCTCTTCATCAGAGCACTTAATCTGAATCAGGACTCTCTCTGTCCTCTTCAGCTATGCTTTAGCCCCTTTGGGATTTATAGTCCCATTGAAATCTACAGCTCCATACTTGTGGAGCTTATCATACTGTCCAGTCCTCTCCACTAGAGCTTGTATTGGATCTTTAGACCCTTGGCCCATGGTATAAATGAAAGCCTAGGTGAAGGCTTGGAAAAATCGCGAATCCATGATAGGCATAGGAGGAGGAGGCGGTGGTACTTCATGTTGCACACTAGGTGCCTCAAAATTAGGAGCAGAATATGTCCTTGCATCTTGTGGGACATAGGATTCATCCGTGCTCCCTTGGAGAGAGCCAGATCAAGTCAGAGATCCTTGAGTTCTTTTTCGAGGTGACATTTCACTCCTTCAATTTAAAACCATCGAAAATCTTTAGTTCATGCAAAACAGTTTCAAATCATGTAAAACAATTTAAAGCAATGCAAGTTGTTCATTTAAAATAATGCATGTTTATTTCATGTCCTAAACTACCCATTTCAATGCCTAGGATCCTCATAAATCTAGTCGCTCTGATACCATAACTGTTAGACCCTACTTTTGGAGCCCAACATCGGATTCGTGAGACGTGAGCCTAATACCCTATAGTTTCTGGAGCCCAACAATCTGGAGTTATAAAGCATGAGTGGGCTTCCCTGTGGGGTTATTTCAATGACTCCTCATTAACCATCGTCCCATAAGGGTGATGTGCCCATATTTTTCAAATCTACATCAAAAGCTACTAATTTGTAAGGAGAGGTAGTAAAATGTATTAGGAGTCTATTCCTTCAAGAATCACTTCATTTGGAGGTCGAGTGATGAAGTTATGGATAAAAGAATTAAGTATGTTTATGTCCTCAATCATATTGTACCTCTCTTGGGAGAATTGGCATAACTTTCTCTACAAACCTCGGATTGGGGTCATTATTAGACGGTTTGAAAGAGATTTTCTAGGTTGTATGAAGACTCCAAAGTGAAATTTGATCGTCTACAGGATCAAAAATGTGACTAGACGATAGGATCAAGTAAACAATGCACCAGACAATATGATGTCACCAAACGATATGTTATCTCCAGACAAAGCGTCCTCACTAAACGATCAGTCCTCACCAGACAAAGCATCCTCACTAAAAGATACATCATCACCGGATGATACGTACTCATCAGATGATGTGTCCTTACCAGACGATACGTCCCTATACTCCTGAGCATCTCCACTTATAAGGACCATAACTTTTGACTCTGATATCCAAAACTTGTATACTTTATAGCGTTGAAAAGCTAGAAAGACAAGCTACAACTTCCATGAAAAAACTTTGTCAAATTCAACCTAGATTAATCCAGATTTTGCCCTAAAGTCAAGATACGAATTTTTCCCATATAGAAGATTTGAAATTTTGCACTGTGCAAACTTGGAATGTCCTGAGCATAACCATTCAGCTACCAAAATAATTTCAATTAACTCTCAAATATCAACTAATTTGTCTCATCACCTTCAACTACATCTGATCAGTCATAATTCCTATCTTCCTTTCTGTAACATCTCACTTATGCATACATACATATACATATATATATACATACATATACATATATATATACATACATATACATATATATATACATACATATACATACATATA
>JANSVA010000008.1:18269196-18284844 GCA_025504915.1 Erythroxylum reticulatum | reverse complement strand
TTCGATGTCGATTCTAAGCTCCAAACATCTCCGAATCTCCTGGGACCTTTAGTGGAAAGTGCTCCCCGACACGTGGTCTAGGCCTTTCTACAGTTTTCTCAAAACACGAGCTCTCTTAACGAGTCAGAGAACTGTATGCTTGTGAATGATATGAGTAACTGCAGGAGACCTTAGCCTTTATATAGCTTCCATATCAGGCTTCCCCATCACAAGGCCGATATGGACTCCGTTTACACTAATAGGGACCCATTTTCCACCCAGACTTCGTCCCATTAATTTAGATCATTTATTGGGTTACTTTATTATCTTTATCTGAATCAAATTGTGCAACTTAACCGATAATTTATTTAAAAAACCAAAAATGCAATTAATGTTGTCCAACCGTATGAGACAAAGACAAAATTGTCCCTAAGGACAAAAAAGTCTAACAACAAAAACTAAACTTGAATAAAAATATGTGGATTTATGTTAAATATTTACTAGTATACTTATATAATATGACCAAATTAATATTCATCTTGAAATTAACTTTACGTTTAACATTTTTTGGAAAAGAACAACAAAATTCATGGACAAGTGTAAGTTAGATAATTTATAAGTATAGTTATATAATATCTTTTTTAATCCTTTTTCCTTTTTGAATAAAATAGAATGGATTTCTTTTGTTAATATTTGTTAATATTTATATTAATTATTTGTAGTAAGTAATGATTTACAATTAGTTATTTAAATTATTTATAATATATTAACTATTTAAAAGCTTGAACAACTTGTTCTTACGGTGCAAACTATATATTTACTAAATAATAATTAGAAATAATTAAGAGAACTAAAAATTCATCATATATAAAAATAGACGAAACATTCCCAGTAACAAGTTTGAAAATTTGATTTTCAAATAATTTTCTTAAGATGAATGAGAAAGTGAGAAAAAGAAGATTCATCTTTTATATATAACCACCTAAAAGATTTGAGTTTCCCTCTCAGGTGGACAATAATTTTCCCTCTCTGTTGCATATTAACTTTCTTATTATAGAAGCTTTTCTAGGCACCTCCAAATTGAAGGCAAGTAACTTTCTTCTTAAGGAAGTTCTATGGAAGCCTCTAAGGGAGGCTCTTCTCCTATGAGAGTGTTCCATAATCATTTACCTATCTTATAAGAGCCATTAGATGCCAACATTATGAGAGAACTAAGCAAGCGTAAGGATGAAGGAATGAATAGAGCAGGGAAAACTTAGAGAAATGTTGTTTTAGCAGAAACCTCCTATGATAAACCAAAACACTTCCTCTCTCCCTTAGTTGGTGGTGCTGTCTCTATTGGACCCCTTTTTCAGAGTCCAACTATCGCTCTGATACCAAACAATGTTAGGCTCGAGTCCTGTTTTCTTATTCCGAGACGACTGCTCGAGCCTGTCAGGTAGGGATCACACAAGGGTAGGGTTGAAAGGGGTTCAAATTCAAAGGATTTGCAGCGTGTAAGGTGGCGGGTTCGCTGCGGCGAACACCTCACAGGAGAAGTTCGCCGCGGCCAACCTCTGGCTTCGCCGTGACGAACTCCCAAGATCCGAAACCTAGACTCTAACATTCAAACATAAATTTGCACAGACTAGACACATACACACATTCATACAATCCTAGTAACTCTTCATCAACCTTTTTCAATATTCTAAACACACATACCTTCATACATATAATTCAAACCATCCAACTCACCCACCAGATAAACATAATCATACACAAAAGAAACTTTAATTCTTCGTTTCATTAATAAATAAAAAAATGTTTGAACAAGCTTCACTTACATATCATCATACACATCACTAACTTAAAACAAAATACATTAGGATGCTCAATGATGATATGCCTCTAAAACTATCCAAAATAGTCACTAACTTAAGACAAAAATCTCTAACTATCTTGGAGTTTCCGATGCCTTACAAGGATTAACCGTTGTCTTATTCTGCACTTGAGGAATGAAAATAGTGGGTTGAGCTATACAACTCAATGGCTAATATATTTATAGCCATTAGTAATGAGCCACACAATCAAACATATATACTTATATGTCTAGCAATTCAATAATTCACAATTCAACTCACAACTCATAATTAACAAAATGTCATCATATAGAACACATTATATAATTTATCCATCAAAGTATCACACTCAATTATGCATCATACATAGCAAATCGAATATGCAATACACAAACAATTGGCTCGAGATTTTTATGGAAATGAAATGGAGAAACCGAAGTTTACACCACGAATGAAATGAGTCCACTTTTTAGATCTCACTAGCTGGGAGAAGGCTCTTGTCAATGTGCACGTGAAGAACGAAATGGTTCAACTCTCGCCCAAACAAAAGAACATAATCATGCTCAAATCATTTTATCATGTGCTTATACTTTCATTCTTTTTCTTCTTTTCGTTTAGACAAAATGTTATAACCTCTTTCAAGGTATAACATAATCACAATTCATCATGCATTATCAAATCTTCGCAAAAATTCAAAAACTAAGTAATTTAAACATACACACATATAGACAAGAATTTGCCCAATCACACAATAACTATAAATAGATTACCCACCTAATTTCACTTAAAAATCCAAGTTTAATTGTGCCCTTCCTCTTGCTCTTGGATAGGGTTTTCTTGGTTTCCTAACACAAATCAATTTTCTATTCAATCCAAATTCAAATGAAAATTCATAAAACTTTAATAATAAAAAATGATAAAATTGAACTATAACCCTTTAAAAAATCTAGACCTTCGGGTCAATTTTTTTATGATCATTCTGATCAAGTAAATGAAGAAATTTGATAACACTTGCTTCTAGAAAAATGTTCCCTATTGTCGGAAGTTTCTAATGACACCAAAATCATTCAATTTGGCTTAGTAATATGAAAGTTATACCCAAATATTTTCATATTTTTCTTATACTGAAGCAGTATTATGTGCTCAACTTCCATCCCAAACTTGACATTCTTAGAGACTGAAATAAAACTATATTTCTTTAGACAAATTATATCCCTATGTCTCTAGTTTACTCAAATTAAAAATTACTCCATTTGGATATCTATAGAAAAATTTATGCCTAAAATACCGAAACATGTTCAAGTTGTGCAGGAAAAACTTCGCCGCGATGAACCAAAAAGTTGGTCGCGGCAAACCAAGAAAACTTGGCCGCAACAAACTTTGATTTCTCACAGGTTGGTCGCGGCGAACTCAGGAGTTGGCCACGACGAACATTCATAAAACTCGTCTTCCAAAATTTTCCAGATTCTAACTCTTTACTATCACATCTCACATATAACCCATCTTTTTCTCATTCAAATCTTCTTATACCATAATACCACATTACTCTACGTTTTCCCTAACTCAGATCCCACGAAAATCACAAATGGGTTCATCTTCTTGTCACAAACCCTACACAAATCCATTTCTCTAATCCCTTTTCTAACAAGGCAAGAAGAAAGACGATAGACTTACCTCTAACAAGTTGATTTCCATTTCTTTTCTGCTTCTTTCTTCTTCCTTCCAAGCTTCCCATGATTTTCTTCTCTTTTTCTCTTCTCTCTTCAGTCTTTCTTCTTCCTCTCTTCTCACTTCCATGACAATTCTCTTCTCTTCTTCTTAATTCAAGACAATTTTATTCTTTTATTTCCAATTATACCCCCATTAGTCTTGTTCTCCCAAAATTACCCTTCCACAGAGGTTCACCACAGCGAACATCTGGCTTTGCCGCGGTGAAAACCCTTTTTACAGGTTCACCGCGACAAACATCTAGCTTTGCTGCGATGTAATCTCCGAATCACCACTCATCACTAATTCCACCTCTTCTATTCAAATTTCTAATCTCTATTTATGCTCACTCAATTAATAATCTCAATTCTAAAAATAATCAAACAAATCATAAATAAATAATTAAAAAATAAATCAATAAAAATTAATTAAAAATTCAGGATCCAACAGTCTCTCCTCCTCTTGAGCTATTTCAAGAAGGAGCTAAACACTAGAATAACACGTTGGTTGAAATTTTTTCCAAGTAAAAGGTCAACTTTTCATTTTATCCAGGGTTGGGCTCAAACAAGATAGGGAACTAAGGGACTAGATAGAATCTTACTCACTAAGGAGGACACTTTTTTGTTTAAGTTCACAGACAGGGATAACATTTTGTAAGATTATGAAATCAGGCCCTTGACACATTGGAGGACAACCCATGTTCATCCAGAAATGGGTTCCAAGATTGGAATATGACAGAAATAACATGGAAACCATCCTTTTGTAAATCAATTTTAATAATATACTCTTCAACATTGGACTTTAGATGGATTGAGTTTTTCGGCCAGTTCAGTTAGGAAACTTATTGCCTTTGATTCAGTTATTGCTAATCTTAAGAAAGTATACTATGCACGAATCTGTGTGGAGATAAAAACTAAAAATGCTCTCCCTAAAATTATGCCTATTATGAAACTCAAGTCTGCCAATAAACTTGTTAAAGTTGAAATCCAATTAACTTACAATTAGAAACCTCAATTGTGAAAACAAATATGGAAATCTATAGGGAGATTGTACTCAAAAGGGGACTACTATGAGCTAATAGGGATACTGGATGATCATATTACTCAAAACACTGAAGGTAACTAAGTTATTCCTAAAGTTCAAATTGCTTTACTAGATGCAAGTGAGGACTAATTTAATAACAAAGACATTACTAGAATTGTTCCCACTAAGAAGGGAAAAGTTGGTATTGATAATTCTAACAGTGAGTATGTGGAGGAGGCGCCTCACTAAAGTCTCTCTGATGTAAGGTAGGATCATAATGATCAATTCACTCTAGCTTTATACAGAAGATTAGGGAGGAAAAGGAGGAAAACCAAAGGGGTGGGTAGTCTCATTATTCATATATTAATAATTTTTTGAAATATTAGAGGCTTTAATGAACCTCAAAAGGGACAAGCTATCAAAGATCTTTTTCTGGAGAGGAATCCAATTATACCTAGATTACTTGAAACAAGAACTAAAGTTTAAAAGCTCCGCAATGTCATGAAAATCCTAGGAAAAGATTAGAAATGTGGTTCTAATCATGATCATCACTAGAATGTTAGAATTTTATATGCTTACAATTTTCAAAAAGTACAGGTCATTATGTTAAGCTCTTCAGATCAATTCATCCATCTTAATTGTAAACTTATTGACTCAGGGATTGAGTTTGAAACTATAATTATTTATATTGCTAACTTTGAATTTTGAAGAGCAAATCTCTAGAAGGGTTTGTACTTTATCCAAACCTTAATGAATAACCTTGGTTGATTGTAAGAAACTTTAATTATGTACTTCATCCCTCAGAGGCTCAAGGAGAGATGATTAATTCTTCCAATCTTGGCAAGGATTTAAAATGCTGTTACTAAGGTAGAATTGACTGATCTTATATTAGTTGGGAGTTTCTTCACTTGGTGCAATAAATAGCAGGGAAAATGCCTCATTAGGAAGAAGGTAGACATAATACTTGTTAACTAGCTTTGGTTGAGCCAATTCCCTTATTCATATGCCCACTTTAGATTCCCCTTATGCTTTGATCATTTGAATATGAAAGTCTTAAATTTCATCTTTCTAACTCCCTTAAAAGCTCCATTTAGATTCTTTAACTTTCTTATCAATAAAGATGGGCTTATGGAACTAGTTTAGAGAAGCAAAATCCCAGGTTGCAATGCTTATTAATTTATGAGAAAACTTCACATTCTTAAAAATAAACTTAAGATTTTCATAAAGCTAATCAATCCATAACCTTTTTTTAAGCTTTATGATGCTAATAAGGATATGAGGAGAGCTCAGGAGGTATGCTACCATCATCCCAATAACATTGTGTATAAGATTGTTGAAGTTAACAAATTGGAGCAATACAAAAAAGCTCTTTAGGATCACCATTCTCTGCTTATGCAAAAACCTAGAATAACATGGTTGAGAAAGGGTGATTTCAATACCAAATCTTTCCACAATTATGTATTAGCAAGGCGTAATGCTAATAAGATCAACTATCTTCTAGATCTTAACAATTCTCTAGTAAGCCCAACTTTCCTCTCACAACTTCTATGTGGTCCATTTACACTTGAAACAATCTAAAATAGTCATAAGAAACAAAAACTAGATGTTAAAGCAACAAGGAATAGTTGCAATGATCTACCATTCTGACATATCAACAAATATAATAACAAAAACTCTCATTACATAATTTTTCTTTAAAACTATTGTTGGCCCCTGAATTTTTTTCTTAAATTAAGCATGATTTAAACAAATTATGAGGTCTTTATGGAATTATTTTATTGAGTTAATTATTATGTCAACGTTAGTAGGATTTATTACGTAGGTTAAGTGAATTAAAGTGTTAAGGTAGTAAGAATGTTCAAGGGTATTTTTGGAAGATCACTTAAGCATATAAGGCTATAAGGCTTAATGGAAGGGCAAAGTGGACATTTACATTCATTAAGCGTATAAATGGGAAGAAGGAAGAGTAGTTTTACTCTAAAGAAGAGAAGTGTGCATGGAGAACTAAGAAAAAGGAAAAAAAACATGAAAAGAAGAAGAAGGAAAAGGATTTGCTAAGGCAATCATCTCTCCTTCTTGCTTTATTAGAAAAGGGATTAGAGCAATAGATTTGTGTTGGGGTTTGTGTTGGAATAAAGGAAGAATTAAAGAATTATTTTTTATTTTTATGGATTTCTAAGTTAGGGTTTCATGGTGATTGAAAAAGCTTTGGATAAACAAGTAAGTGTAAGCATCATTATTCTAGATTTGATGAATGAAGCATGTTTTGGTGATAATTAGAATTAAAATAGGGTTGAATAGAGTGAGAATTTGGAAAAAAAATAGGAGAAAAGTCACGTTTCTGCGAAAGTTCACCGTGGCCAACTTTTTGGTTTGCTGCGGCAAAGTCCCCATGGTTCGTCGTGGCTAATTATAAGGTTTGCTGCAACCAACCTGCAGGAAATCAAAGTTCGCCGCAGTAAAGTTTTTCTGCATAGCTTAAACATGCTTCGGTATTTTATGAATAACTTTTTGTGTAGTTATCCAAATGAAATGATTTTTAATTTGGAGTAAACTAGAGACATAGGGATACAATTTGTATGATGAAATAGAGTTTTAATTCAGTCTCTAAGGATTTAAAGTTTTGGATGGAAGTTAAGCATAGAATGTTGTTTTAGTAAAAGAACAGCCTAAAATTGTTTGGGGTATAACTTTTAGAATACTGAACCAAATTGAATGATTTTGGTATGATTAGAAACTTAAGACAATGAGTAACATTGTTTTAGAAGTAAGTGTTATCAAATTTTCTTCATTTACCTAATCATAATGATCATGGAAAATTGATTAGAAGGTGGAGACTTTTGGAAGAGTTTGAGTATTTAGAATTTATCTTAGTGATTATGTTATATATGGGTCCTCAAATTGTATTCCTATTGAATGAGAATTTTTTTTATTGATAATGGGAATCAAGGAAGGCAAGAGGATCAAAAGGAGAGGCATATTTGATCAAGGTTTAAGCCAGGATTTTTAAGGTGGGTTTTATGTTTATAATTGAGTACTGAGCCATGAATATTTTCTTTTAAATCAAGAAAATAAAATGATTTCAAGTATCTTCATAATTGTTGAATTATTGCTTTTGAATAACTTGAGAAATTGTTATATGTTTGGTATATAAACTTGGTTGATGGAAATGCATGTGAAATATTTCATGTTCATTAATAATTGTATTTCTGAAGTATGCCTTTATGGCAAAATGTTAAGAAAATCACAATTTCGAAAAAGTGCCATTTTGGGCAATATGCTTTTAAGTCATGAAATACATGTTATATGAGTTTGTGATTTGTGGTGGTCCCCTAACTTAAGTGCACTTTGACCAAATGCTTCTTCCGCTTGCCCGCTAGTAGCATGGAGCTCCTTCATGGACTCCCATAAGTTCATGGCTACGCAAGACCATTATATGGGATTGCGATAGTACGTTATGTTCACGGCTACACAGGACCATTATGTGGAAATGAGGAGTACATTCTGTTTTGGACCCACTCAAACCATTATGATGTGCTTATGTACTTATGATATGTCGACAAGTTGATGCATGCAAGATTTATGTTATTGTTAATTGGTTGAGAATTTGAGAACTATGCATTTTATGATTCAATGAGAATTTTTCCATGACAAATAAATATTTCAATAGTTTTTGCTTGTTTCTCCGTTATAAACTTGTTACCCACGAGCTTTCAAGCTCACCCCCTATTCCTCCCTATGTTCAGGTGATGAGCAAGAGATCGAGTGATTAAGAGCATAAAGGCATTTGGCAACTACAAGATAGTTAGCTTTTATACTAAGTTAGTTTGATTTTTGAGTAGCTTTAGTAACATATCAATCATAAGCATCTATGTATATTTTGTATTAAGCGAATGATATCATGTTGATATGTGATTAAAGTTTTGTAAAACTCTTTACTTTTGAGGTTAATAAAATATGAATTTGCATATGGATGAGGTTGAGTTAAAATTAGGTATACTTGAGGAAGTTATCGTTTTGAGATTGATCATTTTGATTATGATTGTTGTAACATATAAGTGAGTTATGATATGGAAAAAGGAAAGTTAGGAAATTGTGAAGAATGAGAATTAGTTATAAGAAATGAATTAAATATTTTAAGAAAAGAGATTAGAGAGTATGATGAAATAACATTCGTAATTAAATTGTCATGAGATGATGTTACCTTAGAGAGAGTGAATTCGGGACTACTTAAAGTGAAAGTAAGGATTGAATAGATGGAAAAACCTAGGGAAGGCTCTTGAATGAACCCCTCCCGAAAGGAATTATTATGGTTATTTGTGCATCTTCACCGCGATGAAGTCAAGCTTCTCACTGCAACGTATTTATCCCGAGAGATGCTTGGGTCTAATATGGGAACTTCGCTGCAACGAAGTTAAGAGTTCGTCGCGGTGAACTTTTCCCGAAGGATCTCCACAGAAGTTCTCATCCATTTGTTGCGGTGAAACATAAAGTTTGCCACGACGAGCCTATCCGTTGGTACCTAGGGACCCAACATTTATGCATCAGAGCATGAAGATGAATCAATGATGGTTAAGGAGATTACATTGGATCATGCTCACATTTTATGACTCCGAAATTGGGCTCTGAAAACGGGGTCCAACAACTATAGTACATATTTTTACTTCCTTCTAAAATACATGAGTCAATCATTCACTTATATTGGTTAATTGATATTCCCAAAAGCCTAATATTGGTTGATCAGTAATCTAGATTGGTTGACCAATATACCTAAAAGTAAATTTTGTAAAAAAATTTCATGTTATATCAAAGATCAAAACACATTTTTGACAAAAAAAACTTGATTTAAAATTATTTCAAAAGCTCTCCAAAAGTATGGTGATGTATTAAAAGGATTTTCTTTAATAAAGTATATACAATATATCATAAATGCAAAATGATTATGAAATGATTGAACCATTGAAATGAATAAGATAAAGATATAAGAATGATTAATATAATTTGCTTAAATATTTATATGCTTAATTCCTTAAGCCTTGGTTCTTCACTTAAATTACATGTGTGTTCCACTTTACTCATTTTCTCCATCTTTTGATTGCTAAGTTGATTTAATTGGCTCCTTTTCTCACTTTAACCTTTCATTAAAGTTGAAAATTTACATATTAACTTACTAATATCATTAAAGATAAAAATATTAGTAGTGAAACGTTTGTTATCATTAAAACTATAGGTTAATATCTTATTTAGTCTAACAATAACCCCTTCTTATAACAAAAAAAAGATATTGAAGAAAATAAATAAAATTGAGTAAGCTCACCTATATTAAAGAAATATGTAATACATGCTCCCTTTTACTTCATTCAAAATGAATGATTATATTCTAATATCACTATTCTCTCCCTAATTCATATAAAGTGAATGATTATGTTCTAATATCTTATTTGCTTTTTTTCAATACTAGAAGGGTATATATATGTATAAAAGAATTGAAAGGGAAAAAAAATAAATGTCTTCCCTCTTTCCTTTTCTAAAAACTCTATCATGTGAGAAAAGAGTACATATAAAGTGATTATTAAGAAAATGAACAATTTTAAAAAAGATTCTATATTAATTTAAAGATTAATGAACTTTTGTCCCCCCTATGTAAATACAACAAATGATAGTGAAACCCAAAAAATATTAGGAGTTCTCCTTGTGTAACCCTAAAGCCTAACAAATGATGTAGTATATGGCATGGTTTCTTTATAAAAATATGACCTATATTGATTGTGAGCAAATATTATACTTCTTTGTTTCTTAAAAGACCTATATTAAAAGGGAGTAAATATCATGCCTTTATACTTATAATAAGACCTATAATGATTATAATCTTGTTTCTCGTCATTTTTTATGATAAAGAGGCTAATATGAATAAAAAGAATGTTCCATATTCTTTTGGGATAAACCTAAATAAAAATGTATTACCTTGGATATTGTGCCCTCTTAATAAGATGTTATTTGGTTATGCTAATTGGAATTATCTCTTTTGTTTTAGCTATATTGTGGTTCTTAAATAGGAAAGTTAATATTAGGAGGTTACAAGTGAAGATTGCATCAAATTGAAGCATTATTGGTCAAAATACATACTTTAGAAAAAAAGTTGACAAAATACTACAGTTGATAAGGTAACATCAAGCCTAATGCTAGATTCACTCCAAGAGTTTGAATTCAATTAGGAAACTTATTTCTATCCCTATTATGTAAGTATTTGGATTTGTTTTAGATATCTTTGCAAGATAGGGGAGGCAAGTTTTTTTTAAGAATGAAAAGAAGAGGAAAACACATCAAACACCTTCTCTATCATTTGCTTTTGCTCTTTGTAGTTTTCTATCAATCTTTTATCTTTTCTTCTATTTTTGGTGTTGAAAATAAAGTCATGTGTGGCTAATTCAAATATTTTGATTCAAGGGATTCAAAACTCTAGTTGTAACCTTGTGATTGCTCTAAACATGGATTTATGTTTTAATTCAAGTATTTCTTGTTTTGTGTTCTTATATTTCATGAATAATTAATATTAATTGATCTAAAAAATTAATTTGATGTTGATTATTCTATGATTATTCATGAATTTAGTAATTTATAGCTTTTCATGAATTTAGTAATCTATTATTGTCATGAAGGATTGGTATAAGTATCAAATAGGTTATTTATGAAATTACATATTTAACTTATGAAAAAACAAGAAAACTAAATTAAATAGTTATACCTATCTCAGTTATTTAATTTGGGGTCTAATCTTTTTCACTAAGCTTATTGTTATCATTTAATTGATATAGAATGTTATTGTACCTAATTAATTGATGGTAAGTTTTGGTCTGAATGTTAGGTTTGAATCAATTAATTTAGGAAAATTTGAGACTTATTATGATTATCCTAATATGTTTTAAACTAACCATTTGAATTGTGAACATTATTTTTTCTAGACCCATGCTCAATGTTACAATTGGATGAGATACTTCCTTTGGATCAAAGTTAGATACCATTGAATTTCTTGCTCTTTATATTTAGCTAATTTATTTTGATTCTTTTTATTTTAGTTTATTAGTTAATTAATCATAAACCTCACCTTTTTCTTCAATTGAAATTAAAAAACTACTTTTTAGTTTTTTTTAGATTCGACTTAGTTCTATGACTAATACAAGGTTTTAGAGGAGCAAAATTAATTTTGAGGACTTCAACAACCTGAACAAAATTTTACCGTTGTTATTAGAGAACTATCTTAGTTTCTTAATTTCTTTGTGTTATTTTACAATTTACTACTAATCTCTTGTTTTGTTTAACTTGTTCTTCATAGACATGAGAATTATAATATAACCTAGAAATTAAGAAGATAGCATATCATTTAAGGAAAGAGACTTAGCAAAGAAGCGATCATTCACCTCCAAAACTGAAAGTTGAGATAGATCTAACAATTGGTGAAGACTATAATTTCTAAGAAGTTAAAGAAAAGATGGCAAATCATAACACTAGAATGTTGAGGGAGTTAGCAACACCAAATTTGAATCAACAATCCTTATGCATATAATTTCCATATAATTTCTAATTGTTGGGTTAGATTTCGAATTAAATTTTGTAGGTGAAGATATATATAAACACTTGAAAAAATTTCATATTGTTTACTCTGGAATGATGCCACAAGGAGTGATTGAAAAAAAATTAGTCTTAGAGTCTTTTCGTTCTCATTAAATGATAAGGGAAATGATTGGCTAAATTATCTTCCCTTTGGCTCAATGATAACATGGACTTAGAGGAAAAGATTATTCCTAAAGAAAGTTCTTTTTCTACATCCCGAGCATCCAATATCAGAAAGTAGATATGTGGGATAAGATAATTCACTAGATAAATATTGTATGAATATTGGGAGACATTTAAAGACTTATGTGCTATTTTCCCACACCATTAGATTTTTGATCAACTATTGATTCAGTACATTTATGAAGGACCATTATTAATGGATATTTGTATGGTAGATGTAGCTAGTGGAGGAGCTTTGGTAAATAAAACACCAGAAGTAGCCAGACAATTGATATTAAATATGATCAAAAATTCTCAACAATCTAGGACAAGGATGGATGGACTTGTTAATCACATAAATGAGGTAAATAATACAAACCTTAAGGATACAATTTTAGATTTAAATGCTCTAATTTATCAAATAATTGTAGGACAATTACAATTGACACAACTGTGCAAAATATGCTTATTCTCTAGGCATCCTAAGTATATATGCCTTCTATTGCAACAAGACTTCCTTTAAAAAGCTAACACAATAAGGGCATTCCTAGTCAACCTCAATGAAAATATGACCTTTATTCCAATCATTATAATTTAGGATGAAGGGGTCACTTGAACTTTAAATATGAAAATTAAGGAGGATAATAGGCAACCTAAAGCACTTACATATGCTTAATCTTAATATTTAAATTAAGGTATGTCTTTGGATGAAATTATTAAGGCACTTACTACTGATATTAAAAAATTTTAACATGAAATAAGAGCAAGCCTTCAGAACTTAGGAAATTAGATTACTTAGTTAGCTACCTTAAATAGTAAATTGGAAGCACAAGTATACTTCACAAATAGTAGTGAATCCAAAGGAGAATGTGAGTGCAATAACATTGAGAAGTGGTAAGAAAATTCTATTAGGATCTTTCATACTAATGGAGGTAGAAAAGCATGAAAAAGGATAAAAGAAAGATGTTCCTCTAACTTAAAAATCAATAAAGGTAAAAGATGATTTATCTTTACTGAATCAACTCATGCACGTGAAGTTTAGCTAAACCAAAAGAAGAGGAACTTGAAAGAGAGATCTTAGAAAACTTCAAAAAGGTGGAAATCAATATGACACTTATAGAATGCTAGTTTATGCCTTACAACTAATTGGTTGGTTAAGTTTAGTGATAAAATAATTTAAAGATATTCTTTATCTTATACATATTTAGAGATATATGATAAAGTCCATGGGATAATTATATATTGTAAATAAAATTATGATGAGATTATAATTATAAGATTCATATTGATTTTACATATTATCCCTAAGTTGTTCGTAGTCCTTGTTCTATTAAGACTAGATATTAATGGAATATAAAAAGACTAGATCACGTTATACTTTTCCTTATGAAGGAAGCAGTTGATCTTATAGTCTAAAGTATAGAGATACTTAAACAAACGTATGAGCACTTATTAGAGAAAAAATATATTTTGATACTACTTATGACATGCTCTAGTCAATAATAGCTTAGTTGGTAGTTATTGAATGTAGTAGGAATTATATGGAGGTAGTTGAGTGATCAAGATATGATTCATCACCCTAAAGTAGTTCGGGAGAAAGTTTCATTGTTCACGATTATTATTGATTTAAGAAATCATTGGCCAAGGTAGAATGACATTTTGTGAATAGTTTACAAATATTATTAATTGAATTAATAATTAATGTTGGAGAACTAATATGACTAGACTCAAAATATAGTAGATATTAATGTAATTATCTATGTCTAATCAAAACATTGTATAATGAAATAATTTAATTATATGACAAAGTCATGCACGAAAAGATTAGTCAAACTACTATGACATTCCTAAATATCTGGATGGTTATAATATGTTGCTAGATGTCAATCTTGATTTATGAATATAAATTGTTTAATTAGAGAATTAAAGATAACTTAAAGGATTTTAATTTATCTAATACTAAATAGAATTTAGGGCTATAATTTGTATCTATTTCTAATATATTTAGGAATTAATGGGTTACACATAAAGAGCGAGTTGTAGATAGCAAAGATATTTTAATTAAGTTAGATTTAATTGTAAAGTTTGAGAAATTTTATGATTAAATAAGAAATATTTACTAAATAAGGATCAATATGAGATATTAGATCTTATTTAGGCATAAATGGTATTTACTTAGAATTATTTGTAATTCTAATTAATTTTTAATTGAAATTAGAATTTAATTTCAATTAAATTACTACAACATCCAAAACGTTTAAGCTTTAATGGAGCTAGCACTTTTTACCTAATATTCTCTGTAACAATTGTAGAATTATCTCAACTCATTTTATAAATATCATTAGAGGCCGAACAATTGTGTAATTACAGTGGTTAAAATAAGTCAGTTTTAAAAATGTTTTAAGGGATATAATAAAAAAATAAAGCTTTAAAATAAGGTATGAATTAAGGTTCATGTTTTATTATGCTTTAATTTTTAATCATTTTATAGAATTTTAATGATCTTGACTTTTAAAAAATTAAACAAAAAAGTTTCATAATTATTCTGTTACAGGCGGGATCAAATCCTCAGCTGATTTCCTAATTGTGATATCAGAGTCAACTTTAATTCTATGATTTAATTAAATTGTTTGATTTTTATTGATCTTGAGTTTTGAAATTGAAATATAAACTTTAAAAATAAGATTTAGATCTGATTAATTTTATTATGAAAAGTTCATACTAAAAGTTTTGAAAACATTCATTCAATTTAGAATTGAATCACCGATACGATCGATGTAAAATTAGTTTAATGAACTATTAAACATCCAATACAATATGAAACCCATAATTTAGAAACCTAAAGGACTCGACCCCCAGAATAGTGAATATGGAAAAACATGAATACTTACTGGTGCTATGCATGCAATGCTTATTGATGTTGCCATACGAGAATACTTTGATTTGGTCTTTGTTGTGATTGGGCTATGCGGAAAACCAGCTCCTTGCGGTGGTTAAGAGGTAGGAGTCTGGCTGGCGAGGAGATGCAACGACTGGTGGAGTTATATGCAGCAGTATTATTATTATTGTTGTTGTTGTTATTATTATTATTGTTATAACATTTATTTATTTATTTATTATTATGATGATGATTATTATTATTATTATTATTATTATTATTATTAATTGTTATTATCATTATTAATTATTGTTATAAAATTTCTACTTATTATTATTATTCTTATTATTAATATTTTTATTTTTATTATGCGAAATTAATTATCTTATTATTCTTATTCTTATTCTTATTCTTATTCTTATTCTTATTCTTCTTCTTCTTCTTCTTCTT
>JANSVA010000008.1:18251298-18269096 GCA_025504915.1 Erythroxylum reticulatum | reverse complement strand
ACAGGAGGTCCGATGAATGTGTTGTATGAAAGAAATATTGAAGTGCTCATTATATGTGAATGAGATGAAATAAGTGTGCATAATATGATTTCTAAATTCCAGACCACGGTCTAATGACAAGTGTGTTTTTTAATCTGAATTTGCATATGAACGAAAGTGTGATTCTCAACTTTAATGTTGAATGTTAGACTAAGGTCCGATGATATGTGAATGGGAGTGAATGTGAATATGCAAATGCAATTAATGCATTCCATGTCATGAATGCATGAAACATAATAGATGTTGTGACTAGAGTAGCCACCGAGAAGAGCTTAAAGCTCAACGAATGAAAATAAACCTCGAGCTCAAAAGTGATTCAGAGCCTCAGGCTTAACGATTAATGAGCCCTATATGGTATAGTTATCAATGAGCCCTTTAAGGGACTGTTTAGGCACTCAGTCACAACAAAATAACAAATGGAAAGTGGGTCTCATGTGCATTGCATATGCATAATTGGGTGATTAAATTGCATTGAATATGAAGTATGAAATGTGTAATGATGTGAATTATCTGTTACGTGATTGGGTGAGCCATCGATGATGGTCACTTATTGAGTTCACAAAACTCATCCAAAATTTGCAAATATTTTTCAGGATTGGAAGAATACCCCATTAGGTAAACGGCAGTATACTTACTGGATGCAATGGAAAAGTTAGAGGTCGAGATCAGTTCGCATCTGCATCTTTATTTTTATTAATTTTTTTATGAAAGGGTGTATTCTGAGATTACTGTATTATGCTTATTGATTTAACTTATTTTGTAATAAATTTTCCAAAATGGAAAAGGGTTATAAATGCAACTGACTTTTGAGTGTAATTATCATATATATGTGATTGAAAAAGTTTATGATTGAAACGGGCCAGAATTGATTATTAATTTTCCACAAAAGTGTCTATTGTTTCAAAAAGAAAACAAAAAAAGACTTTGTAATGAGATTTGACTGATTAAGTGTTCTAGTACGCCACCCTTGCGAGGCATGGACTCGGATATCACCCATCGATGTCAGGTTCGGGTCTTGCTAGAGTGGAGTGCTATAGATAGAGAAAACACCCAATAGGAATCCAGATCAGAAAACAACTAAATGGAAAATAACCTTAAGCCATAATCACAATCCGAATAAAAACCAGAGATTAGGAAAAAGAAAGGCACAACAAGAATGTGTAACATTACAAGGTCAAGGGACTTACCCACGACACTAGAGAAGAAGCTTTGGGAGGGAGGCTCGAAGAAGTGGAAGATGTCGAAGAAGGAAAGAGTTTACGGGAGGGTTAAACTTGAGAAGATAAAAGTTGTCTTTGAATTTCTATTTGAAGAATAGATAAAGATAGTTACATATAGGTTTTACCTATTCTACAAATTTTAATAACAGCTATTCTAGATGATTTCCTATTCTGTGTTTGGTTAGAAAGCAAACATAGGTTTATTAATATGTTAGGAATAAGGTGGGAATATAATACCTATTCTCTTGTACCAAACATCCTGTTAGGGTTTTTGAAATTTGAAGAAGATGTGTGATTGGAAACAAGTTTAAGAGAGGTGGTGTTTGGTAATGAGGATAAGGATATCCTAGGTCTAAAATAAGCTTATCCTAAAACCAAGAATAAATGGCGTTTGGCCACATTTTTAGACTATTCTAAAATAGGAATAAGATATTCCTAACCTTTAATATGTTTGTCTGGTAATTAGAATAGTGAAACCTAAAACTTCTATAAGAATGTATTCTTGATTTGGAGTATTGTATTCCAAGGCTTAATAGGAAATAAAAATTTAAAAGAGTTTCAAAATTTTAATTCAATTCTAAAATTAATGTAATTATCTTTCTTAATTTGATTAAGATTAACAACTATATTGGTTCTTAATCAAATTTTAGAAAAGTGATTTCTAAAATTAAAATTAATTATATTTCAATTAGACTAAAATTAATTTATTAGAATCCTTAAAATTAAGAAAATTTTTTCCTTAAATAATTAAAAAAGAAGTTTTTTAATTAATTTTATTTATTTCAATTTAATTGAAATAAATTAAGTTTATAATTTTATTTGTTTTAAAATTATTATTCTATTTATTTAGAAATTTTTTATTTATTTATAAATAATAAGTTTTTATTAGAGAATATATTTTTCTTAATTAATTGTGTGCTCTATGTCTAATCGGAACATTATATGATGAAATGATTGAATTATACAAAAAATCATGCTTATAAAGGTTAGTCAAAATCATTTTGATATTCATAAATATTTGGGAGGTCATGATATGTTGTTCTCCACTAATCTTGATTTATGAATATAAATTATTTAATTAGAGAATTAAAGGAATTTAATTTATCTATTACTAACATATTTAGGAACCTAATGAGTCACACATAAAGAATGAGTTCAAGAGAGCAAAAATACTTTAATCAAGATAAACTTGATTATAAAGTTTAAGGAACTTTATGATTAAATATAATATATTTAATAAATAAGGATCAATATGAGATATTGGATCTTATTTGGGCATAGAAAGTATTTAATTAAAACTGTTTATAATTATAATTAAAGTTTAATTGAAATTAGAATTTAATTTCAATTAAATTACTAAAATGTTCAAAACTAAACATAAATAAGCTTAAGCTCTAATGAAGCTAGCACTTCTTGCCTAACCCTCTCTGCAACAATTGCAAAGTTCTTTAAACTCGTTTTGTGGATACTATTAGAGGAAGGACAATTGTGTGGCTAAGGTGGTTGAGATGAGTAAGTTTCATAAATAGTTCAAGTGATACAATAGAAAAGAAAGATCATGCTTCAGAATATGGTATGAATTAAGATCCATGCTTTATTATGATTTAATTGCTAATCATTTTATAAAATTTTAGTGATCTTGACTTTTGGGAAATTTAAAAAAAGGTTTTGTAATTATTTTGCTATGTACCAGATTGGATCCCAACCTGTTTTTCCAACATGGAAGCCATCAAGAATATTCTAAAATATGCATAGTTCTTGAAGGAATTATTCATAAATAAAAGGAGGTTGAAGAGCAAGGAGAGAATAATTTTAGGTAAGAATATATCAACTGTTAAATAGGAAATCACCAGAAAATGGAAAGATCCAGGTATGTTTACACTTTTGTGTGTCATTGGTGATGGTAAAATTAAGCATGCTATACTAGAATTAGGTGCACCTATCAATGTCATGTCTTACTCAATTACCGAGCTTTAAATCTAAATTCTTTGCAAGAAACTAATATGATGAATATTGATTTGTCACTTCCCTAATATATAGAAGTTTGAGAAGAAAAAGTCTTATTGAGCATAATGACGTTAAAAAGTTGCGCTATTTAGGAGGTAACCCAAAGGATGATAGTTTTTATTTATTATGTTTTAGTTATATATAGTTTTCATTTACTTATTTTTAAGAAGTTAGTTTATTGGTTTAAGGGAGAAATATGTCTTAAAATTCTATAATACTAAAACTTATAAAGGGAGATCTCGCTTTATGTGATTTAGCTTTCTGGAATAAAACCCTAGAATTCCAGAACACTAACATTCATAAGGCATAATCATGCCTTATACATGTTAATAATCTATTTAGTTTTAAAGAAGATTGTAATTTTTAATAAATAAAATAAATAATAGTAGTAATAGTAGTAGTGGTAATCGTAATAGTAGCAGTAGTAGTAGTAATAATAGTAGTAAATAAATAAATAAAATAGGTATAAAAAATGAATATTATTTTTTGACAAATTAACATATTAAAAAATTAAAAAGAAAAGAAAAGAAAAGAAAACTCCTAATTTATTTTGTTTCTTTAGTAGGCACCATGTCACATCCATCAACGTAGTCGTACTAAGCCGCTCCAGCCCTAGCCCCAGCCCCATACGCAATTATAACATCTTAGTGCCAATCACATATAACATCCCAGTTTTAACGAGGCACTACACAACCAATGCATAGGGAACAACATCGACACAACTAGCAGTAACATCAAGCAATATGTACCATCTTTGTAAAGTGATTTGAATTATCATTTTTTAAACCATTTTAGTATTAAATTTTACTACTTTTAATTTAGTTATTATTTTGATTATTAGTAGCTACTTTCATTTTAGATATTAATTATTTGTTCTAGTTATTATCTAGGGTTAGTTTTTATAAGTTCTTCTATTCTAGTTCATGGTTTCTCTTAGTTTCACCAAAACTTGATCCTGATTATAGATATATCATCCAATCACAAGCTAGCAAATACAATATGTGCTCTAACCTTTTTTCATATCTTCAAAAAAGATTGTTGAATCATACGATTAAGAAATTTATATTCCACACATGGGTCTCTTAGCGCCTTCTTTTTTCTTCTCATTGAAGTAATTATGTAATAAAAAACCTTTTTTATTTTTGAGAATTTTATGTCATATGCGATTACGGGTTGGATGTCTAATTGTCTAGGCAAGTCTTTGGATAATGCTTAAGGCTCAAGGCTAAGTAACAAGAGTAACTTTTAATTTATTATGAGCCTAAACAATTGATCAATAATTATGACCGCTGAATAGAAACATTAGTAGGAGGGGGAAGGTTTTAGGATTTACTTAGTATGAGATATCATATTGTTCAACTGCAGCTCAAATTAAAGCTATGAAACAAGTAGCTGGTAAATTAAAAATGGAATTGGCCCAATTCCAAGAGAGGTAATTTTTTAAAGGAGAAACTATGCGATACATGAAAAAAGGAAAAACCAAAACATGCCACCCGTGGCAATTCTATCTATCAATTTATTATGAAATACCAAATTGGCCCACTTGGCCATAAGTACGAAAATTCTTTCACCATTTGATGCGTTGCTTTACCAACTAAAATATCATGCGTCTTTACCCAAGATCACTCATCACCTTTTGAGAAGAGTTACTCTTTATAGAGCACAATTTGAAAATGCTGTAAGAAGGAGATGTCACATTTTTTTATAGGTAAGAAAAGAAAACGAAATTTATTTTATTTATTGTTTACTATTATTTCTATTTATCTTGCTTGTTTTATTTTAATTTTATTTTTCAAGAGTTTTCCAAGGAATCTTTTGATTTGGAATCATAGAAAGATATGTAAATGTCATAGATGATGACTTCTAGTAATTACATTTCGAAAAGTCATAAATTTTTACAAGCGACCCTGAGAGAAACAAATGAATTCCATGAGGGAATAGAAAGTTGGATCTACATTAGATTTGAGAGCTATGATCTTGGCTTTGGAACTAAACCATTTCCTTGTATCCATGTTAGGCCGACATTGAAACTGAGAGACGAAAGCTAAGGGAGCGAATGAGATTCGATACCCTAGTAGTCAGGTCTAATAGAATTATATTTTTATATTCAGACTATTGCTTTTTTTTTAATTGATGGACAATAGGAGAATATTCTTGTATTAACCCTTATTGGTCCTAGGGAATCTTTAGAATTCCCACTGCTTAACTTTCAATTTATTTTCGGGCACTAGAACTAAACCCTTTCTTTCCACCTTCTGTCATTCCATTTTGTTTAGGATTAGGAATAAGCGTTTATATATATATATATAAACTCACATTTCACTAAAAGGTTGAAAGGAGATAGTGCATTAAGCTATCATAGTCAATTTCTCCTTTTTTTTTGAAAATATGAAGAACAAATTATACTGTAGTATAATGGAGAGTTGTATTATGCTTTTGGGAAGGTTGAAAGAAGAAATATTTCTTATCCTTCATTAAATAATGATTAAGATGATATAGATGCTAGTGACGATATGGATTCGAGTTGCTACCATAGTAGCAACATGTATCAAAGCTAAAATATGAGTAGGCCCTTTTATGGCATTTGGAAAAGAGAAGATGGGGGTTTGATTCCCATTATCCACCTTGCCCTTCCATAACCATTTTCACGATTTAAGAAGAAGAAACATTTCTCGTTCTTCATTAAATAATGATCAAGTTAAGCATATATAAATTTGATTATATTAAATCTCATCAAGAAGTGCTTGGTACTACAATCATTAGCTATTAAAGCTATAAAATACATTATGTAAGTGGTCAAACATGGAATAGTTCATAAATCTTTGGGCTTTTATTACAAAGGATGAGAAAATGGGTTTGATTCTATAGGATCAAACCAATTGATTGATGATACAGAAAGAGAACTCTTGGTTCAGTTATGTAGGATATAAACCTATGACATTGGGTTTTGGAGACTAGAGGATAAATCAAAAGAAAATGAAAAAAGTCGAGAATAGAAAAGAAAATTATAAAAATAAAAATATGTAAATAAACTAATTATATAAATTGGGATCCTCCTCGGATAATTCATCCAACCCAAGGAAAGCTATAATGTCCTAACAAGTCTATAATAAGTGATCCCATTTTTGACCTGGGGTTGGTCAAGTACTGTAGGCTAAGCCATAGAAGGCATCGCGAGACAAGCTGAGCTGAAGGGAAAAGTTACGGTGCAATAGCAAGCCCATCTTGTGGAAAACCCTTTTCATTCTGCTTAGCCCTATCCCCCTCGATAACGCTTGCATCCTTTGTATTATCACGACTGCTGGCATAAAGTTAGCTGAGTCGAACAGTTGTATAAGCATTGTTTGTTAGCTAAAACGACAGATTCTCCACCTACATTACAATATCTCACATTTACCTGTAAGAAACTAATATTTTTGCAACAAAGTCCTAGAACTAGACAAAAATTCTTTTTTAATTTATCAAAATAAAGAAAAACTAGGTGCAGCTAGATCACTTCCTTTTTAGGTAGAGGTAATGCTTGTTGGGTATTTTGGTTCGACTACAAACACCAATCAAAAGACAGTTGTCCCAACTGGATGTCCAAATGGAGTAGCTATTCATAACACTATGCAATTTGTGCAAACCCTAATAGTTAAAGGATCCCTTAGATCATATTCTAATCAAATTTTTATTTCTTAAAAGGATTAAATTCTGAATCAAAAGATTCCACGGACAACTCTTGAAAAATAAAATTAAAAAAAGAAATCATTTTATCTACTAATAGTGGATAAATTGACATATTACCAAATAACGCGCTTATTTCCATAGCGGTGGATATGGGAATTTTCTTTTGGAAATCCTATCTATTCTAAGTATGATAGTTGGAATACTTACTTTCTTCAAACGGAGCAAATAGAGATAACAAAGCTTTCGCATAGGCATAAGTAATCAAATGAAATACATGGAACCTTTTATTATGTCATAGTGAAAGACTAATTGTTCATGCATGGCAGAAATATCAAACTAAATACGATGAGTTGTGGAGTCTTGCCCTATGTAAGAGAGTCAATCCCTTAAAGTATTAAGCAAAAAAAATTTTAGTACACATTTAGAAGTTGTTTTCTTTCACTCATATAAAAAAAATCAAATAACTTTGATCATGAGCCATATAAATTCACTTAATTTAGTAACAAAACAAATCGAAATCGAAATAAAAAATGAGCCGTATACTTTTTTTTTCCAACTCCTTACATATATTCTAACAAAAAAAAGGGTTGCTATTTCATAGGGGTATTCTAACTTTCCAAGCATTTGACTCCTTCATGCAAGCTCCACTTGGCTCAGGGGATATAGCTCAGTTAGTAAAGCTCCGACCTCTTTAACTTTGTAATTATTTGTGATATTCTCTTTATTATAATTATATTCTCTCTTTTCGTTAACTGTTCAAAATTCGTTTTATGTCTCCTGTCTTTCATATCTTTCAACATCTATCCTAGAATATGGGGTGAAAAAGCAGTGGAGAATTATAGGACAAAAAATAAATTCATTTGGTTTTAGAGTTGGTATAACCTAAATGTTCAGGAGTTCCACTATTTAATCCTTTTCCTTATTCTTGTTACTGCATGGGCGCTTTAGGGTGACCTCAAGATTTGTTTTCAGATACTACGATACAATTATGAGCCAGGTTGGGACAAATTACTATAATTTGTCACCGTCTACGTATTAGTCGACATTTTAAATTTAATTTTTTTGTTCTTTCCACTTAGACCAAACTGGCTACTCTACTTACTTGCATTTAAAATTATTTATGTATCCACGACTATCTCCACTATATAAAGAAAAGAGTAAAATTGACTAACAAAAAATTAGAAATTTAAATATAAAACCTATTAATTAATATATGCCTTGCAATGTCACGAAGAATCTCTTTTTCTTAAAAATAGAATCCATTTTTTCTCTTTCAATCTATTTTAAAAAAACATAGAGTACTTAGGTTCTTTCAATAACTAAAAATTGTATAATGTGTGAATCTAACTGGGTTCGATGCCAAATCTTTTTTTAATACCTATAATTTGATATTGAGAGGCAACATTGCTCCTTCAGGCTTTTGCCCATTACATCCCAATTGGAATATATTTCTTTTAGCATTGTTTTCAATATGTTAAGTGGGTCCAAAAAAAGGGTGGTTCCAGTTATATCTTTTTGCTAAATAAGGTGTATTAAACTCATTATTCATTAGATATTTTTTATGAATCTCTTTAGCACTTTGTCTCTTATCCCTAAGAGGTCTTCCTTAACCTTTCAAACTGTTGCAAATGATAAATAACTACAACTGATGGAGATATACGATTTAAATAATACCAAATCAAGGAAAAGTAAAATGGGTAAATAGATTTTGTGGAAAATCATTACGTATGAAAATGTTAAATACTCTTAATATATTAAATACATGCATTAAGATACGAAGGCTTCTTATTCCACAACCTTTTTCTCCTTTCTATTGAAATGAAAATGCAAATATGCGACAAACTCTTATGTTCCTTTCATTACAATATTTCTAAACAAATCCTTAGATAACAAGCCTAAGATCAGGCCGAAAGGTGTAGTTAATGGACAATAGGTGAATATACTATAGCGCTCTCCTATAGAAAAATAGATTGACGGAGCTAGGTCAACTATTTAATCAAATGATATTCAACTTAAGTGGATTTTTGTTTTCTTTAAGAAATAAGAACCCTAGTTGTTGTTGGAGTAAATGATCATCAATAAGGGTGTTCTAAAGCGTTGTAGATCATCCCTACCAATTACTGACTTTGCCTTTAAGCAATAACAAGGAATTTGAAAAAAATGGAAATCAGAGGGCATGGATCCATTCCTTTGACTTGTACTGATAAGAATTTGACTCCATTTAGTGGACTAATAGGAATCCCTCAAACGGGATTTTATACATGTTCCATCACAACAGAAAAAAGGGAAAAGCGTGAAAAAAGGCTCGAATGGTACGATCCCTCCATTGCCTTAGAATAATGAATAACTAAATATAGTAGATAGAACCCTCTCTTCGTCTCAGGTTGATAAGTCTTCTCAATTAGAAGATCCCCTATTGCGTTGCCCAGGGGATGTTAATGCTACATAGTTTATTTGCATTGCGCCTACTATTATAAAGACCTAAAAGTTTGTGAACAATGAGGAGTCGATTTGTTGATTCTTGGATATAAAGATATCGAGGCCCTACCATAAACTCTATTCATATATGTTCTGATCAACCTTTTTCTTTTCGCCCCCATATTGTGGCAAAGAACGATTGGTTCCTTGTTCATTATCAGACAATCATTTTTTCACAAACCTTTTGTAGGGTGAATAGTTTTCATTTCCTATCCCTTGGAAAACCCTTTTCATTCCACTTACCCCTATCCCCCTCTATATTAAAAACAACGCGTTTTCTAGACGATCCTTTTAGACACGAGAGGGATTTTAATAATCTTTATACTTCCCATCCGAATTACATATGTTTAGCATATTGCCAGTGTTCATCTTGAGCCAGGATCAGAGGTTTTACATAAAGAAGATTTGGCTCATCATATTTATTCTCATACATTTCCTTTTGTTGTATGTTATCAAACAAAGCTTTTTTATACTAAAACTTGCTTTTGAATACATTTGATGAATTTATGCATAAAGATAATAAGAGAACTTAGGATAAACATTGTTAACCTAAACAAACCTACCTTACTTTTTATCCCTATAAAACCAATTTAAGCCTTAACTTTTCTTTTCTTGCATACTAACATTGTTACAAGCCAATTTTACCCTTCTTTATTGATGTCCTTCAAAATTTTGAGCCCCCAAATTGATGGAATTGTATCAAGTTTATTTGCACAGAATTTTGACTATTTCCTTCAAAAGTAAAGTAGTTGATTCAAGTTGCATTGTTTTAATTTTTCATTTTTTTTATAGAATGGTGAGAAGTATAAAAAAGGAAAGAAAAAAAGAAAAGGGAAAAAAGATGAGGTGATTGAAAGGATGCTATTTGAATCATATAAGTTTTGGACTAATTTAAGTTAAAACTGGTGTAGATATGTTTGTATTATTTCCTTCAATTTTTTTTTACCTAAAAACTTCTTTTTTTCATACTTTAACTAAACCACATTACAACCCTTTGGTTCATGCATTAAGTTCATTTTTATTAATGATGGAGATATGATTTATGAGCAAGCTTATGGAAATAACTTGCTATGCTTTGATTTGAGAGTTTAATGAACCTTAAACACTTTATGTGTAAAGATTGAAATCAATTAGAGGGCTCTTGTTTCAATTGTTTTAATGGAATTTTTTAAATGATATATTTTCATTATATCAACGTGTCCTATGGGTGTTTGTTCACCCACTTCTTCCATTGAATTATCAATATGCTGGAAAAAAGACCTTAATACTAGCTCCTCAGATTACTCTTCACCCACTTCTTCCATGGTCTCGATTCCTTCTTATTTAATAAAAAAACCTTCAGCCATCCACAAAAGGATTAATTGCTCCTTCTTGAACATATAATCCTTCGGAAAAATTGAACAATAGGCAAAGCATTGCTTTAGATGCGATGGAAGACAACAGTCGCTCAATATTATAACTGGAAGAACGTCATCTTTAGAAATTTCCACAGATCATTTCTTAAAATGTTCTCCCAATCCTTGACATGTTTCTTAGAGCACAAGACACTTCTCATTGCTTTCACAGCTAAAGGAAGGTCGTCACATCTTTTCACAACCTCTTTAGAAAATTCTTCTAAACGTGGATAATTATGAGAGTTTTGATCATCAAAAGCATATTTGCAGAACAATTGCCAGCATTAAGTAGAAGCCAACACATCTAAGCGAAATATTGAGCTAGAACTCACAGTTGCTACTACACCATCATTATGTGTGGTGATAATATTTTATCCTAAACCTTTAATGTGTATTGGCTTTCTGGATATTTTTTGATAACATGAAAGAATATAAGAGGTTGTTATGAAGATGATTGATGTATTGAATTGATGTAAGCTTAAGGATAAGCAAGAGTCTAGTGTTGGGGAATTTGATAAGATGTTATTTGGTTATGTTAATTGGAATTATCTCTTTTTTTTGCTATAGTTTTGTGCTTAGATAGGAAAATTATTATTTGTTTTATTTTAGGAGGTGACAAGTGGAGATTGCATCAAATTGGAGCATTATTAGTCAAAATCAAGAAATTTGGGAAAAAGTGAACAAATTATTGCAGTAGATAAGGTGATATCATGCCTAAAACCAGAAAAAGTTTGAATTCAATTAGGAAACTTATTTCTATCCCTATTATATAGGGATTTAAATTTATTTTAGAAAGGAATCTTTGTATGATAGGAGGAGGCCATATTTTGAGTAGGAAAATAAAGGAAAAACACATCTAGCAGCTTCTCCATCATTCTCTTTTGTTTCTTTATAGTTTTCTCTCAATCTTTAACCTTTCCTTTTATTTTTGGAGTTGGAATAAAGTCATGTTTGGCTAAATCCAAATATTATGATTTAAAGGGATTCAAGACTCTAGTTGTAAACTTGTGACGTTTTGTTCTAAACTTAGATTCATATTTTAATTCAAGTGTTTCTGGTTATGTGTTCTTATATTTTATGAATAATTAATATTGATTGATCTGAAAATTAATTAGATGTTAATTATTCTATAGCTATCTATGAGTTCAGCGATCCGTAATTGTCATTAAGGATTGATACAAGTAGTAAATAGATTATTTATGAAGTTGCATATTTTACTTATAAGAAAAGAGAAATCTAAATTAAATAGTTATCACTATCTCAATTATTTAATTTAGGGTCTAGCATTTTTCACTAAGCTTATTGATGTCATTTAATTGATATGAAATGATATTATACCTAATCAATTAATGGTTGGTTTTGGTTTGAATGTTGGGTTTGAACCAATTAATTTAGAAAAAAATTTAGACTTATTATGGCTATACTAATATATTTAGGACTAACTGCTTAAATTGTGCAAATTATTATTATTAGACTAATGATCAATGTTATAATTCGTAAGATACTTTCCTTAAATTGGACTTAGATACCATTGAATTTCTTACTCTTTATATTCACTTGATTTATTTTGATTTTTGTTATTTTATTTCATTAGTTAATTAACCCTAAACCCTCTTATTTGGTCAATTAAAATTAAGAAACTAGTTTTTAGTTCTCTTAGGATTCGACATGGTTCCAGGATTACTGTAAGAGTTTACAGAATTGGAATTAATTTTGAGGGCTTCAATAACTTGATTACCTCTAGGGTTTAAAATATGACCCAAGATTGAATGAAAATTTTCTTTTGTGTATGCAAATTTTGTAAATATTTAAAAGGTGCAACATGCTCATATGATGATTTAGGTATAGGCTCATCTTGTAAATGTCAGGTCCTCATAAAAATAATTTTAACATTGGATGGTGCACTTCTATAAGTGAAACCAATTCCGTACTTAGGTAATGATTTTTTTTAGGACATTGATATCATTTTTTAATGCTTTATTCTTACATAACAAATCATTCGCTTCAGTATCGACAACAACCATAATGCTAGATTCTATCAACTTATGTATATCACATTCCTTTTTTTTTCTCAATCATACAAGCATCTAAAAGTTTTTGAGTCTCTTATTACTTGGAAGATACTTTCTTCTTTTTTATGCCCATAACTTATGAGCATTCAATGAACTTATGATATGAAACATTAACAGTATAATTATTATTATAATCATAAGAATTTGAAGAAGAGGGTACCTTATCATTAATGGCTACAAAGTACATATTTGTCACCATATATTTTTGGATTCCTCACTCTTTAAACTAATAGTATCGTCTTATGTGGCTTAAGTTGAAAGGACACATACTGGAGTTTCCCTTCAAGAACCCAAGTGAAGCTCTCTCGGTGACCCCACGGTAGCCCTCTAATCGATATCTAACTCAACCAAAGGGTTCCTGCAAAGCCAAGCCGATCATCTATTAAAAACTTTTTTATTTAAAAGTTAAAAGTATAGTAAATAATGGGATACACTTTTTCCTACATTTTTGTCATTTTATTAAAAATTTCAGCAGCATAACGATTGTATTTTGACCTTCCTAAAATTTTTTTTAAAAAAACTTGCATAACACATTTTAAAGCACTTCTAATATTTCCTATACCATCTCAACTTCTGCAATGGGACCTTAGGTCCACATCACAAGCAATCACAAACATACAAATCTCAACATTTTAAATACATCGTTGAGGTTCAAAACCCTCATAGTTCACTAAGAAAAAGATATTTACAATTCCACTAATATTCACAAGATCACACTTTTGAACTATTTCCAAAATAACTTAAAACATATCACATAAATAGAAAAAATAACACAAACACAGCAGTACCTAACGATACAACTAATCGTGAGACGAAGTCCCAATTACTGCAACACATGTACACATACCTAAGGTGTTTTGTCTAAACAAATAAAAAATAAGGGTAAGCTAAACGAACTCAGTGAGTGTAATCAGCTAAGAAAATTGAACTTTTTATAGCAATATTCCGTACAATCATAAAGCTCATGGTAAAACATTTTCCTTAACAATTTATTCATGCATCATCAAATATAGTAATAACATAATATTTCGTAAAACATAATTTCAATTTTTCTGAAATACTATTTCGAAATGCTTTTCAAAATCAAACTCATAATATAAAATTTTTCATTTTCCTTTTTCCTTTTTCCTTTTTCATTAAACAATAAACAATGGTGGCAATAAGTTTTCTAAAAAAATTTATATTGAAAATAAGTCAACCACTAGAATTGGTACTATATGGTACCTCTCAAATCACTTTTGAAAATAAATAGTGGCGATATTACTATTACATGACTTTTCTTACTCGACATAGCCCATCACTAGTTTCTTTACTATACGGTACACTAGGCCTAAAGTCACAAAGCTGGTTTTACATTGCTTACCTGTGACTAGTTAACCATTAGTTACGGAGCTGGTTCTATATCGCTTACCCACAACAGGTTAACTGCCATAGACTGATAGTTATAAAGCTGGTTTTGCATCACTTACCCATAACAAATTACGGAGTTGGTTCTACGTCGCTTACCTATAATAGGTTAACCATTATAAATATACCAGTATAATAACATGTATAAAGTCTATCGGTGTACCATAGGCAAAAGCAACTCTTAAATTTATGACTCGTCTTATTTTCTAAATAAAGTAAGGGAGAATTCATAAGTGAATTATTTCAATATAACTCCCAATCATATAAAATTTAACTTTCAAATTACAACTCATATTTTGCCAAAGTATACACTTATGCTAGCAGTATTCACTTGTAAAATATCATTTGGATAAAACTTAGTATAAATATTCATTTCATGATCAAATGAAAACCATTTGCATAAACTCAATTTAAAGAACACTCATATGTCATCAATTCTTTTATAAAGAATTAAGTCATATAAAATAATTAAAATACACTCACAATTTTGTGATCTTATCACCAAGCACGCTCACGTATTATCACCAAGCACGCTCACGTGTTTGGTGCCTCTCCTTTACCTCCATAAGAAAACATTTCTTTTGGGAGTTTATTCCAAATTATGAAATAAGGAATTAAAACTATATATTTAGTTTATCTGAAGTTGAGATTTGTATCTAATCATGTAACACACACACTAGTCATATTTCTACTTACTTCCGTAAGCTAACCTATTGGTCACCGTTTTCAAATCTAACTTCAAAAGTCACTTAAATACCATATTTTATCTATTCTATCTTACCAATTTCTTCAAAACACAATCTAAACTAATCTAATCCACCATATCATAATCATGCATGATGAGTCACATTTATGACTGATGTTTAGAATCCATACTTACACTTGTTCTTTAATTTTCATATAGTAAACGTTCAAATTAGGTTTTGAGGTATTCTAGACATTTGTTTCACTATGTCTCTAGTTTCTATATCATCAAAAATCATGCCATTGAAACTTATAAATTGCCAAAAATGTACCAAATATCACAAGCTATTTCAATATAGGGGTAGAATAAAGTTTTCATTTAAAACCTCAAATTTCAATATCTTTCATCCTGAAGTAGGGCTAGGTTTCTTCTAGATATTTTTAGTTATATGGATTAAGGTTCACCTCCAATAGGAATCATCGAATTTGGAGGTCAATAGGCCAAGCTATGGCCAAAACATTGGGATTGGTTCAAGTTAACCTAATATCGAATCCCACTACACATTCCTCTATTATCATATTCAACTAATTCCATACAAAGAAACATCAAAGTAATACCATGACAACATTGATCTTAAAAACATCCATCTCACTCAAGAAAACCCATAAAAATTAGAAATTTAAGCTAGGAAACTTACGACTTTTTCCTCTAATCTTTTGAGTATTTAATGAATACTTCAAGATTTCTCCAAATCACCATCAAATTCCATAAAAAATGATTACACTCTTCTTCCTCTCTCCTTGGTAAATGTTCATCCTTGGCTTCTCTTCTTTTTCCTTTCTTTATTTTTCTCTCACGTTAATCTCTCATCGCCCTCACATTTATGTTGAAAGAATAAAGCTACATGCCTTAAGTTTTGCTTTTTATACTCATTTAATGGATTACATATGTGTCCTTCCCATTTGTCATCACTAATGACTTATTAAACACATGCCATCATCTCATTGGTCATCTCTAATGACTCATCAATCTACTAATATCATGTAAAAAGACCAAATTGCCTTTAATTACTACAAAAAGACCAAATTGCTCCTTAATGCATTTAATTAACTAACTAACTGAATTAAATCCATAAAACATTCCACACCCGTCTTATTTTCAAATTGACCATGAAACATTCTAACTAGGGTCAACACTTGTTGATTGGATGCTTTTAAAAATTTTGAATGGGTTTAAGATCATCAATACCTATTATTTTCCAAAAAGGGCATTTTAGTCCAATAATTTAGTATTAACTGAATTCTATCCAAACAACCTCCATTTTGAACCATTTCAGTTCCTATGGACTCCAATCCTAATTTTGGAGTTTTTCATTATATTTGGAAATTATTCAGTAAATTTTCAGTTGCCCAAAAAAATTTTCAGATTGAACCCGAAAATCACTGAATATCACCAAAATCATCCAAATTTCATTCAAAAGTGTCACATAAATCTTCAAAGCATATTTCGGGGCTTTTAAAGCTCGTTCACACTTATTCTGTAGCTTTTTAAAGTTTTCAAAAAAAATTCGAAAAATTTCCGGTCAAGTCCAGAACCATATTTGGTCTATCTATAATCTGTGATATCTTCAATAATACATTTAAACACTCATATTACTCTAGTATACCATAAATAAAGCATACTCCATAAAATTGCATGTACAGCATATTACACAGTACAATAATCGAACTAGGATATTACATAAGTACTTTCTTTTACTTCTTCAGTTATTTGTCTGTCTTCTTCTTTAAAAGCTTCTACAATTTTTTATGATGATATTTATATCATGATCATCACTCTCAATTTTTTAGGTCTCCTTATCTTCAACTTTCTCAATAATAGATATTTTAAATACCATTACTCTTCTTATTGGAGCCAATTCTTCTTTTACAATTTATTCATCTATATATCATAAATAAGGGGTGATCCAACTCTTGCATTGTCTAAGTGCTTAAATATTTGGATTCTTATATGATTTTCACCTTTGTCTCTCAAATGATTAATAAGGACATAAACAATTTTCTTATCAATTCAAGATTAATATACTTCTTATCAGACCTTTAAAAGAATTAATGATATAAATGAAATGGGTATAAATATAAGAAATTGTCTTATTTTTCTTCATGTGAAATAACTCATATTAATGTACTAATAAGCTTATTCAGTTGTCATTTATTTTAGTAGTGCTCTCATGTATGATTATAAGTGAGTATTATTGGCCCCCGAATTTTTTTCTTGATGGATAAGCATGATTAGATTAATTTTGGGGTCTTGCTAGATTAATTTATGTTGAAATTAATTAAAATGTTAATGTGAGTGACAATATATGACATAGGTTAATTGAATTAAAGTGTTAGGGTGGTAAGATTGCATGAGGGACATTGCTCGAACATCACTTAAGTTGTAAAGTCTTAAGGCATTGAAGGAAGGAGAGAAAAGGGGAGAAAAAATTTATTGTCTTGCATTTTGGAAGAAGCCAGAAACGTGAATGAGAAAAGAGAGAGAAGCACGAAAAAAGAGAGAAAAAAGAGAAAAGAAGGGAGGTCAGCTAGGTTTCAATTTTTCTTAGTCTTCAAAAGGGATTTTGGGGTTAAGCAAGAAGGGAAAAAGGAAGAGGAACGTTAAAGCTTCAATTAGAGCTAAGAAACTCATTGTTTGGTGAAGATTCATGGGAGACAAGAGAGGCAAGAGGAGAGACATCTTTGAGCAACTTTTCAAGCAAGGAGACTAAGGTGGGTTACATTTTTATAATTGAATAATAAGCCATTAATGTTTCTTTCAAGAAAAG
>JANSVA010000008.1:18219473-18246162 GCA_025504915.1 Erythroxylum reticulatum | reverse complement strand
AAAAAATCTAGGAGGTGTGAGTGAGAGAGGGAGTTTCGGTGGTGTGAGAAGAAGTTTTAGAAGAACTCAGCAAAACAAAACCCCCCAGCAAAAACATTGTCTTCTCTCCAATGCTAGGTGTCATCAAATGGTAACAAGATGTGTCTTCTTGCATGTTCTATACTTGTCTCAATTAGGAGCTGCTATTTGTCACCAAAAATTAGTCCCCATATTAAACATAAATAAACTGTATTAATTTAAGCCGAATTTTACAAAGTTGTCTTCATAAAAGTTGTATCTTATCCTCTTAGCATTCCAATGGTATAAAGTTTGTAATTTTTGGACATTGGAATCAAAAGATATGACACTTAAAAGTTTGAGTGTCATATTTGTCTTGCAAAAAAAATCACTACAACCTAGAGTTTTAAGTACTTACAAGCGTTCTTATCACTAAATCTTCACCTAAACCTTATGTAAAGAATCCATAACATATTTTCCGAGACCTTGGGCTCAACATTAATACCTTAAATCTCTATGATGCCAATTTAATTCCAATTCTCCAAGTATGATTCTTTAAAAACATAAGTAAGTCATATGGAATACATTTTCAATGGAACATTCCAACTAGGCTACAATTTGGGGCCTTACACTTAAGTGAGAAGATAAGGGTCCATCAGTGTTCTTGAGATAGAGAGAAGTGGTCTTGAGTCTTGTTCATGTAATTTATGCAATTGGTGTATGAATCTAATTGTATGCAATATAATCTTGATCTATCTGTCCATTTGAGCATCTATTTGAACTCATCTTATATGGTGCTCCAACCACCCTTACACACTGCTTTTTCTTCATCTTTGCGTGTTCTTGAGTGATCAAAAAAGGCATTTCATGTTTGTTGCAACTCAAACAAGGAGTAGATTAAAGAAAGGATGAGTATTATCAAAGGTACATGTGCTGAAAATTCATGTTCTTATAATATGTGCATGCATACATCTAAGATTCTAAACTTTTGGGGATGTCGTGGGGTTGGAACTTAGATTTCAACACTTCTACTGCCTTGTTGTGCATATGATGCACAAATCCATGACTCCTTAACAATACTTTGGTGATCTTAAGTCAATGATTCATATATACACTTATCCCATTGAGAATTTCTATAGACATATAATTAATGTTTCAAATGAAATTCTCATATGGGATCAGCTCAATGAACTTAATCTTTAACAAGTATTCACACGTTTGTTTAAGTATCTCTATATTTTAGTCTATAAGATTGACTACTTCCTTCATAAGGAAAAAAAATAAAAGTGTGCTAATCTTTTTATGCTCTATTGATGTCCAGCCTCAATAAAACAATAATTAGAAATAATTCAAGAATAATACATAAATTCAATATAAATCTCATAATTATAATTTTATAATAATTTTATTTACAATGTAATTTATCATATTAATTTTATCATATATATCTAAATATGTATAAGATGAACAATTTCTCTAAATAATTATGTCACTAAACTTTTAGTAACCGATTAGGGTATAAACTAACAAGTAGTTGCAAGTTTGTTCCACCGTGAATGGATCTAACTTATAAAAGAAAAGGCTATACATAACATCTGAAATGAGAATTCTCCCTCCCACACTACGAATCCTTCTCATTTGTTCCACTTCCACTTTTAAGAGAGGCTTGGTTGTATTATAATTTCATAACCAAACCCTAGCAGCAGTTCTTCTTCTTAATCAAATGAAAACCCTCCCTCCCATACCCTACTCTTTATCTAATAAGGTCAGGATTGGACACGAATAAGCTCCATCTTTTGTGAAGAGTCTCATGGAGTAATACTACACTCCCTGTAGTATGTATACCATTCTTAAAAGTAAATCGGACAGTAGTAAAGTAGAAAATAACAAAAGATTTGTTTATATTATATAAATAATGTATAACTTCTAATTTTTTAATTTAAATTAATATATAATAAATATATAAAATAAAACTTGTCATTGATTTATAAATATTACATTTTTTATAAAATTTGAGAAATTATCTCCTTATAACATAAATGATGGAAAAGGCAATTTAAGAAGAAGGCGCAGGTTAACTAAACTATAAGGTCATCGTCCAATGACAATATAAAAAGGCGCATGTTAACTATACTACGCCGCTCGCAGTCCAAAAGCCTCATTAGTCATTTCATGCTTCTAGTCCTCTTACCATACTACGCCGCTCGTAGTCCAAAAGCCTCATTAGTCATTTCATGCTTCTAGTCCTCTTACCCTCAAAGCCACATGATATTTACCATTTTCTTTCATATCTTCAATTTGATCGTAAAAATAAGACACAAAACAGAAGCAAGAGCTCGGGGGGGAGAGAAGCAATAAACACGAAGCTAAATGAAGCACACTTCAGCCGAGGCAGTTCCATCGTCATATCCGGCCTCCTCCTCCCCCTTCACCGCTCCCACAGACCAGTCACCGCCGGTCACCAGCTCTTCCTCGGCCTCTTCTTCCTCAATCCCCGCGGAGGATTTGACCGTCGGCTCCTCCAGAGACGGCAGCGGCGGCGCCCAGGAGACCGTGACCGTCGATCGTCGCGGCGAGTTCTCAGCCGAGTGCCGATGGACCGTGCACAATTTTCCGCGCATTAAAGCTAGGGCACTTTGGAGCAAGTACTTCGAGGTAGGCGGTTACGATTGTCGACTACTGGTGTATCCAAAAGGAGACTCTCAGGCTTTGCCTGGTTACATCTCTATATATCTCCAAATAATGGACCCTCGCGGCACTTCTTCTTCTAAATGGGACTGCTTCGCGAGCTACCGTTTAGCTATCGTTAACGTCACTGACGATTCCAAGACCATCCATCGCGATTCATGGCACCGATTCTCTAGTAAGAAGAAATCTCACGGTTGGTGCGATTTCACGCCTTCATCTACTGTTTTTGATTCCAAATTAGGCTATTTGTTTAACACTGATTCCCTTCTAATCACCGCCGATATTTTAATCCTTAACGAGTCTGTCAATTTCATACGCGATAATAATGACTTGCAATCGGCTTCCTCGTCCGCGATTTCCTCTTCAGTTGTTGCTGCTCCTGCGTCTGATGTGTTGAGTGGGAAGTTTACTTGGAAAGTGCATAATTTTAGTCTGTTTAAGGAGATGATTAAAACGCAGAAGATAATGAGCCCGGTGTTTCCTGCTGGAGAGTGTAACTTGAGGATCAGTGTGTATCAGAGCTCTGTTAATGCGCAGGATTATTTGTCTATGTGTTTGGAGAGTAAGGACACTGAGAAGCTTGTTGTTTCTGATAGGAGTTGTTGGTGCTTGTTTAGAATGTCGGTGTTGAATCAAAAGCCTGGCTTGAACCATATGCACAGGGACTCATATGGGCGGTTTGCTGCTGATAATAAGAGTGGGGACAATACTAGTTTGGGCTGGAATGATTACATGAAGATGGCCGATTTTGTTGGGGTGGATGCAGGGTTTTTGGTGGATGATACTGCTGTCTTTAGTACTTCATTTCATGTCATCAAGGAGTTCAGTAGCTTTTCTAAGAATGGGAGCTTGACTGGAGGTAGGAGTGGGAGTGGACCAAGGAAGTCTGATGGGCACACTGGGAAATTCACTTGGAGGATTGAGAACTTTACGAGATTGAAAGATCTTTTGAAGAAAAGGAAGATTACAGGTCTATGCATCAAGAGCAGGAGATTTCAAATTGGGAACCGTGATTGTCGCCTCATTGTTTATCCCCGAGGTTTGTTTGATGTCATTGTCCTTATATATTAAGCTTTTTTTACCTAAGTCATTCATGTAGTTGAGTAATGTTGATCAGTCTAAGATGAAGGCATTATGCCATTCCTAGCTTGCTGAACGAGGAGTACTAGTTCTGACATCAATTTTGATAGACAAGACTTATTGCTTGTCTGTGATTATGGCAACTTTAGATTCAATTTATTGTTGAATTTAGTTGTGAAATATAATTAATTTGATCACAGAGCTGTTTGTTACCTTGTATTAGTTGCTCTAAGTCCCTCATGCAATAATGTTTTAGATATGCCATTCGATGGACAAATAGATGACGTGACTATTAGTCTTTCATTCAGTTTATCCTCCTTTCTCTATCAGCCATTGTTTCTGCGACCCTTGTGTTCGAGTCTATTTGTTGTTTCTTTTGTTCTCCTAACTGGAGTTGTTTCTGACACATGAAATTGCGGCTTGTTTTATATTGGTTTTCATGAGACACATGAACCAAACTGAGAGTACTTAGTTTTGTTTATTGAGTGAATTGACAAGAATTTCCCATGTCCTTGGTGGTATCAGGTCAGTCTCAACCACCATGCCACCTTTCAGTATTTCTTGAAGTTACGGATTCACGAAATGCTTCCACTGAATGGAGTTGTTTTGTGAGCCATCGATTATCAGTTGTGAACCAAAGAGTGGAGGAGAAGTCTGTGACTAAGGAATCTCAGAATCGCTATTCAAAAGCTGCAAAAGATTGGGGTTGGCGTGAATTTGTGACACTCACTAGTTTATTTGATCAAGATTCTGGGTTTCTTGTCCAGGATACTGTTGTGTTTTCTGCTGAGGTTCTCATCCTCAAAGAGACATCTATATCACAAGATTTAACTGATGAGGACACTGGATTCACAAATGCTGGTTCGCAAATTGATAGGATTCCAAAACGAAGTTCATTTACGTGGAAGGTGGAAAACTTTTTGTACTTCAAGGAGATAATGGAAACCCGGAAGATCTTTAGCAAGTTCTTTCAAGCTGGTGGATGTGAGCTCCGGATAGGTGTGTACTTATCTGTGGTCATTTGCTGATGCGTTAGTGTTGTACCCTTTCATTATTCAACTAATGGTGCATATTTTCCCAATGCAGGTGTGTATGAGTCTTTTGACACCATATGCATTTATCTAGAGAGCGATCAATCTGTTGGTAGTGATCCAGATAAAAACTTTTGGGTCAGATACAGAATGGCGGTGGTAAATCAAAAGAATCCAGCAAGGACTGTGTGGAAGGAATCTTCGATTTGTACAAAGACATGGAATAATTCTGTTCTGCAATATATGAAGGTATCAGATATGTTGGAAGCAGATGCTGGGTTCCTTGTGCGTGATACTGTTGTTTTTGTTTGTGAAATACAGGACTGCTGTCCATGGTTTGAGTTTTCAGATTTAGAGGTTGGTAACAGTTCTTCCCTAATCTTTTATATTATCAGTCTCACTTATCCAATTCCCCTGATCTACATCAATGTTTTTCAGTCTCATATTCTTTCAGTTTATAATACTATGATTACATGAACTAAGTTAGATGAATCACCAATGGATGACCTTTTTTATTTTGTCTCTTCTCCATGTGTTAAAGGTTTTGGCATCTGAAGATGATCAGGATGCTTTAACAACTGATCCTGATGAACTCGTTGATTCTGAGGACAGTGAAGGAATAAGTGGAGATGAAGAGGATATGTTCAGAAATCTTCTTTCTAGAGCTGGATTTCACCTCACTTACGGAGACAATCCTTCACAGCCACAGTTAACCCTGAGAGAAAAGCTTCTAATGGATGCTGGTGCTATTGCTGGTTTTTTGACTGGATTACGTGTTTATCTTGATGATCCTGCCAAGGTAAAGCGCTTGCTTCTTCCAACCAAGCTTTCGGGGGGCAAAGTTTTACAGCAGGCAATTATTGATCTACTATTGGATATAATGGTTGAATGCTGCCAACCTTCCGAAGGAAGTTCTAGTGGTGATTCATCTGATGGTTACTCTAAACCTTCTCTAGATGGCAGTGGTGCAGCCAGCCCCTTGGAATCTGATAGAGAAAGTGGAACAAGAGAATCCATTAAATCTCCTGTTTATGGGAGATTAGATTCTGGTGTAGACGATCCTATCAGTGCCTCTGCTGTGCAAAGCTCTGATATAAGCAGGGTTGATATTCCTGGAAAAGCTATTCCTGTACAGGCTATTTATCCCTCACTTGCAGCAACAGGAGGTTCAGTGGAAAATGCTTTTCTGAACTCTAAGGTATGATTTTACTGCTTAGGGATTTAGCTTCATAGCTTAGTTTTGGGCCTTGACAATCCATTTGAAGAGATTGAATTTTCAGACCAAGTGGCCAGAGCAATCAGAGGAGCTGTTAGGACTGATTGTAAATTCACTGAGAGCCCTTGATGGAGCAGTTCCTCAACGCTGTCCTGAGCCAAGACGAAGGCCTCAGTCTGCACAGAAAATTGCTCTTGTTCTGGATAAAGCCCCTAAGCATCTGCAGCCAGACCTTGTTGCTTTAGTACCCAAATTGGTAGAGCATTCAGAGCATCCTTTAGCAGCTTCTGCACTTCTTGAAAGACTCAAAAAGCCAGATGCAGAACCTGCACTGAGGATACCTGTAAGATAGCTTTTGGGAAGCATACGTTTTCGTTGCTTTCATGGAACACTTTGTTGTGTCAACATATTTCTTTTTGTTTCAGGCTTTTGGAGCCCTTAGTCAACTTGAATGTGACAGTGACGCATGGGAGAACATTCTTTTTCAGTCTTTTGAGCTTTTGGCAGGCTGTAATGATGAACCACTTGCTGCTACAATTAATTTTCTTTTCAAAGCTGCATCACATTGCCAACATCTTCCTCAAGCTGTATGCTTTTTATATTTTACTTTTCATGAAATCTTCTTCTTGCAGTTTATCCCTCTTCAATATGTAACTTTCTCTGTTCTGTTTTCCAGGTTAGATCAGTTCGTGTTAGGCTAAAGAACTTGGGAGCTGAAGTGTCTTCTATTGTGTTGGAATTTTTGAGTAAAACAATCAATAGTTGGGGAGATGTTGGTGATACCATACTTAGAGATATTAATATTGATGATGAGTTTGGAGATGACTGCACAAAACCACCTCATGATCTGTTCTTATTTGGTGAAAATGGGTCAAACTCTGATAGTTTGCATGTGGTGGACGAACGGCCTTTCCGTGGAAGTCGTCATTTTTCTGATATTTACATTCTCCTTGAGATGTTGTCTATACCCTGCCTTGCTGTTGAAGCTTCTCAAACATTCGAGAGTGCTGTAGCTCAGGGAGCTATTGTGGGCCAATCTGTAGCAATGGTTTTGGAAAGGCGCCTTGCGCAGAGGTTGAATTTCAACACTGGATTTTTAACTGAAAATTTTCAACATACAGATACTGTAATAGAGGGAGAAGCCACTGAACAACTGAGAGTCCAATCTAACGACTTTACTGTTGTTCTTGGTCTTGCTGAAACATTGGCGCTTTCTAGTGATCCTTCTGTTAAGGAGTTTGTCAAGGTGCTTTACACAATCTTGTTCAAATGGTATGCCGATGAATCCTACAGGGGAAGAATGCTGAAAAGACTTGTTGATCGTGCCACCAGTACAGCAGATAATGGTCGTAATGTAGATTTATGCTTGGATATATTGGTTCTCTTGGTCTGTGAAGAGCAGGAAATAGTTAAGCCTGTTCTGAGCATGATGCTGGGGGTTGCTGACCTCGCCAATGTTGATCGGGCAGCACTTTGGCACCAGTTAGGTGCTAGGGAAGATGAGATTATTCGCTTACGTGAAGAGAGGAAGGTAGAAATTTCTAATATGGTCCAAGAAAAAGCATGTCTCTTGCAAAAATTGAGTGAATCTGAAGCCACTAGCAACCAGATCAAGGTACCCAGAATTGTAATTTATTACGAGTATGCAGAATGACTGATAATACTAATAACTTTTTGCACTTATTTTAACTTAATTATTTTCACGAAATGACAGTCTGAATTGAGGGCTGAGTTGGATCGATCTGCACGGGAAAAAAAGGAACTCTCTGAACAAATACAAGAAGTTGAGAGTCAGCTTGAGTGGTTGCGTTCAGAGCGGGATGATGAAATTAAAAAACTCAAATCTGAGAAGAAAGTTCTTCAGGATCGTCTTCATGATTCTGAGGCACAACTTTCCCAGTTGAAGTCCCGGAAAAGGGATGAACTAAAGGTAACATAACTTCTTTGTGATCACCATTATAATCCTGTCACCATTTATGCTGTATCTTTTACTTTTCAGATTTACTGAGTTCATATGTATGTTTTTTACCTTTGTAAACATCTCCTCATCTTTTGCACTGCTGAGAGCACTTCGTGCAACTTCAGAAGGAATTTGGGGAAGCTGGCATGAATTTGGCCATGACTCATAGCTTCATGTATGAGGCTTGCTGTCTTAATGTGTTAGAACAGCTGCATTTGATTTCCCGTAGGCTAGTACTGTCCACGGCAAACTTGGAAAAGTTTTAGCATGACATTGGTGTGCTAGTTTCTGGGTCATGAAATACTATCTATTTGCATCTTGGTATTGCTTTTTGGTTTGAATCAGATTATTAATAAATGCCCTTCACATATGCACTTGGTTTGTTCTAGTAGAATGCTGCTTGTGAATATCTGCTTAAGGAGATGAAATTGAGTGGAATTGTTTTGGCTGAACTAATCTGTTCTTGTCATAACTGCTGCTTAGTTGTTTTCATATGTTACTTGCGAGTGGCATTGGCTTCTATATTCCTAAACTTCAAATTATTCTATGAATTTCATAGAGAGTAGTAAAGGAGAAAAATGCTCTGGCTGAAAGGCTAAAAAGTGCTGAGGCTGCACGCAAGAGATTTGATGAAGAATTAAAACGATATGCCACTGAGAACGTGACTCGAGAGGAAATTCGGCAGTCATTGGAGGATGAAGTTAGGAGGTTGACACAAACAGTTGGGCAGACTGAGGGGGAGAAAAGGGAGAAAGAAGAGCAGGTTGCTCGCTGTGAGGCATATATAGATGGAATGGAATCAAAATTGCAGGCTTGCCAGGTTTTAGTTATTTCTTTTATTTTGTGAACTTACCTTTGCTTCTTATCATTAAGACTATCATGTTCTTCTTCGCTGTTGACTAGATTTTTATGAGCTGTTATTTGATTGATCTATTTTAGTTTAATGGATGAGTGAAACCATACCACCTAATGTCCTGTTGACTCTCTTTTGTTTGAAATTTTAGTGAATGTCAACTTAACCTTTTTATATTAGAACCATAAGATTGGTAATTTACTTTTGGGCATTCTTGAAACCTTGATAATCATTAATCTTTTAACTTGTCTTCTCTAAAGAAACTGCGCCAACCGCCTTGGTTATCTTATCTTCTCTAATACCTATCTGTTTCTTTACAGCAATATATCCATACTCTTGAGGCTTCACTTCAAGAGGAGATGTCACGACATGCTCCTCTTTATGGTGCTGGATTGGAAGCTTTGTCAATGAAGGAGTTGGAGACAATTTCACGTATTCACGAGGAAGGGCTCAGGCAGATCCATGCCCTCCAGCAGCGAAAGGGAAGTCCTGTTGCCAGTCCTCTTGTTAGCCCCCATGCCCTGCCTCACAATCATGGGTTATATCCCACTGCTTCCCCTCCGATGACCGTTGGATTGCCCCAGTCCCTTATTCCAAACGGTGTTGCAATCCACGGCAATGGACACGTAAATGGTGCAGTAGGACCATGGTTCAATCATACTTGAAAAAATTGCTTTTGTTCCATAAGGCATTTGTTCGCTTAATAGAACCAGGTGACATCTCAGTGTGAAGGGATGTTCTTTTTAAGTTCTTTCTTGGCATTTAATTGAGTGATAGGGCTGTTGGAGCTCTTTTAAGAAAAAGAAAGAAGAAAAAATAATACAATCTCAAGTGTAACAGGGAATGGAGCGACGGGATACTGCTTTCGGATTTCAGCGCCAGGAAGTCATTCCAGTAGTTATTGCAATTGCAAATGCCATCACATTTTTCTCTTAATGAATTTTGTTATAGGCCTCAATTTTAATGTGGTTTCTGTCAATATTTTTAAGACTAGATTTAAAGTACGGGTAAAATAAGAGTTAATATTCAAAAAGTTTAATAGATATTAGAATATTATAAAATCAGTTAAAAATTATATAAAATTAAATAATTTGAAATATGTTTATTTATGGAATAATTTAAATTTTAATTAAAAAAGAAGATTATTAGGTAAAAAATAATTTATTTATTTTAGTTTAAATTGATTAGTTTTTAATGACAAAGATTATTAAAATAAATTGAATTAAAGATTAAAAATTAAAACAAAAAGTTGATTGATTTAAAATTTTTATCTTTGAAACTAGTTTAATTTTTTAATTATTAATATTTATTGTTACATTAGTCTTAGGAATTTTCTTAAATCTGTTTAATTTTTTAGGTATTAATTTTTATTGGCCTGCGGGTCAAACTTACTTCCATGTCTAAACTATTAGCATATGTAACGAATGTCCCTAAACCAAACTCTCCATGATGTCTCGAGATGATTAGTCAAATGGTCAATAGAGTTGGAAAATTAAGTATTATATTCCGAGCAACTCTTTAAAATCTCGAGTTAAAAGCGTATTTCATGGTTGAGCTAAAAGAACCACATTGTCACAAAGAAATTAGGAAAAAATGTTGCAATTACATAAACACGGATGATACAAATGGATAGTGAGAGAGAGAGGAAGCCAGGAAGTCCCACATGGACAAGTGTTATACTATGCAATTAGACATGCCTTCCACAACGAAGCATAATATTAAACCCTCCTAGTTGGAGTAAACTTAGAATGTGACCTCTTTTAAGTTAAATCCATCATTTGGTGCCATAAATTTAATTCATCTTTAACAACAACATTTTACCTAAAACGTCAATGAAATTAGTCACTCAACTTCAAAATTTCAATATCTTCAACTGAATATATATATAATTCAAATGTATATATTTTTTCTTATCATAATCTTTTTTTAGTCATAAGAAATAAAGATTGTTCCACTACATTGCTACAACAAAGCAATATCTTTTTCTTGAGGTACAATGGCATGTTCTTGAATTAATATCAGAAGAAAATTGAAATAATTTATGTGATTATTAGGCTGACCTTTGCCTTTATATTTGCTTGCATTAATCTTGTTAGATTATTTAACGACTACGTTATGTTTTTTTTCTTGATTTAGAAAAATTGTGAGAAGATAGAGGTTAATAGATCAAAAATGAAAACAACTTATAATCAAGGATGAAAGTCATTTGTAGTTGTTCGACATGAATACGTAAGATCTTTGTTCAAAAGTTATACTTAAATCAATAAACACTCATTATTTATTGTGCATTGTATCTTGTTTCATAAAACATAGTGAGAAGGAATAATATGGACAAGAGAGTGATATGATCACTGTTCATTTATTAATATTGTAAAAAGTAGTAATATTTGGGTTAAATATGAATTTTCTATTTTAATTTTAGAATAACATTCAAGAGTTATTAGAGAAGTCTACATTTAAGGGGAATGAGTTTAATGTAGAAGACATTTTTGATATAGTAGTTGGTACTTGTTTTGGCTATATGAAAGGTTTTGTCCATAGCCCTTAGCCAAATGTTTCAACCTCAACATATAAAACAATCATTAGACACCTTTAAGAGGAAAGCAAGATACTTAAGGTTGCATTATAAGCTGAAGTAATCAGGAGACAAGAAACTAGAACAAAATTGGTAAAACATGATAAATTATTCAAAAGATTACTTAGCCCGAATTATGATAAAAATGAAGAGGAAAGTGAAGGGTATTAATTATATCTCCTATACTTTTTTCTCTCACTTCTTGTATGTACTATAATTTAAATTTAATAATTTTTCTCAGACTATATAATGGAGGAATTATGCAATTGATGAGTGATTATGTTGTGAATGGTAAAGTCATATAATGTTTGTTTTAATCAGAACCAAATACTTATTGTATCAATACTCACAATATTTTTAGTTGATTTTAACTAATTATTTCGGATGATTACAAGTTTATCAATATAGACAACACTAAATAGTCATTTGGGTTATGCTCTAATATTTTTGTAATTTGAGCATGACATAATTTGTAAACTGATCTTTTTATTTATTGCTTTGTTTATAAGAATTGTTCAAGTTGTCATTAATATCTTGTATTGAAACAAATGATCATCCTTTAATGTTATATGCTTTTTGTTGGTATAATTTAATGATATTTATATAATTTTACTTTATATATACAATGCAAGATATTTTGAATTAATAATATTTTCTAAGATTTAATTTTATAATAAATTCACAATATAAAGTATGTCGATATATTATATACAAACTATATTGTTCAACATTATGGATTAAAAATGTAACAAATAATTAATAAATCATAACATTGTTAAAAGCGTAGCAAATAACAACATATCGTGATATTATTAAAAACGTAGTAATTAATTACTATGTTTTGAAAAATGTAGCTAAATGTTATTTGCTACGTTTTTAATAATGTCGCAGTATGTAATTTGTTACATTTTTAGCCAAATGTTATTTGGCTATATTACAGAAAACATAGTTAATAATGTTTAGCTACATTATAAAAAACGTAGTGAATAGTGCAAAGATGAAAATGTAGTAAAAAACTATTAATTATGTTTTATTTTTATTGCCAGTCATTTGATGCTAAACTTTTTCCCGCTAAGATTTAATTTTTAGCTTTTTAAAATATTTTAACTATGAAATTTTTTGTAGCTAATAGTTTTTGTCTACAATTTTTGAAAATGTCATTAATAGTTTTTAACTACCCAAAATTGTTGACACTTTGTGGGACGAAACGAGATCGTCACAAATAACTATAGGAAATATTTTTGAGACAATTAGCCACTTCTTTTTTTATAACTAAAAGTCTACTTTTGTTGCAGTGAAACCATAAAAATTCAAAATACCATAACCAATATGAGTATAATATAGATACGTGTTGTTCCCCTTGTAGAAAATGCTATAATTTTGTTGCATTTATTATCAAAAAGAGGTATGTAACATAAATCTATGTAAAAACTTGTATTGCTTAGCCATGAGCACCAATTGATCATAGATTTGTGTTTTGGTCTATGTTTTGAATCTTTCCTCTAAAAGTATGCAAGACTTGCTCCACCTTGACTCTAATTTGTTTGAATGTGTTCTTTCTTTATTAGAGAGATAAAATAAAGTCCCCAAAGCAACCTATAAGCCAAATTGAATACCAAATCTAATAAAAATCATCAACACAAGCAAAATACTCTCAAGACATACTGAAAACATAGTCCAATTAGCACCTATTAACCATTAAAAATAGATAAAAAGACATCTTATTTAAAGAAGGCCTGACATAATTAATAAACTTAAAACTAAATGAAAACTTGCACCAAATTGGAACAATTAGATAAATTTTTGGTCTTGAAGAGTTGGAATGGCCAACACCTTAGATCTTATTATTGTCGATGTTTTCGTTTTTACTTGTGTAAGAGTTATGTATTATGTTTATGAATCAGTACTTCATATTTCTTATTTCAGACGTAAAATGATGTCATCTCAAAGTAATCCACAAAACTCAATTTACTTCAGTAAGCAGACATGCTATAATGCAAAGTTAAAAGTGAAAAAGGTTCTTAAATTAACAAGTATAATTAAAAAGAAAAATGAAAAACTAAACCTCTAAAAAAAACCAACTGAAAGATAAAATGACAAATCAAACCTCACACAAAATATAGACAAAGTAAAAGATAAATTAATAGACAAAAAATAAAAGAAATAACATAGCAAATTACATATGAAAACAACAGTCCAAATGACAATTAATGCAACAAAACTAAATGAGGAATAACAAGATAGACTAAAGCAATACAATGATTAAGATGACAACAATAAACAACAAGCAAACTAAACAATATGATGACATGTATTCAAAATATAACAAGGCACAATGCTTTCTATTTAATAACTGTTCTACAATGAAATTAAGACCATAAAATGTAGAAACAAGTAATATTCAATAGAGTTGGCTTTAATGTTCAGTGGAATTAAAATCCAAATCAAGCATAAAAAGGCTTACATATACATCTAATACAAAATGTATAACTATAAACGAATAAATTACAAATCTGGACGCAGCCACGTCTTCATCACTCTCGACCAAATCCTTATAGGCCTGGAAGTCACTAATAAATAAGTGCACGATGTTGTTATAGTTCTATGTCTAAAGGGGTCTTACTCTTAAAAAATGCTTGACAAATGTCTAATTTGAATTGTTTCCCAATGTAGTAACTCTCCTACTATTGAGACAGCTTTTCCATCTGATCATTTTCTTCCTCTAAGCTCTTGACATGAGCATTAAGATAGTCAATGTGATTCTATAAGCCGGTTAACTCATAGAATTGCTTCTTATCTTTATCCCTCAATTCACTCTGCTCCTCAAACTTCTTTTCATCTTTTAAGTGTGTTCCAAAAATCCAATATGTCTTTTCAAAATCTAAGGCTACGTGCTTGTTGTAGACAACCATAAGGCTGAGGGACTACGAAACAAACAAAATTTAGGATAGACTTGAACTAATAAAAAATTGACACAATGGTGAATGTGCTAGGAATTTATACCTTCCAAACCCACACCCAAGGATATTTGATAGACAAAAATATCAAAAAATAACAACACAAGAGAATTTACGTGGAAACTCCCAAACTGGAGAAAAAACCACGGGCACCGAGAAGAAAATCCACTATTTGAAAAATTCTTACAATCACACAAATTTTCCTCTCACCCAATCCTTTAATACACCAACACACTCACAAAGAAATACCCAAGACAAACCCTCCAACTCTCACCTCAAAAGAGGAATTTAACTAGAATCAAATTTGTCATACAAATCCTTGACTTTATTTGGTACTTTAAATAAAGAGGTAGCAACCTCTTTATATAGAAAAGAGCTTTGCTTCAATTGTTGTCCCCAACCAATATGGGACAACAAAGGAGCAAAATCTCAACAATCTCCACCTTGGCGACTTTGGTTGATCTCATAACCACACTCCACCTTAATGAAGATCTCTTGAAAATAACATAACTCTCAACATAGAGAATTATCATGCTTCACAGCATCATGCTCCACCATAAAAGCATACCCACTCAGAATAAACAAATTCTAAGCCTTTTACTTCGGCACATGTCGAAAATAACCTTGCTGAAAAAATTATGGTGCAACTTCCATGTTTGGCTTTCCTGGAAGTTCATCATCCATCGACATAAATTTCACCACACACCTTGCATTAATGCCAAACCAATGCCCATGTGCAAACTTGTGGACCCGCTAACAGTAACACATCCTCTATCATGACAACTTTGGGATTAGCGGCATGCCATGAGAATGTACATGCTCCCCTTTTTAGAGAGCAAGATCATCATCCATGAAGACAATGTTAGCAACATTGTTAGCCTCTCCATTAACTGACCCAGAGCCTCTTGCCGAACCCGCTCTACCTCTTGGACAATTTTTCTTCACGTGCCCAGATTGTTCACAATTCCAGCATACTATATGTTTCTTCATTAAGTTCTTCTTCCGATATTCAGCTACCACCAGAGCTAAGTTTTCAGGAATATTTCTACCACCCAGTCTTCTCTCTTCTTAAAAGAGTTTTCCGGCAGCTTCAGAAAAAACTATTTTCTCCTTCCCATGAATCAAAATCGGTTTCATGTGTTCATATGAAGGTGGAAGAGACCAGATGAGTCTCAAAGCTTGATCCTCATCATCTATACGAACTCCAATTGCCTCCAGTTCAGATATGATCCCATTGAGAACACTTAAATGATCTGAAATTATAGTACCTTCCCTCATCCGCAGTGTATGAAACTGCTCCTTTAGGTATACCCGATTTGAGACGCCCTTTGTTTGATACAATTCCTAGAGCTTTTCTCAGATCTCCTTTGCTGTAGATATTCCATGCACATTGGCAAGGACATTCTTAGCTAAACACAATTGTATCTCACTTGCTGCTCTCAAATCCAGATCCTCCCAATCTTCATCGCTCATATTAGATTTTTCCATACTGATATCAAGAATTTGTCTGCCTTTCAATGCCTTGTGTAACCTCGACTGAATCAAAATGTCCCTGACTTGCATTTTTCACAAGCCAAAATTAATTCTCCTATCGAATTTCTCCACCTCAAATGTAAGAGGATTCGAAGTCCTAGTTCCTGACATTTTTCTTGTGCTCTTCTGCCTTGATGAATTTTACCGTAGAAATGAATAGTATATTAGAAAAGTTTCTAGGAAAGAGGTGTGAGTCACAACAGACACACTTAAATACCAAGTCTTTCCTTAGCCAAAACTTCCCTAGACATGTACTACCACACTACCACACCAAAAATCCACCGCACCAAATGAACCCTTCTCAAGAAAATCTTTTCTGATGTGGAAGATCAGTCAAATTTGCGATCACAGAGCATACTTAGAATTTTTAAGAAAAAACACACCTTGGCTCTGATACCAATTGTTGGGAATTTAGACCTTCCAAAACCACACCCAAGGATTTTGATAGACAAAAATATCAGAAAATAACAACACAAGAGAATTTACGTGGAAACTCCCAAACCGGAGAAAAACCCACGAGCACCGAGAAGAAAATCTACTGTGTGAAAAATTCTTACAATTACACAATTTTTCCTTTCACCCAATTCCCTAATACACCAACACACCCACAAAGAAATAACCAAGACAAACCCTCCAACTCTCACCTCAAAATAGGAATTTAACTAGAGTCAAATTTGTCATACAAATCCTTGACTTTATTTGGTACTTTAAATAAGGAGGTAGCAACATCCTTATATAGAAAAGAACTTTGCTTCAATTGTTATCCCCAACCAATATGGGACAACAAAGGAGCCAAATCTCAACAAAATGATCATGACTAATACATGAGCTATATCATTTAGGATGATTTCATTGTTGGGAAGCATAACGTATTTTCAAATCAAAGGTTCGACATTGTTGGCTCTAAACACCGAGTTACCTATGTTGACAGACGATTAAGAATAAAAGTATCCATGTCAATGCATGGGATCTTTCTCTCGTCATGGTAAGGAACGGTGATAGCAAACAGGAAAAGATTAATTTGTTAGATCAGACTTCCATATGATCACAATCTATTGTGATGCAGTTTGAGTCTCAAACAAGTTATCTTCTCCTATCTGAAGGTTCCTTTTGAGGACTTGCATTTTTCCCTATTATGTCCACTAAACTTGTCATGACTTTTGCCATGCGTTGAATTCTATATTTATGAAGATTTATCTTTAATGGAATTCTTTTCAACTGTAGATTAAATATAGTCGAGAAAATTATTGTAGTTACGTTGTAAAGGAAGGATTCAGAATACACTTAAAACATCTTGACTTATTAAAAATTGAATAAACATCAAAGACCTATGAGTCTGTCTGTCGGAGAATCCACTCTCAAATAACATATCCTTATTCATTACATCTTTATGAGAGGGAAATAACTTCAAAGCCTCAACATAGATAGACAATAGACTGCTAAAGTTTTCTCTTTTATTGAAGGAAAAATTAGGGTCACTCTATACAGACTTGAATCCCTAATCACTACAACCCTCTTAAGAGAAGCAAAAAAATTCTTCTTCCAATTATGGGTACCTTTCGGTGGCTTACACACTTTAATGCCCATGCCATGTTTGACGTTTGTTATTTCCAAGTCATGCCTTAATTAAACCATATATCTAAACATGTTTGTTCTAGGTTCTATCTCCCTTAATTGATAGACTAGCTGAAACCCTAAAAGCAGGCACTACAGGTAGGGTGCAACTGAAAAAGAATTATATTTGTTGTCTTAAGTAAACTCAAAGAAGAGAACGTTATGCTCTAACCATATGTTATCTATATTTACCCTAAATCTGAACTCATACACCTCAACCTCAAACTGCTTCAAAAGGTGATGACATGGTTCGACGGATTTAAGATATACATCCCAGACATCACTACAGGTTACGTTGAAGCACTCCCTATATACTTCGTGTAAGATAAATTAACGGAGCTAAGATGGAACAATCTCCACTCAACCCATTAGATAAAAACTTTAACATTTTAAAATTGAAGACTTAAGTTCCTAAGGACATACCAAGTGCGTATATTTGAAGGCAAAGATAAGTTGAGATTATATCTAAAAATGTTCAAACAATAGGTATGTTGTGAAAAAAAATAAACCTATTGTTTTCCAGAATGGAGAGGATGTGAAGGATATTTATAGGCAACAACCATAGACTCCCAAGTCCACAGCAGTTTAAGACATATACATAAACGCACTATCTCTTGATAATTCTCGTTAATGATAGATCTGTCTATATTACTCCTAGTAAGTAGCAGGTGTGTGAATCATCCCTTTGGAAATCGGAAGTAAAGATCTAAAATAAATAAATGAATAGAAGAGAACAAGAATAAGCCTTTTACAACTAGAAACAGTCACCACAAGAACAACCCTTAAGTGCAAGTCAAATCTTGGGATGATTTTGAAGTAACAGCTCCAAAAATTCTACCACACTTCATGTCTGTGGCAAAAGTAGAGAGAAAATGACACAAAATAATATTTACCAATATTCTAAGAATCAAATCAAATATTAAATTAGTAAAATAAGAGTTTTAAGATTTAAGGTTTGAAAAGTCAACTAATATTATACCGTTATAAAATCGGTAGATAGTGTATAAAGTAGAAATTATAAAAATATGCAAAAAAATATAAAATAAAATACTCTATTGAATTAAAAATAAAAGAATAATATCTATTAATGTATAGTCATCTAAAAGCAAATCTAATAATTATAACTAAATTAAATCTAAAATAAAAATTCTAAATAACGATATCATCAAAAAAATGTGTTTATAAAAAAGGTAGTTTTTCAACATCATCATAAATTCCAATTTCTCTAACATTATTTAAAGAGTCATATATAATGCTTTCATCCAAAGTATCTATGTCAACATCTTTTACTGAATTTAAATAAACTATAAACTAGTAATATATGAAATTATTTTCTAAGCCAACATATTAAAAATTTTAATTTTAAAATATGTCTAAAATGAAATATCAAGTGACTATTAGTACATGTTCTTAATTCATTCTTCATAATAAAAAAAAATTTCTTTATAAATTGTCTTTTCACATCCACTATAATCAAGATTAAGTGATGGTTCTTCTTTTGTCGAAAATTAATACTATCAAATTAATTGAATCATATGTTCTATTCTTCCTAAGCACTCTAAATATATAATAGATAAATTACAAAATCAATGGTAAAATGTTTAATTGCTTTAAGAATACTATTCAATTAATAAAAAACCTAGTCTTCATCCTCATATTAGGTAATGTAAACGAGGTTATTAAGTCTTTAATGTTCTAATAGAGTTTGTTTCTTCACATAAATGTATAAAAAGCCACTCCAATTACATTCATAGCCTAATGTTGAAGTTGTTTGACTAAGTAATTTAATAAAAAAATTTTAATAGTAAAGAAAAACAATCTCCATTGGTCATTTGTTTTTGAAATTATTAATAATAAAAAATATATTATTAATAAGTAAACAATGAAACAAAATTTAAGAAAATTTACAAACAATTTCTCTCTTTACAGATAGTATAATGAAACTTAGAACTTTTATGATACAATTTAATTTAATTTGTTTCCTTTGATTTCTCTTCATTAGAAAAAAGATTCCTTTGAATTTTATCACTTCAAAAGACTACCCATAATATCAATATTTATACATGCATCTTCAATAAGGATTGAGAAAGTGAACTGTTAAGTAAACCCTATGAGTAAGATGTTTATCTTATCATTAGTAAAAATATATGTGTAAGGCTTGTACAACTTCTCCTTCCTTTTAAAATAATTATAATTGTATTGTAAACTTTATACATACCATCATATATATAACTTAGAGATGACTTCTCATTTAATTTAACAATCATTATCATCCTTATAAATAGAGCCAGAGTCTTTATAGTAATAAAGTAAGGATATCAAAATATATTATTTAGAATAATATCATAAACTTCTTTTCTTTTCACACCTTTGATAACTTTTAACTTGCATAGTGTTCTTCTAATCATAAATACTTTTCAAAGTTATAAATATAGTTAAAAACTTGGTAACAACAGGATGCACAATCTTAACTCAATCTTCTTGCTTTTTTAACCAAGACAAAAATATAAGATGACTATATTCATAAATTATAATTTTAGATGCACGTGAAGCAAGATTGGAAATATGGTCTATGTAAACAATATCTTTTAAAATATGATTTATGCAATGAGCAATATATGGAAACTAACAAATATGCTTATAATTTGATTGTAACACGTACCTAGCTAATATACAATTGGCTTATTAGTTGTGACAAAGTGGATAACATTTTTTTATTAACCCACTTGACACTTTTAAAAAATAATTACCCTAAAATCTTTTACATTGCAAAACAAAATCCTTATGAATCAAAATACTTTTTGAATACAATTGGGAATAAAAAAGGTCTTGAAGAAAAATAAGAATCAACATTAATAATAACTTTTATTTTCCTATATCTAACAATTTTATCCTTCATTTTCTCCAAAAGAATACATTATAAGTCTTTTTTTTTACTTCTTGTTGCAAATATTTTTCAATCTATCAAGTATATCAAACGGTACTTTTTTGTATGAAACAATTTTATTTTTAACACTAATAAATGTTCTTTATTTTATAAGTACTCCTTTAAACATTATCCTACAAAACACAAAGTTATATTGAATACTACTATAAAATGATTGAGCAGAAGAAAAATAATTCAATGATGGATCACCTCACTATGAGTAGGGGATATTAAGTTTACCAAATCTTTTTATGATGATTTCATATTCTCTATTATAATTTTAACCTAAACTATAAGAAAATAGTTTACGTTCTGACTACTTAAATAGTTAAATATTTAATCATAAATTTGAAGACTAGGGATTCTTGTTCTTCCTTTTTTTATTTCAATAGTTAGAAATCTTGTTGAAATTTATGATATGATATATATCCATCTATATATTTGTATAATAAAGCACAATTATCTTATAAGAGTTCAAAGGCCAACAATGCTTAAGTTTTAATGAAAAATATTAAAGATAACATTTAAATAATGATTGGATTATCATCATAGGGATCACTATTTAAAACCTTATGGATAGATAAATGATTGCATTATCATCATAGGGATCACCATTTAAAACTTTATAGATAGATATATGCATATTAAAGAAGACAATAAACATTATTTAATAGTTAGAAGTTTTGAAGTAGAAGATGTGAGACTATTCTTGATATATTCAGAATGGTCAATAATAATGAATAGAATATATATTGTAATGAAATATTTCAATAAGAAAGTTGGGTGATTGTTTTTGCAATAATACTTTGGATATAACAAAATGTTCTAAAAATCGTGTATTATATATAAATAAAAGACTATACTCTTTTCTTCTTGCTTTATGCTTAATAGGACTAATCAATTATATTTCAATTATGGCTCAAATATAAATAACTTAGGTTTATGAATATAGACATAATCATAGAATCCATATATTGTTGCTTGCATACACATCCGTAAATAGTATGCTAAAATTTCTAAAAGAATTGCAGTTGGCCATTAAGGAGACAAACTGATGATAATGGTTAAAGCTTTAAAGATTCGATTATGGTAGAAATTCATTCTTAGACTTAATGGACAGGAGTTTAAAATCATAAACCCTTAATCTAATACAAAATGCTCCACATAAGTATATATCAGTGTACCTCTTACACAGTAAAAACTAACTAGTTTTTACCATTTTTAACTAAGTTTAAGAATAGCCTTCACCAAATTTGGTAGCAGCTCTTGTTAACCACATCTTACAGGGATCATTGAATAGATATCAATAATTTATGTTTGAAGAGTTTTATTCTTCTTCTTTACTGAAGCAACTTAGTCTCTAAAATCCTACTAATATATTTAAACCAAGTCGGATCAAATTTTCAATTATGAAATTATTTAATTTTTTCATCCTCTTTATCTATATAATTGACTCATTTTATTTTAATATCTATCTCTATCATAGGATGGCTTGATATGAGTAGTGACAAATCGATGGTGGATGATGTCATATCTTAAAATATGAAACGTAAAAGATATAAGAATAAGGTCTTCCTTAGCCAAAAATTGAAAACTTTCTACTATGAAAATGCATGATTCGTTGAGTTTTTATGTTGTATTGATGCATGCTACTATGTTGTTAGATATTTTCGACAATAGGTAATACTAGAAGATAAGTTAGAGAGGATGAAGATGGAGAATTTATGATTAACTGACGTGTTAAATTAGGCTATACTAGTAACTATAACACATTACAAAGGAATTTAGTGATAACTATGAAGATCCAAAAGACTTCTTAGACTACTGAAGGACGATATGATCAAATAAAGAAACATATTAAAAAATAGAGTAGGTCCTAAACATTTCATAGATCTTGGTCTAGTTATTGCTACTGTTGTAATTAAAGAGCTTTCACATCTTCATCTAAAGAGGAGAGGTCAAGAACTCCTAGAAATAATGTACATAATGAAGAATCAGTGGTATTTGATTATGGCAAGACATTGTTATGAGTGAGATTCAAATTCTCTCAAAGTTTTGGATAACAAAAATAAGAAATGTTAGACATTTATATCATATGACATACTAAAAATGTGAGATGTGTCGTGGCATAGCAAACTTATTAATTACATTGTTTTTGCCAATTATGTAAGTGCTGAAGTCATATTATAAAGTAGTTTTCTATAGAATTATTCACAAGAAAGTGACTTTGATGAGTCATAAAACCTTAAGTTCGTTCTTTGCACAATTGATAATTACTATTTACTCAATATTTTATCAAGATTTTAAGTACTAATTACTCAATATTTTTAACATGATTTTAAGAGCATTTAACTTATGTTTTGATTATTTATATAGGAATGACACTTAATTAGTTTACATTTTGTTTATAGGCCTTATTTCATCTCTTCAATCAAGAAGGAGTGTAATTTTGCTAGAATACAATTTGAACATAACCCCATATTCTCAACCACGACACCTACGTGGTACCATGTTTAACTCACGTAGTTTATTGGTGCATTCTGCTTCTTTAATAGCTTGACACATGAAAGAGCACAACCCAAATATGACTCCAAGTGACCTTTATGTTTCACCTGGGTGTATTATACTTCTCTAACAACCTTCCATATGAAGAAAAACACCTAAAATATGGTCCTTTATTTAATAACATGGCCAAAACACAGACCTATATTATTGACCCACATTGGTAGTGTTTGGTTACAAGAAAGAGGTTAAAGGATTGATGAAGCTATACGAGATCAATATGGGGCCGTTTTAGTCCCATATTAGTCAAATGTTTTTAGATTATTGAGATAAAAAAGAGAAATATAAGAACATGAGAGATTTTTTTGGAGAACTAGAAATTAGTTAATAAGGTCCAAAGAAATTTGAAGGATAAGAGGATGGTCAAAGGAGATTAAAGAACACATAATGTGGAAGTAACATTAGAGAACGCAAGAAATCCATCAAGATTTAAGATCCATAAAATTCATTCTTATTTTTTATGTTCTTTGTTATTCATTTTAGGTTTTCTTAGTTTGAATACGAACTAATTGAGATATACATTTAGGTGGGATGAACCCTAAAATCTATTGTTTGGATTGGGACTTAATTTAATACAAGATTCTAGTTTTCTTGAGAATTATTCATGTTTACTTATTGCATTGAATTAAAGTAATGCGCCCAAAAGATTTACTTTGGATTTTATATATAGGATTGAATTAGATGAACGTAGACGATCTTACATGTAATTAGGTTAAAACATGAATAATAATAGTTGAATGGAACCTTAGAGGTAGGTCCACATAAATCTTCTAGGTTAAGATCAAACCTATCATAGAAATTCATGAAAAAGAAATAATTCTTTCTTAAAAGGTTTTAATTAGAGATAACTTTTAGTCAACCAAATTTAGAATAGGAGTTGCATAGCTAGAGAAAGAATATAGTCATAACTTTAAAATTCATATTGGTCTAAATAACTAAGATTCGACATTAAATTAGGATAAATTAAAACATTGAAAAGTTCTTAGGGGATTCTTCATTTAGTCTTATTTATATATTGATTGTTTGATACTTATCCATCAAGTTGATTAGTTATCTCTTATTCATTATTTAAGTTCTGTTAATTTTCCTTTTTCAATTTTATCATTCATTTTGTTAGATTAAATAATAGAAAGGCTGTTAGTACTTGTAGTTACAATTCTTGTGGGTTCCGTACTTGTACTCACTGAAACTATATTATAAAAAATGATAAATGCCTTTACCTTAATGATTGCTTTTAGTATTATTTTATGTTTCGAATAATATAATATTAAATATCAACAATCTTTTTTGGAGTGTAATAAACTAAATGCAAGTTACTTTGGTAGTACGAATTAAACTTCTCAAAGTGATGCCATATTCTACCTTTCCATTACATTCTGATGGAATAAAAATAGACACTCATATAAACAAGATAACCTTAAGTATTTAAAAAAGACATGATGAACTCTTTTCACATATACATTTAACATTTTATAAGGTGATAGAAGTTAAGGGGCTTTTAGTAACAGTTTGGTTGTTATCGCTTTAAACTTTGAAACTTCTCATGACATTCAAATCGGACAGTTGCTGAACCCTTTTCAACTCTCTCAAAATGGAATGTATTCCTGACTAAAGTGAGAAAATATAAAAAACTAAAAAATATGAAATAAAATTAGTAATTAAAAAATGAGAAATATAACTTGTAATTAGATAGTGGAATACAGAAGTTTGATTCTAATTTAATGGGTTCTTTTGTTTCTAGAGTCTAGAATCGTTTTAGTAATTTTAATGTATGTTTGTCTATATGCTTCTTGCTTTCAAATGATCACTGTTTCAAAGCAGCTATTGAAATAATCTTCTAAACGTCAACTTCACCATTATAGTTTATGTTATATTGAAGTAGAATTCTAGCCCCTCACTTCACTTTAACTAAATCTATAGGCATTTTCTTTTAATCTAAGACTTAATAAAAACTGCAAATTGTGTTGAAGTCTAATTATAACAAGCATATCCATGCCCTTATTTCTAATAAGGGTAACCTTTGGAGATTACATATTAGATGAGTTAGCGAGTTTTATAAAGATTTATTAAGCATTAAAATAAGCAAAAAATAAATGGCACCTTGTATTGTCTATCAAAAGTGTTAAAGAAAATGCCTTACCACACTACTTATGTTAATGAAAACAAAACATAACGAGGTAATGCATAACAGAGAAGAACAAGCAGCAACACTTTTGTTTCTACATTAAATGCCAATATTTCATTCCATAAACTTAAAAATTGACAAAAAAAGGAGTGTGGAACATGTCTTGAGAATCCTATAATCAATAAAAATCAAAATTTAATTAAACAAGTTGAAAAACTTAATCTCAAAACCAATAATTAATTAAATTGTAGACCAAGAATTAATCAGAATGTATAATAAAAAACCCAATGTCAAAGATCGAAAACACTTACACAAATCACTTTAAAACCACCAATAAAAAACATAAAATTTGTCCAATTAAAAAACAATTTACCTTCTTTAAAATCTACTTACTTCACTTCAAATGCTCAAATCATGAGATGAAATCAAAAGAAGCCGCTCAAAAGATTGAAATTCAGATTTACCAAGTATCTTTTTAAGTTGAGATTGATGATTCTTTAATTCCCAAAATAATATATACCACAAACATAAAAGAAATTTAATTAAAATTAAATATTTTAAAGGAAACTAATTGAAATAAGAGACTAGTTGACAAGCCCTTATCCTGTAATGACTAGGCGACCTGCCCAGCACTCCAAGGTGACTCTCTAGTCGATATCCGAGTTGGCTAGAAAGTTCCCGTGAAGGTAAGCCTATTGCCTTTGTTAAGGAAAAACTTTAATTCACCATAAGAAATATAAACAGTGAATTTTGTTTTTCAATTTATTAAAAATTTTGGCAGCACATTAATTTCTCATCTCTAAATTGTGGATTTCAAATCCACTCACATGCAGTCTCAATCTTAAAACAACGTCATGAATTCCATTAAAAAACCTTTATACATATCCATTCCTTATACAAATGTACTTTCCAAAACATGTTTAAAGATATGCAATAGTTCTAAAAAATATATACAAGGCAAAATAAAAATGCCTACACAGCAGCAGTCAACGAAGTTGACTACATGCCAGGTGAAGTCTCTACTACTGAAGCCTCTGAACGTGCACCTGGGAGGTTTTATTTAAAAACAGAAAATAAAGGGTGAGCTAAACGAGCTCAATGAGTGTTATTGTTATTAGAAACCATTTATACATCCCTAAAAGAAAAACGATTTCTTTTCTACTCAAGTAATAATGAATGTTCTTATAAAACACATTCTTTTCTTTTCATAAGATCAATGCATATGTAAAACAAAACATATATATATTTTCTAAGATCAAGTTCTACTTTCTTGCAAAGTAAATAGTGATGGCAAATAATACTTTTTTAAAAACATAACCTATTACTAATTTTCTTTGCTATATGGTACCCTTAAGTGTAAGGCCACGGAGCTAATTCTACATCGCTTACCTGTGCCTAGTTAACCTCTTTCGATTGTTATGAAGCTATTTCTGCATCGCTTACCCATAACGATGCTAGCACTATATATAAATCAATGGTTACAGAGCTGGTTCTGCATCGGTTACTCATAATAGTGCTAGCACAATATATATTCCACACGTGCAGAGGGTGACTCACAGGACATACAGATCG
>JANSVA010000008.1:18197816-18217863 GCA_025504915.1 Erythroxylum reticulatum | reverse complement strand
AAAGCTAATTATAATAAAATTGACAAGCATAACTGCTAACTCGCTCCCTCATACTTTAGTTGTATATTATCCTCAATGTACAAAATATGCAAGAATAATGAAAATATGATGAATAATGGGAGGTGAGGACAATTGGTTCTTCCCTGATAGTAAAAGATTTCTAGCCTTGACTCATAAGGGTAATATACCCTTCATAGCCTACAAACTCCATCATCTCAAGTAACAAAATTAGAACCATGAGACTAAAACTACGAACACAAACTACTATTAATGAAAATCCTACAAACTACTCAATTAAAACAAAATACCTAACTGCTAGGTTGCCTTCCAACTATGACTTCTTTACAAGTCTTTTAATTGGACTTCTTAGTAAGTCCTTCTTCAATCTAGACATATAATAAGCGACTTGCTTCCAAAAAAGGGTTCATTGGCCTAAAAATGCAACATGCTATAATATAATAACGACATATAACATCAAATTACTAAATCCAACTAAATCCACCAATGCCTTTTTTAATAACAAATTATCAGTATAACAAGGAATAATATAACCCTTGTACCTTCAGTTGATTCCAATAGTTTGTTCTATGGAAAATAGAAGTCCTTTGTACTCAAGATTACAGCTAATAATTCTTTAATAGCCTCCTTCTTTGACTCCTCCTCTTCATCTTCCTTCTCTTCTTAAGCAACAACTTCATCTTTTTCTACCTATGTTTTCTCTTCACTCTTCAAATTTATCATATTCACTTGTTCCATAAATTTTTCCTTAGTGTATTTGAATAAAACATATGGATCTATAGTTTTATAATGCACAACTTTGATTGTAGCAATGAATTTCATAAGGAGTTTCGTAAGACATTAATACTCCTCTTGTTTGTTTTCATATAATATAGATGAAGCTTAATCATTCCATACAAAGTCGTGATAGTTGCTCCATCTTAGATTATAAGAATTCCCATATGGAGTGTTTTGAGGCTAGTTCCTCATGCAAATTAGATGCTCCCATATGTATTCTAATACCTGACATTTGTGATTGGGGTCATGACACATCATAAAATTTGGATTATTTAATGAAACTAAATAATAAATTAAATTAAATTAAAATCAATCCCAAGATCCATCTCGAGATTCATCTAATCCAAGTAGCATCAAAGGTTTAGTTCTTAATCATATGAAACATAAAATCAAAACTAAAGAAAATTTAGAAAATAAAAAGAATCATAATGAAATCCCTTTTAATCTCTAATATCCCCCCCTTTAAATCAATATATTTCCACTCTAAATGTGTTTCTTGCTTGTTCTTCATTCTCTCTGCCATCTTAGGTTATCAATTTGTGTTTCCCAAGTCCCCTTTTGCCTTTTTCTTTAGTTTCGCCTTTTATAGTTCAGACTTTAGGTTTTTAAGCAGTATATAAGCATCAACACAAGAGTGTTAATGGATGTGTACTTTAAGAATTTACGAAACCCTCAAATTTGGAGCAAGCACGAGCTCAAAATATGAACACACATATTAAAATGGGTGTGTTAGTCTCTAACATGGCATGTTGATGGTCTCATAATTCTCTAAAACTTTAAAACCACTCATCTTACATTAAACATGGTCATGTTGAAGTATACGGGCATCAACACAAGCGTGTTAGTACCTATATACTTTTCTAGCATTTTCATATCTTAGTCAAACAGCTCCAAATAATACCAAACTTGTTCTATTTCATTCCTTTTGCTTCAGATAAGTGAACTACAACCTAAGAACACATTAGGAATGAATTAAATACCAAAAATAAGAAACACTCCCAAATAAACAAGCGAAATACATTAAATACCATTCACCAATATATCAAACTTTATCTTTTTTTTTATCTCTTGTTAATTTAAGCATGACAAACCAAACATTAGATAAAAAGCTAACATTTGGATTTATAGATAGGAGAGAAGCTTATTTGAAACTTATACCATAGACATTAACGTCGATAAACCACATATCAAGTGGTATAGTCTCAAATAGTTAAAACCATACCCAAACCTAAAAATTTCACGTCATAGAAATTACATTAAATCACATATCACTATAACTAAAGGATAACCATCAATTTCAAAATCTTTAGAACTAAGATATTGAAAACCAACTTAAGAAAATACTTATTTAATTAAAACATTAGAAAGTAAGTCACATAATAACAAGATTGTTAAGTTTTTTATGCAGAAATTATCAACTTAATTTAAATATGTCTTTAATCAACTATTCTCCAACATCATCTTTATCTTTCATAAAGTACTTTTTTCAATGAAGCAAGTTTACATATTAAAACATTTCCTTCGAAAACTTTGTTCATTTTAAAAATAGGCGATGACATTCTATTATGAAAGTAACTTATATTGTTTATATGCTCTCTACTTCTAATTCTGCTAATTCTAATTCAATTGATGGATTGTAATTTATGAATTTACAATAATAACTATTAACCATAAATATGGTCATAATAGTTACAACAAAATATTTTCTAAAAGTAAATTTCAAACCTTAAAATATTAATATATTCAAACTTTAAAATATAAATATGCTTCGAATATTCAATAAAAATTAGTTAAATGTAGTTTTATAATTTATAATGTTATTATTTAAATATTTATCTTCCATAATGTCACATATTGATAGGCTGCGCCTTTTGTTATTGCGTCTAATCAAATTTAACCAACACAAAAATTAAATTTACAATTTGAAGGCAATAAATTCTACATAAAAGAAAGCCAGATACTCCAAATTATATGTTATCTTTTAAGATTTTCCATTTTACAAAATCAAAAATTAAATTTGTTTCAAAGATTAAATGGTATCATAAATATCTTAAAATTCATAATAAATTGATATAGTTGCTTTTTACTTATATTAATCATAGAACCCTACCTCTCAATTAGCATTTATCTAAACTTAAACAAATATCCCCTATACTACAGAAGAAGTGAAACGTTAAAATGCAAGTAGCGGATATATCGCATTTAATTAATTAATTTCCAGAATAGGTTAATTTGGATCACCAAGTAATTAAGGACGCCAAAAACTTAGGAAGAGCATGTGGGCGTGAGGCATAGGAAGACTAACGAGAGACGGAATATGCATAAAATCATTATAAACGAGACCGATAAGCATTAATTGACTTTTGAACGCGTCCCTCTTCGTCACTTTTCTCTGATTTTTCTTCAACTCAATTGCTTCCACAAGTTCTTAACAATCTATTAGATTAAAGCACTGGACCTTTCTCTTTCTATCTTCTGTATTTTCACACCGATATATATATATGAAATGCCGCAAATGTTTGTATTATTAAAGTGGATTCTTCTTCAGCAGGAGAGAAACAAACTTCTTTCTGTTTCTCCTCTCTCTTTATAGGCCTTTTCTAGGCATTGCTGGGGTTGATTATGTCTTTGGGGAGCTCATTACCATGTAAGCTATCAATTATCATTATACGCTTCCTTCGTGCTCTCTCTACCATTTCCTGCTTCTTTTGCTGCATTCTTTAAAGATAAAACATAAGTTTCTACATATAACATTCTTCATATGCAATTCCATGTACGCGCCATCACATATTGCAAGTTTGATTTGAAAACATAAAACGTTGAAGTCTAGAGTTAGCATAACACGATATGTCATGTAAGAGGATTGTTTATGTAATAGGCTTAAAGAAGAAGCCGAAGAATAAAAAAGAATGTGCATCATCTCCAGGATCAAGTAGTGGGGAATTAGATTCGAGTAGCTTTAGCTTTCAAATATTACCAGGATGGCCATAAGGCTGTTTTTTCTGTTTTTTTTTTTTTTTTGTGTCAAGCTGTTGACATTTTTAGTATTTCAAAATTTTCTTCAAGACTTGTTGGACCATTTTTCTTTCATAGTTGGTTTATCTGCTTATTCTAATATTAAAAGAGTTTGTACCTGTTGCTTGCCTTAGATTGCATATGCCTCCAACATTTTCCAGCAATTGACGGCTACGTTAGCTGCCTCTCATCTTGAAAGTTATTGTTTTGCAGCATGACAAAAGTTTGTTGGCCGTACTTTGATCCCGAGTTTGACAATCTTCCAGAGAGGATAAATGGTCCCACGTATGTAATTTCGTCTTGGAATCTTAATAATCATCAACAGCCTGACTCATTACACAGATCTTCAATTTCCATTCCAGGTGTAGAGTTTGGATTGACACTGAAACACAGGAAGATTGCACAATTGTCAAGGTCGATAGCGTAAACAAGCAGGGACTCCTCCTGGAAGTCGTTCAAGTGTTAACAGACTTGAACCTCACCATCTTCAGAGGTCATATTTCTTCTGATGCTGGATGGTTCATGCATGGTATGTCCTTGAATTCCATACAAGCCTCATCGTTTTTTTGGCCATCAAAAGCATGTGCTTAACTATTTTGTATATCATCCATTTTCTCTTTTTCCTTGGCAGTTTTTCATGTTAAAGACGAGCGAGGCAATAAACTTATGGACCACAATATAATCAACTATATCAAGCAGGTTGTCTAATTATCTTTTATCTTCTCTAATCTCAAATTGCTGCTCATATGTATACGATTTTGTAACTAGAATCGATAGTAATCCCAAATCATCAGCATTCATCGTCAGCCTTAAAGAAGGCCGATGCCTTGTAGGACTGGCCTATATGCTACAATTTCACTACTTTCTATAACTTAATAACCAAGCAGACGAGCACTTTAACCTATATATACCTATATATGTATATCATTGCGTAAAGGCCATAGGTACAACTAAGGAGACACCTAGCCCGGACAAAGCAAGAGCATTCGCAAGTGATGTCGTCCATGCCTACCACCAAAGAGAGCACACCGCCATTGCAATGACCGGAACTGACCGCCCTGGACTCTTCTCCGAGATATCAGCTGCTCTAGCCGACCTTCATTGCAACATTGTAGAAGCTCATGCCTGGAGCCACAATGCTCGTCTCGCCTGTGTTGCCTACATTTCCGATCAATCTACCGACACCCCTATTGACGATCCCCTCCGCCTGGCCACCATTGAGGGCCATCTGACCACCGTTCTCCTTGCAACTACCGCTGGATCCCAAGGTAATAACCGAGAAGTGAAGACGGGCGGACTTCACGGTGGAGAAGGTGCCATAAGTATCGTAGAAAGGAGGTTGCATCAACTAATGCTTTCGGTAAGGGACTTTGAGGGGCCCATAAGATCATCGGAGACGGGACCAGAAGGCAATGAAAAGCAGAGAAAGATGGATGTTTGGATCGAAAACTGCGTTGAAAAGGGATATTCAATCGTGAGCATAAAGTGCAACAATCGACCAAGACTCATGTTTGATGCTGTATGCACTCTCACCGACATGCAGTATGTGATATTCCACGCTTCCGTTGGTTCTCATGATGGATCTGCATTCCAGGTAAATTATATTCAGTTTTCCATTGGTTCTTTGGAGTTTACTAGGACTAATTAATCATGCCTTAATATGTTCTAAAACCCCAATTAGGAAACCATTAACATAATCTTTGATCTCGTCGGTTTCCAAGCCACTTGACACTGTTGCTGTTCATATATAATTATTTTGGAGTACTTGAATATTTTATTCGACACATTGACGGATACGCCTTAAACACGGAGAGTGAGAAGGAACGAGTAATCAAATGTTTGGAGGCTGCCATAGAGCGTCGTGTTTGTGAGGTACGTACCGATATACAGGTAGCAATTTAATCTCTTCGCGTAACACTATTAAGTTGTGCACACTGCACAGGGAATGAAGCTAAAATTAAGTGCAGAAAATCGAGTAGGGCTACTCTCCGACATAACGAGGGTGCTCCGAGACAATGGTCTGACGGTGGCTCGAGCCGACGTAGCCACGCAAGGTGAGAAAGCAGTGAATGCTTTCTACGTTAGAGACATGTCAGGGAATGAAGCATCAGACATGGAGTTGGTGAAGTCGATGAAGAAAGAGATAGGCATGGGCCTAATTGAGCTTGAGGTCAACAAAGATAGGGCGATGAGGAGACCTCAAGCTCGACGTCCTCGTTTCTCTTTCGGTGACATGCTCAGATATCAGTTTCAACGTTTTTCTGACAACTTTATTCTATTCCTGTAAATAGAACACTCCCACCTCATCATACTTGTAAATACAAAAGAGGGCTGCATCTATATACATGCAGCTTGCAATGGATTAAAGATATTTTAGGAAGAAATAGCTTATGTTATGATTCAATTTAAAATCATGACTTTTTGTACATAAATAAAGAGAAAAATACAATTATGATCTATATTCTCTTTTCTAATGATTTTAAACCAAAAACAAATTGCATGTCACAACAAGAACAACATTTTAGTAAGCAACAATTCAATCTTTTCCCTCTGAAAATTCATTTTGTTTCTTAACGCGCATCCACTTATCTACTTCTCAGATTTAACCTCCTGAGCCATACGGAGTGTAATATCATATGAAACATGTCGAATCTCTTAGCTGGATGATTTAAAGTAAAATGTCCCCTAACAGCCTTTACACCTTCCTTAAGCTTCTTATATTTCTTCTCCGGAACTGACATCAACACTTCCTTCAATCTCGGAATCTCCGATGTATTCACTTGGACTGAAAATGCTTCCCATCTCAACACATCACTAAATGGCAGCACATAACTACTGGATAAGATAACGGGCACGCATTCAGCATAAATGGCCTCCACAATTCTAGGACTAGCAACTTCATACCCACTAGGACAAAGACAAAACTTGGATTGGAGCATAAACGTATAGTAATCCAAGTTTTCGGGTAAGTACTCGTAGACACGCAGATGAGCATCACGACCCTTCCAGTGCTTGAGGAGGAGGGGACGGACTGGGCCGTGCAGTCCACCAGCGAAGAAGCCGAGGAGGGGACGGGAGGAGTTGTCAGTTGGTGGATGGAGGAGCTTTGGATTTACTACCCCACCATAAAGCTTGATTTCGGGCAGGCTGACGTCTTTTCGAGGATCAAAACCTTCAGAAGTATTGGCGTTGCACAGGACTCTTATTGAACTGTTGTAAAGCAGCGGGTTCGCTCGGGATACATACGGCCCCTGAAATAAAAAATGTTTCATTTCAGGAACACTTATTCTGATTTTTTATGCAATGAGGATCTAATACCAATAGCAAGAAATAATTTTACAAGGAAATAATTCTACACTAACATTTCTTTTCATTTTCTACTTAACTGGAAACGAAGGTTGATTATATTGGTTTTAATACCTTTATGTTTAACGAGGTTGTCATTTATCTATAGATTGATGTGATATCTGATATGAAATAAGTCTTCTCTTACGTCTCTTTGATATGTCATATTTCTTACCTGCAATTTGAGTACGACTTGTGCACTAACTTACCATAGAATCGTCACACATACAAAGTTTAAGAGAATGCTTGTTGATTTAAAATTTATTTTCATTAATTTAAAAATAAAATTTCGATCTTGAAACTTTCTCTTTTACCTTTATATTTATTTTCTTGTACGAAAAGTACTTAGTCAAAACTTGGGATATAGCCATATAGGAAAGAATATGTGTAAAATCAGAAAGAGGTCAAAACATGGGATATAGGAGAGAATATGTGCAAAATCAGAAAGAGGAGATCAAGAAACTGACCCAATCATGACAGGCAAGCATGAAGTGATCAGCACCATGAGTTCTATTCCAGAAGGGGTATTTAGCAGACACTACGGTCACATAATCAGCCACAAACCGGCTCAGTGGTTTGCGATTGGCGGTGGCCCTCCTGTAAAGAAACTTGACCATCATTGTGACACTGAAGGGCATGAAGTAAACGTGGGCACCATGAGCATCGCTTGTTCTAAACCTCTTGGCCCCGTGCTCCATCTCTTCTATGAATCTACCTTCACTTGCGTATATGTCCTTGCATGGCCCGTTGTGCACCATGGGCAGATCTCCCTCCGAGTACACATAGACTTTGAATCTCTTCTCCATCTCCATATAACTCCTGCAAATCCAAGAATATGTCTTATGGGCATAATTTGTATCTCACAGAAAGATAATCCCATACAACTTACTTTCCAATGGACAGTAATCCCGGCTATTACACCATTGCAGTGCAACAAGAACATGGGAACAAGAACTGGAAGTCGTTAAAATTGACTGTGGCTTATAGCTAATGCAAGTGACTGATGGCGAGATCTAGTGGGCAACCATTATTTGCATAGGGAGACACGATATTTAGCATAGACAGATAAAATAAATAAGAGTAAATTTTGTTTTTGAAGCTTGTTTGTTTTGGTAACTATTACGATTTTGGATGGCATATTACGATTTTTGTTTTTAACTATTGACGTGACCTCGAAATTCATAAGAATCCTGCCTAAGAGCATTGATTGTACATAATAGAAATTTATATGGCAGAGACAACATAGACTAGCTAGATAGTCTAACTTTGTACCTTGGGGTCACGTCAGTTAACTGAAAATACATTTCAGTTAGGCCGCCCATAATATAATAACTACACTTATTCCTTTTGGGCCCACTCGATTATTCATGTTTTAAGAAAGAAAATGAATAATATTAAAGAAGATATATATATATATATATAAATAATGTATGTATGTATGTATGTATGTGTGTATGTGTGCGTGTGTGTTGAATAGTGTAACACCTTAACTTAACTAATGCTTTACAGTATATTGAATTTTATTTTAGATACACTAATAGGAAGAAGAGTTAATTAGGACCACAGCCCTACACAAAATAAAAGGAGCGCCTTTATGTAATGTCCACGACTTAGAAGGCAAAGGCCAGTTTTTGCAGTTCGCTGTTATGATTCACATAGAGAGTGTGTGTACAGGCACAGGCGAGAGGGTAATAGAAAATGAGTGAGTTTCGAGTGCGCACTACACATCACATGCGTCACTTGCAAGGTTTCGTCATAACCCATTTCCTTGAGCCACAATCAATTCACACGCCAAAAAAAAAAAAAAAAATTGGTATGGTACATGTGCAGGTGTTGGATTAGCAAAATTTAAGCTTTAATCCTGACGGCTAGGTGATTACATTAGAAGCAAAGGTGTTTGTTTTAATTATGAAAATTGGATCATCGATCATTGTAAAAGTTATTAAAGATAGAGATAAAATGAGTCTTACTGGTAAAAAACTGCGAGGTTATGATAAACTGATTCTTTAAGGCCTTGGTGGTCTCTGGCCAAGAGCGACATATTAGGATCGGAAGCGGCTGCCTTGTGAATCAACGCTCGAGCCTGGGCTAGTCCCTGCTCCATCTTTTCTTCTTCCCTTTCTTTCCTCTGCATTATTAATTTATAACTAACAGTAGACTCAAATATCTTTATATATATATTTATATTTCAAATGAAATATGTTTACTTACAACAATTACAGCAGTAGTATTAGTATTGTTGGTGGATGGATGATCATGAACGGAGGTGCTGAATTTGGCTTGCAACTCAACGATAGAGACGGAAATAGAGGGCTCCAACTTGAAAACAGAGAAATCGGTAAAGAAATTGAAAGGACTACGATCACCGTCGAAGATCATAGTTGATACTACGACCAACACGATCATCGAAGCACATACGCAAGATAGAGTCGAGACTCTGAATCTGTTGCATGAACTACTCTCCATATCCAACTCTTATCTGTCTCTCTTTCTTTCTAGCTAGAAGATTGTGTAATATTCTAAAGATACTTCAAAAGCATGGAGGGGGTGGTGTAAGTGTTTGGCTTCTGAAATTTTGTAAACGGGGATGTGAAAAGTGAAGTTAAAATGGCGGGCATGAAATACGTACAGATTTCACACTCTCAAAAGAATGGGCATCTAATGTGCTTTAAATTACTAGTTTGACACTATCAAGTTGACCTTTAAAAGCCGGTTGACTGTTCCTGTGAAAGTCTGAATAACGACCTCACGTTTTGGTACTTAAAACTTTTTTAAGTTTTACCCTCAAATCCTTTTTAACTTTTTAAGCCAATCTCATACGATTTTGCTGACTTTAATGTTTTAAAAATTAGATTGGAATTAGAACTTATTAAAAAAAGATTTAAAATTTAAATATTCTATTAAATTATTATAAAATTAGTATATAATAAATAAGAAGTAAAACTTATAAGAGCAAGTAAAAATAAAATATTTATTGAAATAAAAAATACATCAATGTCTATTACTATGTAATGAACTAATAATAAATAAATTTGAGTATAATATAAACTTAAAACAACAATAAAAATTAAAATCATATTTCTAAGGAGGTTGTGTCTTATCATTGTTAAAAGTTTCAAATTCTCCAACACTATCTAAAGACTCGTAAACTGCCATTAATTTCTTCTACTGCATTTAAATAAATTACAAATTAGTAATGTATGAAATTATTCTCAATTGTAAATTTATAATACATTACTATACAAATTAGTAATGTGTCAAATTCATTCGTTTTGATAAATTTATTTTTTTATAAATTATCTTTTCAAGTTCATTATAATCAAGATCAGGCGATGGTTCTTCTTCTTCAATCCAAAAATCAGTATGGTCAGTATAATCAATACCAACTGGATTATCCATTCTCTTCTTACCTTTCTTTGAATACATAATAGAGAAGTTATAAAGTCAATAATAAAAATAAAATTAATGAACTAAAAACAAAACTATAAAATATCCACTTTTCATTCTCAAACTATAAGTAACATAAACAAGGTTACTATGTCTTTGATGTTCCAATCGATTTCGTTTATTTGAATGAATACGTTAAAAAATACCTCATTTATGTTCACAATCTGATGTAGAAGCTGTTTGATTGAGTAATCTAACAATGAGTTTTCTCAATATTAGAATACTTTATCCAAATAGTCTCGACCACATCTGTATTTTAAATTAATAGTTATGGAAAATAAAATATATATTATTAGTAAGTATAGAATGAATTAAAAGTATGAAAACTTACCAACCAGCATTTTTTTCATTATAAGTTCTCTCTTTACTATGATCTAACAAAGCTCTTTAGACCTTTACGATATAATTTAATTTCATTGATTGCTTGTAATTTCTCCTCAATGGATAAAATATTTTTGTATTCAAACTCATCAATTAGATCACCAATAATATTATTTATATATACGTCTCCACTATATAAGTAATAAGGATTGAAAATGAGCTACTAAATAAATCCTTTGAGTAAGATGTTTATCCTATCGTCGGTCAATAATATCCATATAAGACTTATACAATTTCTCCTTCCCTTTAAAAAGATTTATCATAGTTTTGTGAGCTTTATATATACCCCAAAGATGGCTTCTCGTCCAAGTCAATAATCATCAACAACCTTATAATTCAGCAGAGCTACAATCTTTAAAATGATCAAACAAGTATCCTAAAATTTATTATCTAGAATAATAACAAAAAATTGTTTTCCTTTTTCACTCTTTAATAACTTGTGACTTGAAAAGTGTTTACTTGTGACTAAATTTTGAAGTAATTGTTTATGTTCATAAACACTTTTCAAAGTAATAAATATTATTGCAAACCCAGAAGTATTGGGATGCATGATCTCAACCCAATCCTCTTGCTTTCTTAAAAAAGACAAAAAAAAAGTGATATGATTATACACAACAATTGTGATTTTAGATGCACATGAAGCAAGATTAGAAATATGATTCATACCACCAATATATTTTAAAATAAAATTTATACAATGAGTAGTGCATGGAGAACAATAAATATGCTCATACTTTGATTGCAATAAGTACCCAGCTAATATATAATTATTTGTATTATCTGTAAAAAAAATGCACAACATTTTTTGTTCTAACCCACTCGACAATTTTAGAAAATAATTCAGATAAAGCATTAACACTTTTTATCATATAAGAAACATTAACATACTTGATAAAATTTGTTTCAATATTAAAATAAACTAAGAAATTAATCAAAGTTCTTTATCTTTGATCAATCCACCAATCTGCCATAATAATGCATCATATTAGTTCCCAAATAGACTTATATGTATCCATAATTAATTGATGTTTTTTTAAAAAATATTCAAGCAAAAGCACACGAATCTCATAATAAGAAGGTACCTTAAATCTTAGATCTATCGTTGTTGTAGCATCTATTACTTCTTGAAAATATGGTGAATTTAAAGCATTTAAAGGAATATATGAATGAAAGAATCATCTAACCCATACTCTTTTACATCGCAAAACAATATCCTTATCAACCAAAACACTTTTTAAACTAGTTGAGAACTAGGAGTAGTAATACTTGTGGTACTTCATCTCCAAAAGATATATCATGACCCTCTTTATTTTTCCTTTTCTTTTTTACTTATTGTTGTAAATAATTTCCAATCCTCTCACGTATATTAAATGGTACTTTTTTGCAAGAAGCAATATTACCCTTTAATACCAACAAAATATTTTTTTCAGTCTATAAATTCATCCCCTTTTAAATATTTTACCAAAAAATATACAAATATATTGGATATTCCCATCAAATACTTAAGATGAAGAAAAATAATTTCATACTAGATTGAACTTACCAGGAGTAAAGGATATTATATTCATTGATTTTTTTATGATGATTATATATTCTCCATTATAATTTTAACCTAAAAAGCATGAAAAAATAATTTACAATATATACCAAAATAGTCACACAAAAAAGATTAAGAGATCTTTTGCTTTTTATATCATAAAGAATAATTGTGACATGAATATTTATAAAAAAGGATAAAATTTTCTATTTATGTTAATTGAGTCCAATAAAAATTAAATTAATTTAGGAGTAGCCCACTATCATTAAAAAGTAAACCAATGAATTAGAGGTTATACTAAACTTAATAGCTCATATTATAGTAAAAAAGTAATTAACGTTAATAAGTAAAATATATAACCCAATTTACAAGTTGTTATATGATTAATTATATATTTATATTATTATTTTCTTTGACTTAATTTTCTTTTTAAAAAAATTCATTGCAAATATTAAAAGAGTTAATATAATTTCTAGTAATATCAAATTAAATTTAATTATGGTACAGTTAAAAAATTATAGTTCAAATAACTAAATAAGGTTTAAAGTAAATTATAAAAAATTAAAAATACAAAGTAAAGTAATTAGATGGGAATAAACACTTGAAAAGTAATTATTGATTTAATTAAAAGCATGTTAAAAACTAAAGAGAAGTATATAACATATTCTTTAACTTTTTTTTTGTTAGTGTTACCATACAAATAAGTAATTTTAAAAGGCCATATTAAAATAATAGTTCTTGACTTCTTAATGAAGAAAAAGAGTAATTATGTTTCTTATAAAAATTCATTAATAAATCCTATAAGACCATATCTCATAATCTCATTGAAACTAAGAAAAATAATACTTCTTTAATAGCAAGAAGTAAAAGGTAAAAATAAATTAGCAAGATCACTTCACAAATTATTCATATATGATATCTTAGATACAATTTAGCAAACATAATTAGTTAATTATTGCATCCAGAAAAAGTTAAACTGACAATAAATGTGCACCAAAAGAAGACCAACAGCAGAATGGTGAACAAATTCTCACACTTATTTATTAAACTTTGCTCCAACAATTACTAGCAATTACCAAACTCTTATAAGTGTGCTCTACTTCAAACGACTAAGTGTTATCTTGCCCAAATATTGCAAATGTTGTTTTTAGTTTTAGATTTAGATCAACAAATCGAACACTTCATTAGAGTATATATATATAACATAACTATCAAAATTAAGTGAAATAGAGTTCAACCATTATAGAAAACTAATGAATCAATAAGTATGAATAAAGAAGAAATCTCTTGTAGTTTGTACTCTTGTAGATGAAGCTATTGACTGCCTTATCCTTATCTACTATCTCTTAACATATTAAAACCTTAAATAACACAATAGACGGAACAAACTTGAACTCTATAGAAATATGGATTGACAACTAGAATCAACATTTCACTCCAAAACCCATTCATTAACTCTCAGATTTCTTACTCCATCCATCTAGTTCTGATACCTCATACAAACTTACAATATATTCTTCCATCACACTCTCCAGTAAGTTAACCGAAGTAATACCAAAGTGGCAAATGAGTAGTACCTTGCATTCGAGAGATATGTCAGCTGTTATTCCCATTCCTAGTGAAAAAAGTTACAAATATACTAATTTTTTAGTTGATATACTCTAATGAATGGCTTTAGAAGACTGGGCCTCTCCTTTAGAATCTTTACCATCTGCAAAGGCTTTCGTCACCTATCTCCATTACACTAGATACTTCATTCATTCCCAGAAATAGCATAGATAGCCATCCAAGTTTAAAGCTCTGCCACTGCAAATTTGAGAGAGAGCCCCAATCTTGACAGTCACTGCGTCATGAAGAAACTCATCCTAATATATAGTCACCACAACTTTGAGAGAGAGATTAATAAGAGAAGCAGTAATTTTAAGAAAGAATGAAATATCATATTTGAAACTAAAAACAATCACCTTTATTTACCCATAAATGGAAGCAATGAGAATTATGAAGAAAAGATGGTGAAGAGCAAAAAGTAAAGCCGAGGAGAGTTTTTAACTTTTGATTTCTGAAGTTTAAGTATATAGATTGACCAGTTCCAACTGGTTCATTGATAATTGGCTAGTTCTCTAATAAATTAGCCAATTTGTATAGAAGTTATTAAATGAAACTGAATCGGACAAATAGCCTAATCATACTATTCTCGGTCAAACTGACCAGTTCGGTTCAACTTTTAAAACATTGGTTAGCTCACATTCGAAATCGCATAGCCATTAAATGTAAGTGTTCCAACCAACATTTAAATTTACATTTCAATTTTCAAAAAGTGCTTTTCGTCCCTCTTTACAAGAAAAATTGGTTCTCCATACTCAAAAAAAGAAAGAAAGAAGATTATCTTTTATTCTTTTAAAAATTCCAAAAATTAATTTATCCAAGACTCACTTCTCAAATTAATTTCTAGGTTTATAATATAAAAATTGATATTTGATCTAAAAATAAAAAAGAAAGAGGTGATTTTCTTTTATTTGTAAACATCATCTTTGTTCCTTGCCAAATCATATCTTATAAGATAAGGAAAAAAAAACAACATACCTCACTGCACAAGGCTTCCCCACTTTGCAAAGGTAAAGGAAGGGTCATCAATACATGTAGCCTTTCCTTTGTATTTTTTTTACAAAGAGGCTATTCTCGCAATTTGAACCTGTGACCTTCTGGTCACAAGGGAACAACCTTTACTAGTTGCTCCAAGGCCCTCCTCAAATCATATCTTATAAGATATGTTTTAATATATCATTAACCCTTTTAAATATTGATTATTTCAGTGAATCAAACACCCTTACTTTAATTTCAAAAATTAGAATAAAAAACTCATTCCTAAAAAAAAGAAAATCCATATAATCACATTAGAGATAAACATTTATCGAGTCGGGAAAACAATATAAAAAAATACTGAATATACTATCTTTTAATTATATTTTAGGGGCTACAAATTTCAATGACAGTCCACTAAATGTATATTACCATATGCATAATATTGAAAGGCTTAATTATCCATTCAGTGAGTGTGCAATGTCTTTCTCTATGGGCATAGCGTACTTTATGGATTTTTTTTTTGTAATTTCAGTTACCCAACAATCCAAATATGAACTAAACTTGGTCCCAATCAAGAATATCGTAGAATATGGAACATAGTATCTAAAATGCAACCTGTATTGAGTCTTCTACTATAAGTGTAAAACCCCAAATCTTTCCTTTCATAAAATTTTATGTTTGATTAATAGTATTTTTAGATGAATAGTGATTTTTGGGGGATCCATCCTCAAAATATTGAAAATTATCCCGAATAAGTATTAGAGTTCAATGATAATGAAACGGATCGAAAATAAGTTTGATAGGATGGATTTCGGGAGTTTCAAATGTTTAGGACTAAAATGCCCTTTTTGGAAAGTAATGGTTACTAATGATTTTAAACAAATTTGAAAATTTTTAAAGCATCCACTGAAAAAGTGTTGACCCTAATTCTAGTATTTCATGGTCAATTTGATGATAAGACAGTTGTGGAATATTTTTGAGATTTTATTCGATTACTTGGTGAATTAAATGCATTAAAGGGCAATTTGGTCTTTTTGGTATTCATTAAAGTGCAATTTGGTCATTTTACATGGTGTTGGTGGAAGGATGAGTTGTTAGAAGAGAACCAATAGGAAGGTGTCATGTGGAATCCATTAAATGAGTATAAAAAAGCATAAAGTAAGACATTTAACTTCATTATTTAACATAGCTGTGAGTGTTAAGAGAGAGAATGTGAGAGACCAAAATTAAAGTGAAAAGAAAAGAAGTAAGTGTAAAGGTCGGCCAAGGAGAGAGGAAGAGGAGGGCTTTCATTGTTGATGGGTTTTGATGGAGATTTGAAGAGATCTTGATCAAGTAAAGTTGTTCAATAAATACCCAAAAGATTGGAGGAAAAAGTGGTAAGTGTTCTTAGCTTAAATTCCTAATTTTTGTGGGCTTTAATTATGAGATGGATGTGTTTAAGATCAATGGTGCCTCGATGTTATTTTGGTGTTTCTTTGTATGGAATTATATGACAAGAGAGTAACGTGTAGTAGAATTCTATCTCAGATTTGTTTAAACCAGTCCCATTGTTTTGGCCATAAATAGGCCTACAAACCTCGAAATTGGGTGATTCTAACTAAAAATGAAACATAAGACACAGTAATAAAAATTCCTATAAGAGACTCTGACCTAATTCTAGCTGAATCATATTGGAATTTGAGATTGAAAATGGTGATCTGATATTGCCCTAAGTTGGAGCAACTTGTGATGTTTGGTGCATGTTTCTTGATTTAGAACTTCAAATGATCTAATTTTTATTGATATGGAAACTAGAGATACAAAGGAACAAATTTCTAGGAGACCTTAAAATCTAATATGAACATCTACTATGTGAAAATTTAGGAACAACTGGATGTATGAATTTTGGACAAGGGTCATAACTGTGACTCATCATGCCTAATAGTGATATGGTGACTTAAATTGAGTGAGGTAGTGTTAAAGTTAGAATGGGTAAAATATGATATTTAAGTAACTTTTGAAGCTATATTTGGAAATGGAGAATAAGCGGAAATACGATTAGTGTACGTGTTATATGATTAAATACTAATATCAAATTTAATTAAACCGAATTTATAGTTTTAATGTCTAATTGCATGTCGTAACGTTACCAAAATAATTGGACTAAACTATAGATAGTGATAAGTCTAGGTCAATCCCATAAGGATTAATATCAAAAACTTTCCTAAATTATCTGTTTAAGCAAATAGGGAGATTTTCAATTTGAAACAAATTTAAAACAAAATAAAATTAAATATATGAAAATAAATCAAATTAACAAAATAATAAAGTCGATGAATAAATTGAACACCGATTTATTGGTTTTATCTCATCCTAAGAACAAATTCACAAATGTCGTTGAGTTATAGTCTTTACTCCTCCTTTTAGACTATTGATCGTGAATTCATAACAAGCCTATTAATTCCGATTTTTCCCTAAGTTTTAGTTAATTACGAAGCGCTCATTAATTAACTCTAACTATCGGGAAATCTAGAACAAGCTCTCTAAATTTATTCGGACAACAGCTTTACAATTAAGAAAACAAATCAATTTAAGTAATCATCATGTAAGCACGGACTATTTAACTGAAGGTATGTTATTTCTAACGATTCAATACCGGTAATTGCTACAAATGATCTTCCACATGACTAATACGTATCACATTCAAGATCTACCTATGGGTAATCATAAAAATAATTCAATAGAGCATTAAAACTATCATTATCCAAATACCCGATCAATCCATACAAAATAACGTAACAATCTAGAAGGAGAGTAGAAAACGATATACAACACTATACGTTTAATGTGCTCATTGGCCTCGATTCCACCTCTGAATAGGTGTCAGGTGGTTTAGCCTTTCATTTCTTTCTCCAATCTCTACGAATACTATAGCCTCCATTCTAGTTGGAAAACGACGACAGAATGATGAAGAGAGTGGTCTGTCCGCTATTTTCTAAGTTTGTCCTTCCATTTTCCAGCAGCCAAAATCTCCATTGACGCTCAGTTTTTCACCCTCCTTTCAGCCGAAACTTCCTATCCTTTTCTTATTCAGCAGCTATATTGTTCTCCACTCAGACACACCAGACCCATTCACGTATTTCAGATCCACTTCACTCACACTCACCAGCTCCACTTACGTATAGTCAGCCTCCACTAACACATATTCAGCCTGTACTTAACGTTGTTTCAGCTACTTTTCTAGCTCACCACCTACACATCAGCCCCCCTCACGTTCTTAGCTAGGTTATGTTGAGTTTTTGGACAGCTGCCACCCCCTTTCTTCACTCCCAAGCAACGTTTTCTTCCTAGCAAAAGATGAAGCACACATGTTCAGCCTCCCACTCCCCGACCACACACTATCCACTCCTCCACTTACGTTTTTCTCTCCTGTTTTCAGCCCTCCCTACCGTCACCTCCTTCTCTCTTCTTTTTACTCAAAATCTAGGTTAAAATGTGGCAAATGGACTGCTATCTTTCAATGGACAGCTGTCCATATAAATTTTATTGGAGATAGCTATTTCATGGGTGTGGTAACGTAAATCATGGCTTTAATAATTTGGAATGGCTGTAAAATATTTTACTCACGTGTTTCAGCCTCCTTTCTTCATTCAAAAGCTATGTACAACACCATATGGTAGCTAGGCTTTTCATAAGATAAATAGACAGGTGTTACGTTGTCATGCTTCACCCCTCCATTTGTAGCTAGTCATTTAGCCATCATTCTCCACACTTCTCTTAGAATTGAATATCATGTTGCGGTTAAATGGACGCGTGATGGTCACGCAAAATTCATGCAAACGTGAGGTGCTTCATTGCTTCTCATTCTTAATTTTCTTTTCTTTACTTGCTCCAATATTTTTCATTCTTACTTCATGAAGACAAAGAGTATAGAAATTGAAAAGATGGCTTCAATGAGCATGTTTTCGAGTCACTTTAATTCCTTCCCTTTTTTAATGGACCTAAAATTAAATATGAATTAAAGTGAACATTCGAAGCATTTCTAAGATATTAATTATTAAGTGTAGTAGATCAAATAGATCAACATTTAAACACATATCAATGTCTTATTTCCGAATTTGAAAATAAATGAAGGATTGCGTATGCAATGGAAATAAAATTGCAATCATATATTTATCTGTTGCGTTTCATATTTATACTCATAGTAAGAACAGACAAATAATAAATACCTGAAATTCGTGAGGATAAACTAATACTGAACTTCGAAACTACGAAATCTCTATGTGCTCCACACCAAAAAATATGTCCCACTTTTAAGACTTGATATGGCTATGATTATTTTGAAAAACCTTTCTTCAAATATGGAGAAAACAATTTCCTTTATTTTCTCTTGTCTATGTTTTATGACTTACTTCCAACATAAAAACGAAAACAACAATCTCTCTATTTTCTTTTTACTCTCACTTTTGGTTTTCCAAGCACTTTGCTCAAAATCAAACAAAGATTTCTCTTTGTTGTATATCACCGTACAAAAACGAACACTCAACCTCTCTATGTTTTTTTTACTCTCAATTTTTCATGCACCTTACGTCCATAAAAAACTGAAAAACGAGAGACCAACTAGTTTTCACTTTCCGTTTTCTATATGCACACAGTACAAAAAGTTTATGTGCATAAAGGACACGTCTTTCGTAATTAAAATTTTTATTGTTTTGGTTAATGATAAAACCAAAACAATAACCAACATCTGACATTTTTAATAAAAAATAAAAATATTATTATTATTATTTATAAATGAAATAAAATAAAACAATTTTATTTTATTCATTTATTTTATACAAGAGAATTTCCAATATTAATTATATTTTTCTGTGCCAGCAAAAAAATAATAATATGCCATATAGATTATTTAATAAATTATCTCATAATAAATTAAATAATCATAAACGGGAATATTACACT
>JANSVA010000008.1:18180770-18195584 GCA_025504915.1 Erythroxylum reticulatum | reverse complement strand
CATCCATAAGTCTTCGTCAGCAATAAGGTGATTCATTAGATGGTGATGAGCTTAAAACACAAAAGCTGTTGACTTTACAAACGTGGAATAGGTTTTGTTCAACAATGGTGGCAACCAAAAAAAAAAATTTCAATGGAAGATTGTTAAACAATGGGCCTAGGTGGAATATTTCGGGACTTCAAGAGTAAACTTTCATGTCCTAACATATTAAGTTTTGCGTAATAAAACAATAAACAAAAATGAATAATGCATCCTTAAGTTCAAGTTTCAATGACAAACATACGCAGCCATCATTTTCTCGGAATAGCAAAGACCCTGCCAAAAAAAATTGTGCTCCCTAATACGAGCAGGGATGGAGGTAAATGGAGACCAGTGATGCACTGGGCTCTCCAAGATTTAAAAAAATTAAATATTTTTTATTTTTAATTAATTTATATATATATGAGGATGGAGTTATTTAGAGGCCAATGGTGCACTGAGCCTCCCAAAATTTAGAAAAATTAAATATTTTGACCCTCCTATCTTAAATTCCTGACTCCATCACCGAATACGTGGATATTACTTGACATTGGGTTCATATAAAAAAAAATCATCATAAGTAATTTTTGATAATATTCAATTCTCTTCATTTTGTTGTAGAAAAAAAATTAAAATTATAAGTCCAACATAAATAATGAAAGATTTACTTTATCCTTTTCCAAATAATTAAAAAGATTCATTTCAAAATTTTTATTCATTTTGAACAATAAAAAACAAGAATTTTGATCTCAATTAACACGAATTGTATTAAAGCTCTAGTACTAGTATTGCATTTAAATGCAAATAAAATGATAGGATCAAGAAAAACTTTTATATGATGACATGAAGAATAGAAGGGCAAGAAGTGTGAAGTTAGTTATAAACCAGAACTATAGTGGTCAAAAAGGAAACCTCTACTAAAGAATACCAATAACAAAATTCCTTTCAAGAAATAAAATATAGGTAACAAAGGAAATAGAAAAAGGGCAACTTAGCTTCCAATGCTCCCAAGAATAAATGTTTTGAAGGAAAATATAGCTATTATCAAAAGATTGGGCACAAGAAGGCATATTATAAGAAGCTTAAGGCTAGAATTAAAAAAAAAGTAATCTTTAGTTAAAGGTGTACTTAGAATGTTTTCAAATGCTTGACGGTTATAAATTTAACATTATAATTCACATTACCAATTTCTTGTAGGAGATTGCAAATAAACAAAAGCAAACTAGCATAGAGCGGTATGTATATATAGGAAATCGTATAATAACCAAAGTTGAGTTTTTTGGATAATCAAATTGTAACTTACCATAAGATATCTTCAAGAGCTACATGAAGTTGCATACCTACCATCAATAATGAGTGGTGAAGTTTATGTATACGTTTTTTACATAATCGATTATAATTTCTTTACGGAATAGTTAACTTTCTAATATGACTCTATTTAGTTTGGAAATTAAATTTTTGTATGGTAATCTTTGCATGCTTGGTTTGGTGGATGTGTCTCTTTTTTCTTCTTCTCTTAATATTGCTTCTTCCATAAACAGGTTAAGACTGGATGACAAATCTTCCATTCTATAGCACAAGCAATTGAATTGTATTTATAAACAAAGAATGAAAGAGAAAGGATGAGATTCTACAGGATCTTGATTTTTCAAATTTTAACACTTTCATTGACTGTAGAAAAGAGAAGTTGAATGTCAAATTTAGAAAAACTAAAGTTGAAAGGTGCATAAAACTGCTTTAACTTGATCCGTACTGATAACCATGGGCCTTTTACTCCTCTAGTAATAGGTGTCTACAAGTACTTCATCATTTTTTATATCTCTACAAAATGGAGTTACCGAAAGAAGAAATCACCCATTTCTTAATATAATGTAATGTACATTGGCAAACTCTTCCTTGCCAAAATTCATATGTAGTCCTGCATGCTTTAAAAACTGTAGCTTATGTTTTGAATCTATCACTCAATAATTTTGTTCCAGTGACTTCCTAAATGGAGACTTAAATGAAGATGGCTACATGATTTAATCTACTAATTTTGAGATAGTTACAAAAGAAAACATAGTTTGTAAGATTTTTATAGGTTGATACAAGCTTCAAGGCATGGTATCTCAAGTTTGATGAAATTTTCACTATTAACATTTTAAACAAAAAAATATTGCTAATGAATCTATATACATAAAGGTCAGTGAACGTAAGTAAATATTTTCAATTTTATATGTTGAAGACATCTTTCTTATTACTAATGACCCTAACTTATTGATCAAGATAAAATAACTATTATTGAGTTATTTTGACATAAAGGATCTTGGTAAAGCATCATATGTTTTAGGCATACAAATTTGTCATAATATGGACAATGGTGTTCTTAGATTATCTTAAAACATTTATATTAATCGTATTTTAAAGAGGCTTAAATATAGTCTAGTTCTCTTGTAAAGACAAATATTGTGAAAGGTGGCAAATCCTCCACTACCTAATGTCCTTATAATGATGTAGAGAGAGACCAAATTAAATCAATCCTTTAAGATTATTTTATTAGAAGCCTAATGTATGCATATGCCTTGATACTAACTTTGAGTTTGCTATGCTTAATAAATACTTGAGCAATCATGGATAAAACCATTGGAAAGCAACTAAGAATTCTTGAAGTATCTTCAGGGTACCAGGGCTCTTATATTGACATATTAGCTTACTGACACTCTTAAAGTGGTTAGTTTCAATGACTCTAATTATACAAGTTATGTAGATGAAAAGAAATCCACTTTTATTATTATCTTTTTAATGGAATGGTAAGTTTTCATAAAAAATTCTTTGACCATAAAGGTAGAGTATATGACATGTTATAAGGCTACTTTTCGTATAATGTAACTATAATACTTCATCTCAGCATTGGAAGCTAATAACTCCATTTCGAGGTCATTGAACTTGTATTGTGACAATTATTCAATTTTTTCTTTCTCTTAGAACATTATGATTTTAAATAGCAAATTAAAGTATTACCTATTTATGTGCTTCATTAAATAGCAAATTAAAGTCTTACCTATTTAAACATGTCCCTTGTATAGGATTGTTAAGAGCCTAGTTTCCTTTGTTTCAATAAGAGCTATATTTTCTAATGATTGCATGGGTTTTGTGTAATGCATGCATATCATGGATGTTTCATAATGCTTATGCCATTTTATAACACTATATTTCTACTGAATGGCAATTTGATGATATTCATTTTGTTGAATCCATATTGAAGTTGTTTTCATATCTTTCGATTAGTAGTGCCTAATTATATAGGACCCATACATCCTATTAGTGTATCAGTTATGTACAGTTAGTTTAGATATGTATATTGTTATGAAAACTTTATGATATGTTTATGCAATCCACGTGGAGAATATTTAAATAATTAATATAAACAAGTATAATCTACAAAATTTAACATTTTAATTGTATGCGTGTGAATTTGGACCATTTATAGGATGAACATTATAATGCTAATAATATTTAGGGCCTTAGGTTCATTCTCCAGTCTTGCCCAACGTTTATCCCTTAGGCTTATGGCCCATCATAATATAGTATTTTTAACTTAATCCATATGTCTTTGAAAACATATGGTAATGTTGGGTGTTGTGGTGGTATATGGAAAGATTAGAAAATAGGCCTTTATTTTTCTTCTATTGTGCTTGTTCTTGATTTACAACAATTTATACTTGAGCTATGATGTCTTTCAGTCAATTTCCACCATAATTAAAAGGAAACTTTCTAACTTCTTTATGTACTCATGTCTTAAAACTATAAAAGTTATACTGGTTAGTTATGACATTAAATGTTCGATCGTGTGTATTAAAAATGTTAATTTTTTACTTTTAATGCTTATCAATTTATTGTCCACATACAATAGTAAAATGATACATATATAAAATAAGTCAATAAAATTTGAATTTAAATAATTGAAAAGAAAAGACTCAAATTATATTTAATAGAACTAAATGTTAAAACTGTAAAATGATCTAAAAAAAATACAAGAGCATTTTTGTTGTAGGAGTTTGCACGCATATTGTATAATGTAAGTGTTTAGCCTCGACCACAAAAATTATGGAATTAATGTTGAAAGTTTATTAGGTAAGTTTTAAAGATTGAAATTTTAGGTGACGATGTATTGATTTGTGTAAATTTCAAAGGTTCATATTACCTTTTTTATTTTTTATTGTATAAACAATATGAAATACTTTATAATAATTAGCTATATAAAATACATTTTACATTTTAGATTGTTGAATTGAGTAATTTAGTTTAGAAAATATGAAATTTTTATTTGATTATTTTAACAATGATTTTAACTTAATTATATTTTTTAAAATCATATATTAATAAATTCCCTTCAACCTAACCAACTTAATTATGTCCTTTAAAATTGAAGACAATAATAGTTTGAGTAAATTATGAGCAAAATCTTTTTCATTTAATCTAAAAAAACATCTTAAATAATTTAGGATTTTATATTACTTGAAAAAAGTATTAGCATCTTGTTTTGGAATTTAAAATTTTTGTATTAAAAAGCTCTTAAAGTACTAATAATGATACAACCAAAAATGGGTCACTGGAACTACATCCATAGGATAAGTGTTCCAATACAAACATTTGTATTATAAGTTAAAGCCTTGTTGGATTAGTAGTTAAGAAATGTTGGAGGCCTTAACAATCATTCATTTATGTAAGATTCCAAGAAGTTAAGAATGAAGACATTCCATCTTAATCTCATAGCTTAATTGATGTAATTTTTAGATCACTTAACCATGATTTTTTCTCTTATCATTTAGAGAAACAGTTGAAAATGTTATTGCAATCTCTTGATTCTCCTTTAAAAATCCTTCTATTTTTCTCTATTTAGATAGAGTAAATATTTAACTATGGAGATTTTGAAGATCTCGAGATCAACTTAGTGGTTATAAATCACTTTAGTAGCCTAAGTTAAGATATCATTCCAATGGGAATGCATACATCTTCTGTTGAGTAGAAGGACAGAGTTCATTCCATAGTTGATATGAATATTGACATCGAAAGAAAAGGTGGTCATGTCATTGAGGCTCTTGGTTACAAAGGGCACACATAAAGCTAAATGGATATCAGAGTTAGTCCTTTCCCTTTTAAAAAACCTCTCTTTGATTGCTACCTATAAGATGAATGAAGCTTCGGGGTGTTTTAGGTTAACTAGACAAAATTTCTCCATTGTACATATTACTTTTTATTTACGAATATTTCCCATCTTAAAATATTTTTGAAATTATCTACACTATTCTTTAACTAGAGAAATTTATCTTTATTTAGTTGGTTAGGTAGATATATTAGCTATGAATTGATTATGGAATTGAAACCTATTGAATGTAAAGGCAAGTATTATGTATTTTCTTGAATGATAGCTGAAACCTTGGAGTTCTCTAGCAACAAGCTCATTAAGGAATTTGCTTTTAGTAAGTTGGATAGTGGGCTAAGAGGAAGCCAATTATCATACCAAAATGTAATGTTTTCACAATTTCCAATATTGAGACCTATATAAGGTTTTATATTGTACCTAATCTTTAGTATTTACTTAAGATTTTATAAGGTGTAGCTTTTGGGTTAAATTTTCTATAAGTTAATCCCTTTTAGAAATTTTGAGTGTATCCATTAATCTATAAGAATTCAATACTATTGAAAAGCTCCTATATCATTTTTCCCAAGTGGTGCCTTATTAGGTTTATTATATATTTAATTCCAAGATCCCCCCTCTTTTTCTTTAAAGTAGATTTCAAACTAGTTTACCTTGACTTTTAAAAAGTCTTTATATTTTTAGTTCCATAAATAATTATTCAAACATCCTTCTAATGGATTTGACTTGACAAACTAGGAGGGGTATATTAAAGCACAACTAGACATTATTTTTTCTGAAAATATGAATTAAGAAATTTTATTAAGACTAGCTAAGCTATTACAGCATTACAATGATAAAGGGATTGCAAAGTCCAAAAAGACACTAATGTACTACTAGACATTGTTACTGATAAAGATAGACTTGATTAGTAAGAACATCTTTGTATAAGTTAAGAATTTGTTTTTCTAGCTTTTAATCCTTTTATTGATAACATCATATAAGGGTTAGTAATCCTTGTTGTTTAGCTTAGAGATAGAGATTCTTAAGCATTTAATAGACAATTATTGACGCCTAATACCAATGAGTTAAGCTAGTTGCTCAGCTTTTGATATGTTAGGTCTTTGACTAGCAAATAGACAAGCTGACATATTGTTGAATTCGATTAAGGAGTCTACCAAAGTTTTAAGAGAACCAGTATTAACTTTGTAAAATAGCAAGAGTTTATCTTCAAAAGATAATTAAACAGTTTAAAACCTTTTCAATTGAAGTTAAATTTAAAAAAATCTTCTTAATTTTATGCTCTTAGTTATGAGTCTTGTAAAAGTTTTATGCACAAGAGGAAAATATAAAGGAAAAAAGCTCTCCCTATCTTAACCCTCTAGCTTCCTCAAATATTTTAAATGGCTCCCAATTAGCCATGATGCTATAAGAAGTGGTTGTAACACATTATTGGATCCATGAGATGAATTTATTACAAAATCAAAAGGTATAGATAAGGAAACTCTAACTAATTGAGTCTAAAGTCTTATTAAATCCATTTTGATAGCACAACTTCGAGTTGAAAGTGTCTTATGATAGTTCTTGAAAAGCTCTTGATTGATTGAAATATTATTTCCAATGCTCCTTCCTTACATAAAAGCTCATTGGCTATATCTAATTAAGAAATATGATTTAATCTTTATGCTAACGGTAAACATTTTATAATTGGCCTTATATAATAAATTTCAGTATGCTATTGGTTTATAGTGTTGGAGAGTTTAGAGATTGGGGAACTTAGGAATAAAGAAAATATGAATTTTATTAATCCCTTTAAGCAATTTTCCTATTTTAAAGATTCAATAATAACTCTTGTGACCATCTCACTAGCAGAGTTATATGTTTTTTGGTAGAAGTATACATTTAGACTATCAAGCCCTAGAGCTTTGTTGGTATTGAAGTTGAATAAGGAATCTTTAACTTTTTTTATGAATTACTTGATGAGACTTGTATCTTAGGTTTGGTTAATTGATTATAAAAAATTGATCAAATTTGATAAAAAGAAGAGATTCTTAAATTGGGAAGAGTATAGTTTGCTTGACGTAGCTAACTATGTATTTTAAGAGTTGGTCTTGTTCCAATATGGTTACTCCTTATTGATTCCTCAATAAAACAATCCTATTGATGTTTCTCCTAATGTAAATCAAGTTATGAAGAAACCTTGTATTCGTATCTCCATCATTTAACCATTGTACTCTTGATTTATGTTTCAATAATAAGCTACGATTTTTTAATGCCTTAATATAATGAGAGAGAAAATTCCTTTCAAGCTTATTATGCAGGTTTAATAGGGTCTAGGCTCAATTACTTTTAAAGGGAGATCAATGTTTTCTTGATTTTTAAAGTTTCTTCCTTTGTATTGCTAATGCTCATTTTATTGGTTGTTTTGTTTCTTATTTGGAAATCTACTGCTTTTAACACACTTGAATGCATCACACCTTGTGACTTGAGTGCTAATTCCTCTCTTGATGGCCTCCTCAAAGCCTAGAGTATCTATTAGGAAGTTGAAGAATTTGAATAGGGGAGGTTTTACGCTTTAGATTGTTTAGGCAATAAACCTCAATAGGGATATAGTTTGAGAGTAAAGGGACGATAAAGTGAGATATGCTATTATAAAAAGAAGTTAGCCATAAGGATTTTACTTGTGCACTATTCAATTTTTTCCTAATGTGTCATTTACCAGATTGCTTGTTGCTCCAAGCGTAACATCCCGTTTCCATACTAAGGGTTAGAACCCTAAAATTCGATACATGTGAGCTCAGAGAGAGATTAAGAAAATGCATTTCATGCTCATGCATAATGTTAGCATATACACACATGAATTTGAATTTTTGCATACATCAAAATGATTGTACATGCATTCATTGACATTTGCCGGGTATAATTACTCTATAGATGTGATTTCATTGAGAATTGTGGTTAGATTGTATTGAAAATTATTTTGGAGAGTATATATATTGACTTAGATTTTTTGGAATTCCTGGAAAATTTTCTGGAAATTTTTGGGTGTTTTTGAACTAGGAAAAAAGCCAAGTGGCATAACAGTTGATGAATAGCGATAGAAATAAATTTCAAATGGAAGTAGAAATCTTGGTATGTGACATTAAGATTTAGTGACTTATGTCATTAAAAATTGGGAGATAATTGGAGTACAAATTAGAGACAAATGGACTAGTTAATAAAAGAGCCAAATGGAGACCACTAAAAGGTGACAAATGGCACCCACTCACAAATTTTTCCTAAATTAAAGACCATTTTATGGTCTTTCAAGTGCCCATTCATGACATATGCTTCTCTAATCTCCATCTTCTTCATTTTCTTCATTTGCTCTCTCTCCAACTACGACCCTCTCTTCTCCCAAGCATTAGTGTTAAACCTTGTTCTTGTCCTTCACTTGCTACTTCCATTTTTTATTATCTTCACCATCTTACCACTAAAAAACCTAACCTACTCCACCTCCATTTGTGATGATCGTATATGTTGGAAGGAGCTAGGTTTAAGAGATATCTTGAAGAGTTTGAAGAATATTGAAGCTAAACAAGTAAATTAAACATTGTTCTTCATGGGTTATGGTAAATGAAACTAGAATGATGAGTAACGTATGATTGATGACTTGATTATTTGAATTCTTATGTATGTGTCATAGGTGATGAGAACTTGATGTAATTTTCTTGCTTTTGTGCATGCTTGATGATGCTTGATGAGTGATAATTCAAATATTGTTTTATAGATGTGTTAGAGGTTGAATGATTAAAATAAGGGTGTTAGATTGAGTGCAGAAAAGTGTTGGTGAATGGTATATGTACATGTTCTGTTTTTGAGTTGGTGATCAAATATAGATCATGACTTATTTGTGAGTGATATTGAGTTGAAATGGATTTGAGAATGAGGAGTAAATTAAGTAGAAAATATGATCTTAGGATAAGATGTGTTAGGGTAAAATCTGAAATCAAAATTGGAAGATGATCTGGAAAATGTAGCAGTAGTATGTTCACTGAGCATACTTCAGTCTTTTAGCCATAACCTTTTCTCTAGTTATCCAAATGAGATGATTCTTAATTTGGATTAAACTAGAGACATATAGATACAGTTTTCATGAAGAAGTCGAATTCAAATTCTATCTAAAAAGGTCTCAAAATCTAGTCTGAAGTTACAAAACTGGGTATGCATCTGCGAAAGTTCGTCGCGGCAAACTCCTAGCTTCTCCATAGCGAACTTGAAGGATTTAGCTAGGATTTCTTTTGGGTAAAGTTTACCACTTTAGGTTTCACCGTGGAGAACTTGTGAAATTTTCACGAGAATTCCTCTCTGGAGGAGTTCGCCGCGGCGAACTTCACTCTACACTAAACATGTTTCAGTATTTTGAGTATATCTTGTTCTATAATTATAAAAATGGAATAATTGTTTATTTGGATTAAACTAGAGACATAGGAATACAAATTATATGAAGTAATCAAATTCTAATTAGGCCTCTAAAAATTTCAATTTTGGGGTAGAAATTGAGTATAAGGTACTATCTCAGTATAAGAATAGTCCAACATTATTTGGAGTATAACTTCCAAAATACTAAATCAAATTGAATGATCTTGGTGTCATTAGAAACTTAAGAGATAGGAGAACAATTTTCTAGAAGAAAGGTTCTCAAATTTCCCCATTTTCATTATCTAAATGATCATAAATAGTAGACTTGAAAGTTAGTGTTCGGAGAAAAATTTGAAATGATTCATTAGGAAGTGTTTTTTTAAGGTATAAACCCTAAGTACAAATTTTGCTTAGGTGAGTTTTGATATAAGACTGATAATGCGACGAGAATAATGGAAAGATACCTGGGATTGCCATTAACATGCATTGTACATGTTTCATAAACACACATATGCATAAATGAATGCTTATAATTGTGCAAAGTTATTAATGTGTGTGCAAGATGTGTATTGCATAATTTCGATGTGTAGGATAAACGTCCGCATCTAAACGCTTCCAAATTAAGGAAGCAAATGCTAATTTGGAGCATACAGTAAGTAACCTAGATGGTTTCTCTCAATTAATAGTTTGCTTTAAAAATGTGTTTTAAATGATGATATGAATGCGAATTGAATTTATGTTGATGCCGGACAATGAATGTCCGAGATTTGATACATTTGTGTGATACTGAAGTGCTACTTGTATGTGAATTTGATGAAATACGTGATACATGATTTGATTGTCAAATCTCAGACCTAGTTTCGAAAGAATACTTTGAATATGCATATGAATGCAAAAGTGATACTCAACATTATGTTGAATGTCAGATCACGATCCGAAGATGAATGTGAATCCAAAAGCATATGATAGATTGAAACTACGTGAATGGGATGCATTCTATTATATGAATGCATGAAACATAAAGGTAGTTGTGACTGGAGTTGCCACCAAAAAAGAGCTTAAAGCTTAGAATGTGAAAAAGAGCCTAGAGCTCAGAAAGTGTATAAGAGCCAAAGGCTCACTATGTAAAATGAGCCCTATAATCCTAACGGACAAGGGATAGTTATAAATGAGCCCAATATCCACAATAGATACAGGACAGTTAGGCACTCAGTCACAACAACGTAATAATTGGAAAAGAGTCACATGAGCATTTCATACACATATTAATAAGTAAGATTGTTTGAAATGTGAAATTACCTTCCTTGTAAGTGAGAATGTGACATGTGATCAATTATGCTAAATGCAAAGACGTGAATTACATGTTACATGTATTGATGTGTTGCATGAATTGAGTAAACCATCGATACCTCATTGAGTTTGCAAAACTCACCCAAAATTTGCAATATTTTTCAGGCTCTGAAGAGTTACCCCATTAGATAAACGGGAGTATACACTTCAATCGAGTAAGAGATTGAGGTCGAGATCAGTTCACGTCTGTATTTGTTTTCTTTATTTTGTATCAAATAGATTCTTCCACAATTATTGTAACTTGTGTATTTGAGCAATTATGTTTTGTAATAACTTTCCAGATTTGAGATGTTTGTAAATGATTTTGCAATGTAATGAAATTATGACTACAAGTATTTTGTATTATAATGGGCTCAAATGGCTATTGAAATTCTGATGATTATACTATTGTGAGTAAACAAGTTTATGATTAAAATGAGTCATTTCGGTTACTGATTTCTGAATACGTGTATGATAAATGTGAAAAAAAAAGGTTTGTACTGAGTTTCAAGTGTTGAATGTGCTAGTATGTCACCCTCGTAGGGCACGAACTCGTATATCACTTAGGATATCGGGCATATGTCTTGTGAGAGTGGGGTGTTACATTGGTTGGTATCAGAGCTCAAAATTAGTATCTTACATGGGCATTTTTGAAATACATGTCAAGTTACATGCATTTTAGTCATGTTATAACAGATAGTAGCAACTGATCCCCAATCTGAGTCGCATTTATATGAGTCACGTGCATGAGCATTCCTTAAGTATTAGAGCTATTAGAAGCAATTAGAAGAATGATGCTCTTTCAGAATGTGAGGAAACAAAAGTTTGTGAATATTTGAAAATGAGAAATAGTATATGGGTAAATATGACAGATAATGATTCAATGCAATTGTATTGGAGGATGTATTATAGAATATGACACCAATATTGTACTGTGGTGATATATCCCCGAATGTGATAAAGATGTGAACGTATTGTCGTGGATTGATTGAGGAAAATAGGGATATAAGTAGAAATGATGAGATTAAAGTGTATAAGCCAAGTTGAAAGAAAATAAATTTTTCTATAAACTTGAAAGGTTGAACTTGGACATAGAATAGTTGTGTGATTATCGTGATAAGAGTTTATGATTCAGTATAAGAATATGTCTATGGAATTGAGACTAGAATTTCATGATAGTTATGCCTCTATAATTGTGAAGTGATTGAGGATATACATATGAAAGATAAAATGAGTGACAATAGGAAGATGAGATAGAAATGAGGAAAGAAAAGAATAATAGGGGAAAGAACTAGACATGAATGACTTTACATGAGATGAATGATATGTAGTAAGGAGAAAGCTATAAGTGTATATAAGATAGGATTTTATATAAGAAAGGGGGATAAAAATGAATCAAGAATCAAATGTGAAGAGCTAATGCACTCACTATGGTAGTTGAATCATCATGACATGATGTAGTACTAAAACAGGTAAATTCTAGAAAATTAGAGTATATTTGATGTTAGTATGTGTGTTAACACGAGGAAGAAAGTGCAAGGCATGATGGTGGCTCGACAAACATAGGTTTTGTCATGATTGTGGTAGGGATACCCGATCGTGGGCAAAGATAAAGAGAGAAATATTGCTTAGGATCAATTGAGATCAAAGTATTACTATTGTAAGATAATTGGTGAGTTGTCGAAAACAAATCTCTAGATAGAATGGGAGGACCTTGATGGTACACACCTAAGTATATGTGACAATAATGATGTCTACTACTTCACCAGGTTTTGGTAACTAGAACATTATGACTTTGTAAGAAACAATAGAAATTGATCTTCTTGAGTTACTAAGAATGTCTGATAAGTAGTGATGGAAACAATGGAGTGATAAAGGTTACATGAACAGTGTAGATGATAGAAACAAGAAATCTTCTTTCAAAGAAGAATTTCACCGAATTGGATTAAGCAGACCAGATAGTTTATTCTTAAGAATGATCAATGAAGGAATAAATCAGAAATGATTATGTAATGAATCAAAAGTGAATATTGGAGTCCTATTCCTAACGAAGACTCAACCATAAAATGTAGAATATGCTACTGACAGTGTATGCATTTGGTTGATATAGAGTATCCAACTATGATTGGATTCTTGAATTTAAGGTGACATTATTGCTAATGTGAGGAGAACTAGGTCCACATTATATTCTATGCAAATTTGTATAAAAGGTACAAATCAGATCTGATGAATGTGTTACTAGCATAGGAAGTTAATATTGCAAATAAATTGAAATATGTGGAGAAACTAGTATGAATGGGCAGGCATTAGAATAAATCCATGTGAAAATTAGAGAAAATCAAATAAATTGAGAAAATCATTCGAGAGAAGAAGTCAATTGGGAAACTAAAAATAATATAAAAGAATATTACCTCATTGAGAAATTAGTTACTTAAGGAATTACGAGAGCTAATCATGGGCACATAGAGTCTTGGCAATATCTGTTTGAGTTATCAATGCCCTCGATAGTATTATGGTATTGAAGATTAAAGTGATCTAAGCAAAATTGGATCAATTAGTGACTATGATCATAGATGATATATCAAATGTGTTTGAAAAGTGGAGAAGAATATTTTGAATACTTGAGGTAAATCCTACATATCATGAAAGTAGAAACAATTATATGCCCAGTTTCATAAAAGTGAATCTTAGCTTGATTAATAAAATGTTGGGTCGAATAGTATCTGAACATGGCATATTAAGAGACCCAAAGAGAAAATAGAGGTAATGAAGAAGTAAGAAACGCCGAGGAATATAGATGAGATCTAGAGTTTTCTTAAACTAGTTGTATACAGGATACTACCAAAGGCAGTTAAGGAGTTTGTATTAATCTTAGCCCTTGTTGAGACTTCTGAGGAAAAGTGTGTTGATCATATAGACTGATGAATGTAAAAAGAATTTTGAGAAACTAAAACACTGATTGATTACAACATCGATGTCAATTGTATCATCTAGATTTGGAGGTTATATGGTATTTAATGATGTTTCACACCAGCAACTAAGGTGTAATCCATTGCAGCTTAATCAAGTGATTTTATATGCACAAGGATAATTAAAGTCTCATAAGTTGATTATTTGAGATATAAATTGAAATTGCTGCAATATTAATTGCATTAAGAGCTTGGAGACATTATAAGTACAATGAAACATTTCAAATTTTATACGGATTATGAAAGTATGAGATAATTATTGAGTTTGAAAGAAATGAAAATGAGACTTAAATAATGGATAGAGTTATTGGAAGATTATGATGTACAAATGAGGATTTCCCAGTAAAGCTAGTATTGTAATCTAGTGCATTGAACAGAAAATGCAATAATTGAATAACACAAATTTAGATATTGAGATTACTAAATCTAGTGCAATGTAGAGCATGGAATGTTTAGGTGCATTAGGGTAAAATAAAGTGTTATTAGTCATATAAAATTTAAGATCAGTCCTGCATGAAAAGCTTAGCAAAGCCCAAATTGAGGATTCAAAACCTACGAATCTTATTAAGAAATTGAAAATGAATCTGAATTTTGAGTTTGAATAGGAAAAATGATACCTTATGATTGAAATAAGAAGAATGTGTACTCAATAAAGATGATCGAGCAAAGAGATTACTAGAGAAAGCAAGTGACAACCTAAGCTAGAAATCTTAGTAGGAATATGCTAAAATAGTACTTAATGACTAATGATGTAGAAACAAGTGACTGAGTGTTTGAATTGCCAACAGTCTTAAGTGTTGGGGATATACTTAAAAACTTATATTTTGGGGTTCATAAGATCATTAGTTTAATGTATGGTTTTAATTGAATTTAAGCATATCTATCATTATCATAGTGATATCGTTAGAATACTGTTTGAGGTGTTACAAAACAAAAAGAGTCGTTTTCCCTTAAATTAAAATGAAGAGGGCCCAAAAA
>JANSVA010000008.1:18145466-18180670 GCA_025504915.1 Erythroxylum reticulatum | reverse complement strand
TGCTTATAATTGTGCAAAGTTATTAATGTGTGTGCAACGTGTGTATTGCATAATTTTGATATGCAAGATAAACGTCCACATCCAGATGCTTCCAGATCAAGGAGGCAAATGCTAATCTGGAGCATACAGTGAGTAACCTAGATGGTTTCTCTCAATTAATAATTTGCTTTAAAAATATGTTTTAAATGATGATATGAATGTGAATTGAATTTGTGTTGATACCGGACAATGAAGATTCGAGATTTGATGCATGTAAGTGATACTAAAGTGCTACTTATATGTGAATTTAATGAAATACGTGATACATGATTTGATTGTCAAATGTCAGACCTAGTTCTAGAAGAAAATTGTGAATATGCATATGAATGCAAAAGTGATACTCAACATTATGTTGAACGTCAGACCACGGTCCGAAGATGAATGTGAATCCAAAAGCATGTGATAGACTGAAATTACATGAATGTGATGCATTCCATTACATGAATACATGAAACATAAAGGCAATTATGACCAGAGTCGCCACCGAAAAAGAGCCTAAAGCTCAGAATGTGTAAAAGAGCCTAGAGCTCAAAAAGTGTATAAGTGCCAAAGGCTCTCACTATGTAAAATGAGCCATGTATTTACAATGGATAAGGGAAAGTTATAAATGAGCCCGGTATCCATAATGGATACGAAACAATTGGGCACTCAGTCACAACAACGTAATAATTGGAAAAGAGTCATATGAGTATTTCATATACATTTTAATAAGTATGTTTGATTGTTTGAAATGCAAAATTACATTGCGTGTAAGTGAGAATGTGACATGTGATGAATTATGCTAAATGCAAAGATGTGAATTACATGTTACATGTATTGATGTTTTGTATAAATTGAGTGAACCATCAATGATAGTTACCTCGAGTTCACAAAACTCACCCAAAATTTGCAATATTTTTCAGGCTCTAAAGAGTTACCCCGTTAGACAAACAGGAGTATACACTGCAATCGAGTAAGAGATTGAGGTCGAGATCAGTTCGCGTCTGCATTTATTTTCTTTATTTTGTATCAAATAGAGTCTTCCACAATTATTGTAACTTGTGTATTCGCGCAATTATGTTTTGTAATAACTTTCCATATTGGAGATGTTTGTAAATGATTTTGCAATGTAATGAAATAATGACTACAAGTATTTTATATTTATAATGGGCCCAAATGGCTATTGAAATTCTAATAATTGTACTACTGTGAGTGAAAAAGTTTATGATTAAAATGGTCCGTTTTGGTTACTGATTTCCACATACGTGTACGATAAATGTGAAAAAAAAGGTTTGTAATGATTTTCAAGTGTTTGACTGATTGAATGTGCTAGTACGCCACCCTCGCAGAGCACAGACTCAGATATCACTTAGAATGTTGGGCACGTGTCTTGCGAGAATGGGATGCTATATCAAGTGAAGAATTGGACATTATTTTTCAAATCAATCAACCCAGATAGAGAGATACAATTCTTAAATTCATCATTCTAAAGTTTCTTAGAGATTGTTTGACCATCTAATTCATTGGAAAAGAAAGCATAATTGGAATCTCCCAAAACTCCCCAAGGGGAAGTTATAGAATTAGTATGTATAAAAAAAATGACTTCCATTTGGGTGTTTTAAGGTAAAACTATCATCCTAAGGTGGAGTAACTAGTTGGTGTAAGGATGATAGGCAACTGACATTACTTTTGGATCAAAGGATGCAACTACTTAACCATTATGATTGGTTTTGGTTGACCAATCTTGAGGCAAGAACTAAAAATGCTTGCCTAGCTTGTATGCTTTTGTTTTATTTTTTTGGCGACCAATCAAAGCTAGAAAATCACTTTTGATGTACTTGTCAATTATTGTTTACTTTTGGACTTTACTAAAGCCTCTAAAATTTTATGAGAGGTGGTCAAATGACATTTTTCTTCACTTTTACATCCTAGTACTTTTTTTATTTATAGAGGAACATTCAAAAACCTTAAAGGGGGTTCGAGGAGAGTTATAAGGTTGAGATTTGGGTATTCTCTATTTTTTAAGATAAAAAAGGCTAATCGTTTAGTAGCTATATAGGTGATTTAGATGAGTCATCTACAATAATAAGAGATATATTTTCTTGGTGAGTGGGAATGTTAGCAAAGGGGGTAGCCACTTTAAGGGGGTGAGTTTGGGACAATTAGGTTTTGCAAAAATAAGGTTGTCTAAGTTTGAGGGAGAAGTTGTATCACTAATATTAGAAACTTGATAGCTCTATGGTTCTAAAAGAGCTTTATTGACAAAGGTTAGGAGGGCAGTTATGCCTCTAAGTTGAGGAACCTAATTACTATGTAAGACTACATAAAAATGGTCGTTTGAACTTGAAAAGGATTAATGTCACAAGAATTAGGAGCTTGAGTGCTTTATAGTTCTACATATAGTACGATCTATTATTTTTCTTTATATTATTTTCCATTCCTTACTTTCCCCTTATGATGGAGGCATCTATTGGTAGTTAAATTACATTTCATCTTTTATTAGATCACCATATTCACTTAACCTTATAATTCGTAAAGATTTAGGAAATTGAGATTTTGTACCCACTTTAGTACACACTATTGCATGTCATGCTCTCTTTATGACGGTTGTATGCTTGTCTAATCTTAGGATCTTTCCTATTAAGCTAGCGACGTAGGTTAATTAAGTTATAAACTAAAATTCCAGTGATAAATTGTGAAATTTTACTTAAATTGGGACACACCTCAACTTTATTCCCTTTAAATCTAGGTTAGGTTTTCATTTTATTAAGAATAAAAGTTTACCTTAAATGTGTCAAGGGCCTAATTCTATAATATTCTTCAAGTTATGTTCTCTAATGATCTTGAAGAGGAATAGATCTTTTTTGTTAATGAGAATTTCCTCTAATCCTAATTTAGACTAGTGGTTAGTGACCCATTTTTAAACTATATGATAAGCAAGCCTCTTGTTAGTAAAGAAGTAAAAAAAAAAAAAGGATATTAGACCATTTGCCTGCTCCATACATGAGAATTTATATTGCAAAAAACAATTGTGATACTATGAAGAGCTATTGTTGGAGAAGGAGAGAGACACCTTAAATTCTTAAAAGTTAAAGAGTCCTATACTATTTGGCCCCATGTTTTCTTATAAAATACAAGAGAATTTTCGGGTCTTAGTGGAGGCTCAAAAAGTAGGCAAGTTGAAGGCTTGGAGGAGAGATAAGCTTAAGCTAAGCAATATAGAGGTCAAATTAAAGGGGATATATAAAGAGGTTCTGGGAAAGTACTGAAGAAGCCATGAAGAGAGACTTAATAGAGAGAATCAGTTTGAGTGAGAGGAGAGTCAAATAGCCAAAAGGAAGGGACAGTCAGAGGAGAGAAATGTGCTAAAGATTAGAAGATGAGAAAAAGAACTTGACGAGTTTCTAGTGAGAAAAGTCTCGTCTAACTAACGGTCACTAAAAGAGAAAGGTGTTTGATTGAAAAAGAAAATGAAGTGGAAGATTAAAAGAAAACTATAGAGAGGCAAGAGCATAAAAAGAGATCCATCACTTTTGTTAATGTTTTTCTTTTCTCGTGTTTTCATTTTCTTTCCACTAATGTTTTTTTTAATAAGTTTGACTCAATGATCAAAAAATAAATCTAATTATCATAATAGTATTAACTTATCAAATCCAACTTGATTTGAGTTAAACAAGACATATAGATCAATTGGTGGTAAATCTCCTATTTTTATATAAAATCCATGACTCTAATATGTTTAACATCTAATTCAATAATTCAATAATTACTTTTTGACAGTTAGTTTTTCTATATTTAAACTTCCATATTAAATTGAAACAGTCTCAATTGATCATAATTTGATACATTAAACTTGGATTAAAAAAAAAATTCCGGAAAGATGAATAAAGAAATTTTGTTAATGCGAGCTAAGCTATTAGCTGTTACACCATTATGATGATATAAGTATTACAATATCCAAGAAAAGACACTAATGTTTGTGACAAGAAACTTGAGAGCTAAGATATAAAGATTTCGTCTGAGTTTCATGCCTGCAGTGACACTAGTTTGTGCATTTCTTGCTAACATAAGTTGTCTGGTCTAATTTAGTGTACACTCTATTAAATGATGTTTTTTAGTGGCTACCCTCTTTAAAGTTTATTGTATCATTCTTTCCGAATTAAGTAGATTGTGGATAAACTTGGGCTATCTTATAGTTCTAATTCAATATTTTGTTATTATATTTCTGTGATTGTTTGAAATAACACCATCTCAGCACAACTTTTTGAGCGTGAAATTTTAACCATATTTAGCTGTTATACTTCTTAGACAGCCAATCGAATACCTTTGTAGGGTGACTCAATTTGGCTTTCCATACAGAGGGTGTTCAGTGGTTCGATAGAACCTTTGGTAAAAGCATTTTCATATTTTGATGTAAGCATATTCATATTTTAATACAATACCCTCTCATTAAGTAACTGAACGCTGAAATTCTAATTCATATCTCAACTTACAAATCAACCACTTAACTTTCCAATCCAATAGCAAGAGCCTTATGAACCTTTTGGTTCGTACATTTTCTTTTGTTTTTTTTATTTTTAACTTATAAAATCATAAAAATAAATTTTAATTTTTCTTAACCTAATTTTATTACTGTTTGATATGTAATATTTAATTATTTATTATTAATTACTAATGATTAATATAAATAAAATTATTTAATTTGTATATAATTTTTTAAAATATTATATTTTCAACTTTGATATTTATTTTATGAATCTCATTTTAATTAAAAAGATCTTTAAATTACATAACTTTTTAAGATTTTAAATAGTTTTATGAGAAAAATACAATTATTTACTTATTTATTATTTGTTTCAATTTTTATTTAATATTCAACTAGTATTAATAATAATTTATATTTATATCTATATTAACAATCAAGTAGGAAATTAGTTATTCGAGGAAAATAGAAATCAAAATCAATAAACGGTAGTATAAACGAACTGCGCAAAAAAATTTACATAAAAACAAATTAATAAAATTGACACGTTACAAGAGCCAAATCCAAAGGCCGTTCTGTGGGCCGAGATGAAGAAACCGTTATAGCGTCATTTGCTTTTCCGAATCCAGTACACAGAATTATTCCATCGGCAAGCGAAGGAAGAGTATTTGGGCGACAGATTAACAGCAAGTAGTTGATTTTCGAGGCACAGGAATGACAGCAACCTGGTTTTGCCACCTCACTTGCTGCCAATGGGCAAGGGCCTCAGCATCATAAATAAGGAGGAGAAATGGACAAACAAAACAGTCCCATTGGAACTGAATCCGTCATAAAGGATGCCACGTAGGATGAAGAGGATCTAAAACTAAGCTCTACCAAAGCCTGACAAAGCATAGCAAGTGGCACATGATTGACAGAGAAGGTCAATCATTGGAATTACTCAACAACAGGTAATTCAGTAGCCCTTGGGAATTCCTAGCTTCTCCAATGATTCCTTGACGTCATCAAAACAATGTCCTTTAGTTTGGAAGACGTTGGGATTGTCAGCTGGAATGACATCTTGTAAGGGGTAGCTTCTGTTAGCGTGTAGCTGACGAGAACTGTTACCAACTCCATTCAGTATTATACTTGTATGAAGCCCGCCAAGTAAGCCTTCGTAATCTGTGTCGCCACACTGTCCCACAATAACCACAAAATTTGACAAGTCTATGCCCCATCGAACATACAGATACCTGAACATATTAAACATCATAAGAAAAGCAATAATGAAATTCCATGCTTATTTTCATCAACATCCTCTACTAATTTAGCAAGGATACCTCAGAGCTTGCGATCGAGAAGCCAACACAGGAATCACATTCACCCTTGAACCATTTTGACAATAAATAATATGGCATCGAAGAGCCTGATTCCTCATCAATTTCCGAAGTTCCTTCACTGGAGGAATCTGGTGTGCATCAAATAGACAGGATTTCGATCGAATCACTATAAATGACTGTAAATGGTAGTGCAGTAAGCAATATATAAACTAATTAGTTCCAAAACTAGTGGATATAATCAAGAAAATTACCGATGACATATCTTTCACTTTGAACGCATAGCAATATGGAGTCGATCCACACTCATCTTCAGCAAGTTGTTCCTGTCCCTTCTTTTCATTGAAAGAGGCAGCCCAACGAAGCAAAGTCTTCCTCAAACCCTCTCCACCCCAACGATAGTCAATCTGTGAATGATAATCCAAGTCCAGGACATAGGGAAGGCCAGGGGTACTCTCAGCACTTGAAGATGGATAATATAGCTCACTACCACTGTTACAGATCAATGCATCAAAATCCGTTGGGCTCAAGCCTCCTGATACCAAAACAGAATGCATCTCAGATATGGCAAGTGCTGTGGACAATATGAACCCTGTTGACCCAGTAGGGTTATCTGTCTCAGCTGCCTTAAGAATTGTCTTAGTAATATCGAGGAACTCAGAGGCTGAGTCACAATCAACAGCAATGACAACAAGGTGTTTCCTTTTCCTCAAGGCTAGAAGCTTATTATTGGCTGCATTATGGTCTGCTTTCTCTGCTGAGCCTGCCTTCTCAGTGCCTCCTATAGAACCTCTTGACAATGAGGAAACAACATTCTCCATCCTTTTTGACCTATCTACAGCACTTTCTTCATTATCTAACGAATTGTCAAGATTGGCACTTTCATTCTTGTTTCCGTCCAAAGAAATCCTCAAGTTCAAAGATAAATCTTGTATGTCTCGCAAAGAATCACCAGGGGAATCAGAACCTGAATCTTGGAGATCTTCAGTCTTCTGCCATTGAGGATTCCTAGGCCTGCAACTTGCTATCCGAGCTAAATAAGTTTTACAATGCTCCGGCCATGAGAAAAGATGAATATTCTTCAGACCATTCTGTCTGCATCTTGCCCAAAGATGCTTATCAGAGACAAGCTTAAGAAGAGCATCAGCAATGGACTGTTGGTCATGGGGATCAACTAGTAGTCCATTGTCAAGTACCTATATTAGGTTATGGTCAGTTTGCGAAGTTCATAAGACACTTCACTTTACAGAAGCTTCAATACATAGACTTCAAAAACTACCATCAAAACTAAGAATGATAAAGAACCGGACACACCCGATGAATGTCAACAGGACCCCCATTTTTGGTAGCAACAATTGGTAAACCATGAGCTGCAGCCTGTTCAGCCAGGACTTGACATGAGATTATCAGGAAACCAACATAAAAACAGAAAATAATCCAGAAAAGAGACAAGAATAAGCACCTCTATCAAAGTAAGCCCAAAAGGCTCAATAAAAGCTGGATTAATGAATACACCCTGAATGAAAGAAAAACAATAAAATTGTAGAACTGATGTTCAACAGATTACAAACCGCAGCAATCTCACACTAATTAATTTCCTTAGCAAGCAACTGTGCATTGTGTGACTCAAACAAATAGGAAGAAGCAAAGAGCCAAGTGGCAAGAATCTCTACTCGATTTCTTGTTTTAAAGGTTTTCCAAAGAAAAATGTAACCTCAAATATTTATATTCTACTAATTTCCAAATCAAATTGATACATATTTCCTTCTGTTTGCACAATCCAAATTGAACTACACAGGCTGTAATCACCAGCTAGATGTTAAGTACGTACTCATTTGAACCATCAAAGATGCAATGCCAATCTTTCGACACTCTTTTAACTATGCCAAAAGGAAATGTATATAGAAATAGTGTAAAGTACTGCCAGCTTTTATAGTGAAGAGTGTTCTGTTGTAGTAAGCAAAAGTGATGCTTTCTCTGCAAAGATACCAGTAATACCTTTGTTTTTGCTGCTAGACGATATATGTCAGGAACATCAGATTGCTTGTGATGCTTAGGATATGCTACTTGACCATAAAGATCATATTTGTCAATAAGCTTAATAATGGAAAGAAGGTAAGCAGCATTCCCACTTGACATGTCATCAATATCATCACGGTTCCCCATTATCAATGTCTGCAACATGGACAAGCAATTTTGCAAAATAACCATGTTGAGTAAACATTGATATGAGAGAAAGAGATAAATGAAAATGCATGTAATGAACATGTTTAGCTTGAGTAGGGCATACAAGGTTAGCTAGCTCCCTCAAAGGGCGGCATTCTCCAAACGCTTTGACTAAAGTTGTAAGATTCTTTTTGGGATCTGGCCTGGCCAAGGCAAGTATCATGGGTTTCCTTGGATTGGAAAAGAAGCGCATTATCTGCCAATTCAGAATGGTGAAGCAAAAATCATTCCTGAAAATGTTCCTAGATATGGAATGTTGATTAACACACTCTCCTTAACACATACAATGTGGTTTCATCCTTCATTGCCAATGATGATGCAACGAATCAATAATCGATGATGGAAACAACAAATAGAAACTAAATATAAATCTAACAGGGTGTAAAAAACAAGCAACATTCTGCCAACCTCTGACCAAATTGGTGGGTCAGGAGAAGCAGGATTATCTTCATTTCTTCCATCTTCTCCATCCATATCTCCATCATGTGGAAGGATGTGATGGAATTCCATTCCAGGAGGAATTACCTGCACATAGGTTACAAGTTTGCAATATATTAAAGAGAACAAGAGAAATATAATGCCAGTACATGTTTTGGTTAGATGCTGCTGAAAGCTTTATTATTCCAATTACTACATCTTGATACTTACAACCATGCGAGGCATAAACCTTCCATGACAGCTCACACCCCTTTTGATTCTAGCTCGAAGTTTACGCTCTAGTACTGGGTCAAAGCCATCATACAGGCGCCATTGCTCCTCTATCTCCTGTTTAGTGCTAGTAATGATGATCTCAGAAGCATCAAGAGTCAACTCCTCTGCTTCTATCCGTCGCATTATTTTGTAAGTTTCATTTATTTCTTCCCTTGATTGCCGTCCTTGTTTTAGAAGTTGTTCAAGCTTGTCTCTTCCAAGTGAATGCCCTGTGAAAACCATGGGTACATTTAGGGCTCCTGATAAAAGAGCAGCAGAATCACCAGCATCAGCATAATGTCCATGAATTGCAGCAGGCCAGACTGGACTTCCTTCACCAATTTGCTCCCCCAAAACCTTTGACATCTGCATAATATGCTTGAGTGCTCCATCAACAAATTCTCGAATATGAGGCCAAAGTAATTCCTTTTGTATATATTTGTCCGTTGGACCAAACGGAATACGAATTATGAAAGCACCGCTGCTCTCTCCAAGTTCCTGCATCTGATTATCATGGTTTCTAGGATTCAGCATCTCAGTTGGCTCAGCATAACTCCAATCAACATCTGGAGCTGATACTTGTCTCGTCAACAAATCAACCCTGTAAACTCCTGGCATTGTGCCTAAGGCCCTTGCAAGTTCCACTACATACTTAACCTGCTTAATAACACTAAATTAAGGACATCCCAATAGGTAAACATATGGCAAATGATTTCTGAGATGCTATGAGTGAGTGATCGCGACATCATGTAATGAAATTTGAAAGGAGAAAGAAGGGAAGGCCAAGATTTACCTGACCACCAGTGTCTGAATCACGCCCTAGCTCCATGTTTTCACCACGAATCAGACCATGGAGACTGTACAGAGTGTTTATTAGAAAGAACTAAGACCGCTATAAACTACAGAAAAGACGAGAGCTCCACAAAAGGATATATATATATATATAACAACAAAAAACTGGTAGTCATACCTTATCAACACAATGTAAAGTTTCTTCCCCTTGTGTTGAGCAACCCAATTCTCCATAACATCAACAGAGCTTATTCTGGGAATTCTACATTTAAGGCCATCAGCATGAGAAGAAAGTTCAGCAGTAACGTCTCCTTTCTCTCCTTCTGATAAGTCTTCGGACATGTCAGCAGTTGCCTCTCTGCAGCCTCTTTCGCGTTCCCGATTACGTTTAGCTTTACGATAAGCTTCCTCTCCTTCAAGCTGAGGACAGAAAAACGAAAAAGGAGATAATACACAATGAGAATGTGGTGCTCGTTTCAAGAGTGTAGAAAGCGTCTGTGTCTTCTATAACCAATTCTTTTAATTATCCATGAGAAAGAATTAACATGGAAATAGCAATGTAAATTGGACAGACAAGAGACCTGTTTCTTCTTGCGAGCCAAATTCCAAATTCTCCAGCACATATTCTCTAATCTGGTGTTTCTCTCCTTGGTAGTCCTCATGGCTGCCGCCTGCAGATCAAATATCACAAAAATATTCAAAAAAGAAAAGAGAAGGAAGCGAATAGATAGTGTGTACCCGAAGCCAGGACCGGTGAAGATCACTCTCATCAAAGCCGGTGATGACCTCTTCCACGAAGTAGCGAGTAGGACTGAAACGGCCCCTCTCTCTGAGCAAAAGTGATGGCTTCGTCTCCTCGATTCCTCGATCGACATCCAGGATGGCTTCCAAGTAACCGTTGATCCAGTCGTTTCCCGCCATTTCTCTCTTTCTTTCTCTCTCTCTCAAATTGTAATGTATAACGTATTCCAGGGAGGAAGAGACGGCAAAATGAAATGAAAGCGGTTGTTATGGAAAGTTTTAGAAGGTGCGTGCGTTTCTGATGTTAGTCCAGTCTTGCGTGAAATGAGAGTGAGTGTGACTGCGATTTCTCTGGAAAACTATCCAATTTAATTCGACACAAACACAACCATATTTTAATTGTTTTTCGTAAATTAGATTATAACGTCCGTTTACTTTGTGTTTCTTATTTTTCCAATCAAGTTTATTTATAAGAAATTTAGTTCTGAGTTGAAGTTTGAAAAAATTTTATTTAAAAAGAAAATCAACTATTTTATTATTGGTAAAAAATGTGGTTTACTTCATAAGCACTCTGGATGTAACAAATAGTTGATATTATATATAATTACTACAAATAGTTGATATTATTTAAGACAAATCCCACGTGAAGCCATGAACTCAAAGGATACGTGTAAGATATCCAAATAAAACGATATTATTTAATTCATTAGACTCGTGAGTGATCCCGTTATCCTTGGCGCCGTGTCAGTCATCAGGTCAACTTTCCCAGGAGAATGGGAACACGTGTTAAAGTAGCGTGGGATTTAGTTAGCGACAAATCCAAATAGTATAGGATGCCCGAGCGGATGCAAATTGCAAAGGCGTCTGTGTGTTCAGTCTGCTTTAAGAATATTACGGCTAACTGGCTTGTCACTTCACCTTATTCCCAATATTATTATATTCGATAACGTACTTCTTTTCATTGTTTTAATAATTAAGTGAAATTTATATGCACACGCTATTCGATTTCTTTTAAAAGCATCCCGGGTCATTCGGTATGGCATGTCACGTAAACTTGTATCAGATAAGTCACAGACCGAATAACTTTCTCATGCACACCTGGGGATCCCTAAGTTTTTCTATGGCATTTTTTAATTTTTGGTTGAAGGTATATTTTATTTCAATTATATCCTAATATTTTGTAACATATAAAAAAAATTCTTTATTGAATAGAATTGCTGGGCTTTTGTTAACTATATTGAAATAAAAATATTAATTTTAAAGAGTTCAAGTGAGGCGCGTACTAGAATGTGGACTCCAAATTTTAGTTATATCCCAACACTAAACATGAGCATATTAGTCTTTCAGAGACTCCAACATTTCCATTTAAATTTCACTGCTTCTTCTAATTCAATCCTTCGTAAACTTCAAAATCCACGTCTCTTCACTTCTTTTTTTCTACTACTTAGAAATCCAAGTCTACCTTTATTTCTCATTAATCGTTTATCAGTTACCTTCATCTCCTCCATGTTACAAATGCAACTTGAAACTATCAACCAAAAGTACAAGAATCTGACATGAAAAATCTAGCAATCCCCTAGAAATGTTAATCCGAAACGATATAGTTTTACACAAATTATGAATATCCGTAATTGCTATAAACTTTCTGACAAATATGTAATAAAAAATAATCAACATACGTAATTTGTTAACACAGTTTGATACTCTTTGGTTACGTCTGTAGAGCCCTCACCCAACTTAGTACTTTCACTAATGACAATAGTTTTATACAAAATCTTATTGAGCAGACCCACTTAACCCTCGACCCTATCCCTCGTCCTCACAACCTGTGAAAGTATTTCACACCTAATAACACGACCGACTCGTGCTAACCTCAACAAATTATTTCTCAGCAACTTTTAACGATAAAGATAATAAACTAACAACTCAAGTAATTAATAGTAATAACAAACATAAATGAATACACTTAAAATAAGAAAAACAAATTCCCTAATTAATTTAGCTTTTTCAATGAAAGATCAGAAAGATGTCCATCAATAAATCTATTGTAGTCTTTCAATATTATCATCGTAACGTCATATACACAGCAACAAACAAATTTTCAACACTCGTAAACATTTCTTCATCGAAACCATGTAAATATCGGGGCTGTAACAACCGTAACAACTACTAGAATTTTTCTCGCACAGCCACAAAACTCCTATACAACCCACTGTTATCGTTCAAGAGACAGAGAATACGTAATTGTAAATATTCCACACAATCACGCAAACACAAAGAGAAAAGTCATCTACTAAATTGCCCTCAATAGATGTTGAAAAGAATGTAGCTGGCCATTAACAATTGTTCAGCCCACTCATGTCACACAATCAATAGAAAACGCAACAACAATGACTTCACACACAAACATCAATGATCCAGCTAAGTCACTTAAACACCAATAGAAAACAACCATAGCTACATAGACTCCCAATCAACAACCAAGGCAAGAGAGAAACGTTGCTAGAAGGGTTTCACTCAATCACCTTAGTCATGTGATTCTTGATGTAAAAAAAATCAACAATAGATGAAATACTATGTTGACCCAATCAAACTAAAATCCCAACGGCCAAAACCACACAACCTGTCATTTTTTCACAATAAAAACGACATAATGCAGCACCAAAAGTTGTGTGAAAACTTGTCAACAAACTAGCTACAAGATCGTGAAACCCTAATCTAAAAGTTGCAGCACAAACTTGGAATATTATCCCACAATTGCTTAATCGTATCAAAATCCCAGCCTCCAGGTCGTACAAAGCCTATCGTTTTTCTCTCCAAAAATAGCAACACATCATCTCACTATGCATGAAAAACTCATCCAAATTTTAGTTGCAAAAAATCAAAACCAAATTTCTAAAATTTTGCTTCCTCAGATAATCATTATCCCTAAAATAAGTTATCCATTAAATCCCATATTGATTAGGATTTTAAACCTTATCAAACTTATCTTAAAAGAGTTTCACATAAATCCACTAGGTCTAGTTATCAAATAATGTTCAAAATTAAATAATAAGATATCAACATATATCTTAACAATCTCCCATTTTTTGACATTAGTTGTCACATATTAAAACTCCCCCTAAAGAGTATAATTGAACGCATAACATCAAATTCACAAACCATATGAGAAATCCCCCTTAATCAAACAATGATATCCAAACATAATCAAATATCCAAAGGTAACAAAACACAACCAACAAGGCATCCAATCATAACATGACATGTTTCCCAACTATAGTTTTCTCCCCCTTTGGACAAAAAGATGTCAAAAACTAAAACTAATAGTCATGTAGATACCTTGAAATCTCCCCTGAATTGAACAATCATATAAGATGAAAATAAACAATGCCAAAATAAAGAATGTCTTCAATACCATCAATCTTGGTAAATAAAGAAGCATAAAAATTGGCAGTATGTATAGTGGAAGAATTATAAGCACGCTAAGATGACAATTTATCACCAGTCGAAACAGTAGCCAACATATCATTACTTACATCAAAGTCATTCGCATACAACCTACTAAATTTAGAAATCCCAAAAATGCATTCAACGAATCATAATCAAACTTAATCAATCCATATGAACGCAATTGCCCAAATTTATACAGCCCACAATATAGAGAAATCAAGATAAAACTTGAAAAACTCAAATCATAGAAAACTTGAACCTTCTTATGAGTCTCCAACTAAGCATCAACTTTTTCTCGACATAACTCCATTAATCAAAATACAGAAGTAGAATTTTCAAATCATCAAGCAGAGCCTCATTCTCTCATCAAATATACTATTCAACAAGGAAAAGCCAAATACATGCCTATCAACTAAACCTTAGAAAACCCATAAATAAAAACTCAAAAAGGTTAGACGATAACTCCTTCGTACCCCTTGTTGGTTTTTAAGAAAAAAAAACATCAATCTATACTTCAAAAATGTAGAGCATACAATTCCTATGCCCTTCGAAGAAATTCAAACTTGACCTTATTCCTCGTCACATCATCTCCATCATCAGATGTTTGGTTGATTTCTTTTTCAATAATAACTAACTGTGGATCTGGACAGTTTTTGATGTTAACTCCCTTGCGTGTTTGTTATGATGTGTGAGGCTAATTTTTTCTAACTCAAGTTTGCTTTGATAACATGAATTGTTGCTGGAAATTTAATGAAGAGTGTCTAGCTTTTTGGTTTTGAGCCCTTTGAAATATCATTTGCTACAACTTGTAACATTTTAGTCTTATGTACCCGTTTACCCCACAAAAGTGACACGTAGGTATAATTTTTCATTTCCTCCTTAAACTTTCTCCTTGGATAGATCTAACCGCATCATTTTTCTCATCATTCGACTTAGAACAATCACCCTTATAGTCAATGCCTTGAAGGTCTCCTTTAATCTTATCAATTTCTAGCAACTTTTCTAAGTTTTCAGTGCCTCCATTTAACATTCTTATCCCTTTTTTCTGTACTGAACAACTTCGATTTTGTTTCATTTAGCTCATCTATAGTAGATAACAACTTCTTCTCTAGATCTTAAATGATGTTCTTCATGGGAGAGTTGTCCTTCTTCAACTTCTCATTCTTCATACACGTTTAGACCCATTTAGCATATATTAATTCATAAGCTTTGTAAATATCCTCCCATTTGTAATCTGAATCACTATCATCACTGTCATAATCTGAAATTGAACTTTAAACTGATTTATCTATGTTTTTTTGAAAATTTTGGACTAATTTATCCACGGTTTCATTGTTAGCTTCTTCCTTCTTAGTTGTTGTTAAGTAAGTAACTGAACTTCTACTGTATAAAGCAACTAACGCAACATTATTGCTCACAAATTTCTCTTCACTATCATACTCACTGCCAAATTCATTCTCACTCCAAGTACTCGTATAAGACTTCCCTTTTCACTTCTTCAAAGAATTAGCACTTTTTGATTATATATGTCTGAAGCCCTAACATTCATGACACTGAATTTTCTTCAGTTCTTTTTCACCCTTTTGAGTTTTAGCTTGTTGTTTGAAATTACTATTTAATGAGCTCCTAACGTTTTGCCTAAAATCAGATATATCCTTCTTCTCTTTTGTTAACCACTTGCTAAAATTTCTTGTCAATAACTTCATATCTTCATTCTCATCGGATTCATCTCCTAAGTCATTCATGACTTTTCCAACCTCAGCTTATGATGTCAATCTTTTGTTCTTTACTCGTTCATCTCTCATCAAATTCATCTCAAAGTTGGTAAAAATTTTAATTACCTTATCCAAAGAAAATTTAGTTAAATCATGGGCTTCTTCGATGGATGCAATTTTTGGTATGAACCTTAGAGGAAGTGATCTCAAAGTTTTCTTGGCAAGTTTCAAATTCAAATACTTCTTCCTAAATTGATGTGCTCAGTTTACTATATTACGCAGTCTCTCATAGAAGTCTTCAATAGTTTCACTTTCTTCCATCCTCAACTCTTCAAATCTCAGAACCAACATCTGAAGTTTCAAAGATATCACAAATTTCAATCCCTCATGTATAGTTTAGAAAGTGTGCCACGCTTCTTTCGTTGATTCACAGGTTGATATTATAGCAAAATGACCTTCATTAACTATGTTGAAGATGGCATGCAGAGCTTGAGAATTTCCAATCACTCTCTTTTATTTAGCACTTGTCTAATCAAATGCATCTTTAAGCGCTGCTTCTCCGTTTTTATCAGTCGTCATTGGATGTGTTCAGCTATTTAAAACTGAGTTCCATGCTTTTGTTCCTGTTCTTGAATAAATAATCTCATCCATGATTTCTACGTAGGATAATTTGAATCATCTAACAACGATGGCCTAACGATTGACGCCCCTTATCTTATAGCCATAATTGCGAAACACAAATCTGCACCAAATTGATGTACCAAGTTTTGATTCGTTGACCCTCTCTAATACCAATTATTAATCCAAAAGGATGTAGTTTTGCACAAATTATGAATGGTTGCAGTCGCTATAAACTTTCTGACAAAAACAAAAAACAAAAACAATCAAACAAGAAATAACAAATCAACACATGAAATTTGTTAATGCAATTTAACACACCTTGCGTACATTTACTGGGCCCTCACCCAACTTAATACTTTCACTAATGACAACAGTTTTATACAAGGCCTTAAGTTGACTTACTCAACCTTCGACACTATACCTCGTCTTCACAACCCGTGAAAGTATTTCATACTCAATAACAAGATCGAATCGTGCTAATCTCAATAGAGGATTTTGTCAACAACTTTTAATGATAAAGATACTAAACTAACAACTCAAGTGATTAATATTAATAACGAACATAAACGAATACACTTGAGATTAAAAAAAAAACAACTTCCCTAATTAATTCAACTTCTTGAATGAAAAATCAAAAAGTTGTACATCCATAAATCTGTTGTAGTCTTTCAATATTATCACCATAACATTATGTACACAACAACAAACAAAATTCCAACATATGTAAACATTTCTTCATCGAATCATACAAATATCAAGGCTACAACAACCACAACAATTGTTGGAATTTTTCTCACACAACCACCACTATCAATAGCTACAGAATTCCTACACAACCCACTGATGTCATTCAAGAGATAGTGAATACACAACTACAAAGATTCAACACAATCACGCAAACACAAAGAGAAAAGTCGCCTGCTAAATTGCCCTCAGTAGATTTTCAAAACAGAAAATAATTTAGCTGACCATCAACAATTATTCAGCCCAATCATGTCACACAATCAACAAAAAACACAGCAACAGTGACTTCACACACAAATGCCGATGATCCATCCAATTCACTTAAACACCAATAGAAAACAACCACAGCTACATAGACTCCCAATCAACAACCAATAATGGAGAGAAACACTGCTACAAATATTTCACTTAATCACCAATACCTAACCACCTTAGTCACGTGAATTTTGACAGAAAAATCAGCAACATATATGATATTATGTTGACCCAATCAGCCTAAAATCCCAAGTGCCAAAACCACACAAACTGTCATTTTTTTCGCATAAAAAATGACACAATGTAGCACCAAAACTTGCGTGAAAACTTTTCTATAAGATTGTGAAGTCCTAGTCTAAAATTTGCAACACAAACTTGGAACATTATCCTGCAAAATCAGTTGCTAAATCTTATCAAAATTCCAGCCTCCAGGTCATACAAAGTTTATCGTTTTTCCTCTCCAAAAACAACAACACATCAGCCCACTATGCACAAAAAGACCCCAACTAAATTTCAACTGCAAAAATCAAAATCAAATCTAAAAAATTTTGCTTCCTTAGATAGTCATTATCCAAAATAGGTTATCCATTAAATTCCATACTGATTAGGATTTTAAACCTTATTAAACTTATCTTAAAAGAGTCTCACCTAAATCCACTAGGTCTAATCATCAAATAATATCCAAAATTAAATAATAAGAAATCAACATATATCTTAATAAGAATCCATCATCCCATTTAAACCAGGAGAACCCAATCTCACTCTTGCAATCAAAGAAGCCAAATGAAAATCCAACATAGTTGTTCCAAATTAATTCTCTGTTCTTGTTCCATGATCTCCATGCTCTTTCTTGATCACTTGAATGAGCTTGTCTTAGCTAGTGGTTCTCTAGCAATTGGGTTTGTAAATATCACTGATTACTAAGTTCTTTTTGGTCTTGTCATTAGAATAAAACCAACTTTTGTCCACGAAAACTTGGGTTGAAATTTCCTTGGGAATGTTTAAAAGGGTAAAAATTGTTATTAAGCTTAGCTATTCCAAGCTGCATTTCGACTTGTTTAAAATGATAGTGGTATGAGTTGATGATTTCGACTATGTGGGTCATTGATAAACCCAAGAGCCACTATTGCCTCCATGGGAATATTAACTCAAACAACAAATTTAATACATAATTTTCATCTTTATTAAGCTTTGGTATCTTGTAATGAGGATGATTATAGAAGAGATCTAACTTAAAATAGAAGTTTAGTTTTTGGGATCCATTTTAGCTGCTAAAGTGGTTCTCGTAGGCACCTTAAACTTAATAAAAAAAGTGCCAGTGATGGAACTTTAGCCATTCTATAAACTAAAAGACTATTTTCAATAGTTTCTAAAACATTAGAATCTTTTTTGTACATTACAAAATGTTATGAGTTGATGATTTTACTATATGGATTGCTGAAAAATCCAAGATTGTTGCCTCAGTTGGAATATTGACTCAAACAACAACTTTAAGGTACATTTTTTCCATCTTTATTAACCTTTAATATATCTTAAAGGGCACGGTTATAGAAGAGAAAAAACATAATTTGGAGAAACCTTGAATTCCCGAATTAAAATAAAAATTCAGTTTTTAATATATATTTGAGCAACTGACATGGCTCACGTAGACACCTTAAAATTAATAAAAAGGCGTTAGCAAGAATAGTTGATGGAACTCTAACAATTTCGTAAACTAAAAGACTATTTTAAACATCTTTTGAAATGCTAGTCTTTTTTATACGTTACAAAATGTTATGATCTAACTTAAATTTTAGTTAAAATATTTTAAGGTAAAATATACCATTAGCCTTTTAAATTTAGAAAAGAGAAATATTTACTTACAAGAATATTGTGCTTTTCTTCTATTTTCTAAAAAAATTACCGGACAAAAATTGAAGTCTTATTGTTGATAGGTAAAACATGGTTGCCAATTTAGTTGGATTACTTGAGTTTTGAACTAAATACTATTTGTCTATACTAGTTAGTATGTTTGAATTTATACCACAAATTTAATAAAAAATAAGTACTAAAAAATAGTGTCACTAACTGAAAATATCAATCTCTTTATGATCAAAATGAAACAAAGAATAAAATAAGAAGAAGAGAAAAACATTTGCTCGAATCTATCACTTTCAAATATATCAACCCTATAATCAAGCAGGCAACTAAATCAAAATAAAAACTTTCATGAGTTAGTGACATATTTATCTTCTTTAACTCCAATAGCAAAAGCTTGAGAGACTTTAATGTCCTTTCTAAATTTCTTTATTGATAAATATGAATTGATCAATTGTTATTTAAGAGAAAAAAAGTAGCGTTCAAAGGTAAGGGGATTCAACGTAGCCACTTGCCTAAATCTCACATTTCCTATTTAGTCCGTAACGATTCGATAAGAGATTCCAACTTAATTGAATCAAAAGATGAATTTAAAAATATAAGGAGTAGGAGGAATTATTGGGGCTTATATGAATTATACTTTTTTTCACAAGTAGGAATGGTTAAAGGCTCAAGCCTTGCCGGATTTGAAGTAATTGAGATTTGCACAAGTTCATTGATTTTTGAGGTAGGCTTGAACCTTTTTTAAGTTAGGATTCAAGCTAGGTTTAGATTCAGGCTTTACAATCCAACCCAGTCCAAAACCTAAACGTCTTTATTAATATATCAAAACAACAAATACTTTTATATGTGGCTAGGGTTGACAATCATCTTATGGTCTATCTTCCCTCTCCAATCATTAGTTGTCCTCCCTCTATAATGTATAATCATCATCGATGTATTAACTAGTTACTGCCTGCGTGTCCTTGTCATCTCTCTTCACGTCTAAAGCCTAGATGTCTTCCATATAAAACATAACATTATTTTATTTATGTCATTTTGTATGTGGACGAATACTGGTGTCTGTGGATAGGGTTGCACAATAGCCTTGTTGTTTATCCTCCCTCTCTAATCATCAATCTATGCTAATTACTGCCTACGTTTCCTCCAATCTTCACCTCACCTAATTAGAAAGGTAAGTATTAAATGGTATTTAATTTATGTAGGAGTTTTGATCTTACTCTTTTGCACTCTTCTAAGATGCATTATAATGAAATTAGTTGACTATCCATTGTATTGTCAACAAATCTTTCAAGCATAAACCCCTCAGGCTTGTCCTAAACATTAAGGTCCGTTTTAGTTATCTATCAAAAGGAAAGAGAGTTTCAGTTTGATTAAATTACATAAGGAGAGTTTAATATGACCACTACACATTCTCTTTAGACTAGTATGTTTATGCTTAATAAGCAATAACAAAATTTACCTAATTTGTTATGAGAAGTTACTACATTCTTTTCAATAGTCTTTTAAATGCTTTCAAGCTTAACACCATTAATAACAAGTATATATCCTAAAATAGTGTTAATGCTTTCTTTTTATGTTTGAATGTGATTTGGATCTAGAAACAAAAAGCTTTTTTCTTTCCTTTAAAAAGAAAGTAAATTGTGAGCAAACTTTGAAACTTTTAAGTTTCTTTTTGTACAATTTTTATTTAGCAGAAAACTCATATTTTGTATTGAGTTTTATGCAATATATATGAACATTTGAATTTTAACATAAATACCCCAAATTAATTCCTAATTGTAATTGGTATTTTTAAATAAACCTTTAATTCATTGAAAGTATAAATATGCTATATTTTATCTTCTCAACAGCTGTTTATGGAATAGGTTGTCATGATCAAAATTATAATTAAGATTAGAAATCATTTTTTGGAGAGGGAAACCAATATGAAATTTATGGTGTTTGAGATTTTTTTTGTAAGTTTTATACTTATTCTTTTTTTTGGTGCTTAATATTAGTTTTAAATTTATTTACTTCTTTAACTTGAAAAGTAAATATATTTGTTACAAGTGACTCTTTAAAGAGTAAGAATGTGAGATTGTTATTTATAGTAAACAAAAGCAATGTTGGTCTAAATAGTTCAATAATTACAAATTCATATACTATTTTAATTAATAAGTTTTGAAATAACTAATTAACTATTGTGAAAACTATGACACCATATATATATAATTAAGTTTTATACATGACAATACATTATAACTTGTAAAATTTTTATAAATCATAAAAAGATGAATAATATAATTTAAATATACATTTAGGTTTGTCTTGGTTTATACATGTATTTTTCATGATATGTGAAAACAATTTTAATCTTAATTTATTTGGCAATATGCTTTTTCATCTCATAATTACAAAGACCTACACCTCGTCATGCTTAAAAAGTTTAGAATCCTATTATAAATAAATTATGTAAAGGTGAGTACCAAGAGTTCAATAGGATTACTAGAGAATCCGAGAATAATCTTATTGATCCTCTAAGGCCAGATATTCAACTTATCACTACAAAGATCTTTGTCTAGGTCTTCAGGAAGTTTATAGATCTTTTTACTTCTTAAAATGTTCCTAAAATGCTCTCTAGCTAAATCCTTAAGCTCGTACTTATCACTCACCACGTTACCTCTCATGTCTTTTAGACATAAGATCTTACTCTTTATTCCTCCTCTTTCGAATTATAGTATGGGAGAACTTTAGTTTTTGCCCTTTTTTATCCATCTGATTTTGTACTTTTATCCTAATTAGGGATGACAATGGGTCAGGTTGGGCTCAGGACGTGCCTAGCCCAACCCACGAATTGGACAACTCATGACTCAGCCCGACCATGGGCTGAGTGGCCTATTGCCCAACGGGCCACTAGTAGGATAAACCATCCCGACCCATCTATCTTTTTTTTAAATTAGAAAAATGACGTTTTTGACAAAATGATATCATTTTTGACCTTCCCTTCGAGCCAAACAGTCTTGGCCTATGGCCCGACCAACCTAAGCCAAAGTCAAGCTGGGCTGAGCTAGGCAGACTAGGTCAAGACTGTCATCCTTAGTCTTAGTTATGAATTGTACGTCTTTAGAGCATCAAAATATTTCTTTAACTCCTCAAGTTCTATATCTTTGAGATAGGGATCCTTATGGTGCCTCGCTAAGCCTTCTTATACATGATTTAGTTGATCATATTCTTTTTTTTCATGTTTCATTAGATTATTAGCATCCTTCATTAACATTAAACAGTCGACTTTGATTACTTTTAGGGTCTAAGTGCATCTATAGGCATGTGAACCCACAATTAGTCCTTAGCCCATTAAAAACTATAGTATCAAATTCAGGATGATGTAGCATCGAGTTAAAGATCCTTAATAGTGTTTTTGTTTTTATTGTAAACAAATTTAGCTTAAGCAGTACAGGAGAATGATCTAAAAATAAACGGTTACTAAAAGTAACAAAACTATCAGGAAATTTATTTAGTGAGAAGTTATTTACTATACACCTATCAAGTTTCATTAAATTAGTTTTTCTTCATTTTGATTATTGCTCCAAATGAAGAGATGACTAGTGAACCTTAAGTCCATCAATCCAAGACTAGTTGTCGGATTGGAAAGCTTATAAAATTTGAAAAACTTACACTAATGACCTCCTTGGGATTCCAATATTTAGTAAATCAGACCATAATTTAGCTCTTTGATAATCTTAATTGCATGCATAAACCATTATGATGAGTAGTTCCACATTGAAGATCTTATGAGTGAATTCACAATGAATAAATTAATCAAAACAATGCCAATTTTTCAAGTGGAGAATTAGGGATCTAAAGAAAAAATTACTCTTCCATTTGGGTAAGCTGAGTGGTTGTTGAGTGTCACCTAATCATCATGGAAAAAACTGAGACCACTTCTAAATTGATCTTATTTTATTTTGGTCTTAACAAAATCAAAAAAATGAGACTTATTAAGATAAAATAAGTCTTTAAAAGCAAGCTATTTATTCAGGCTATTTAAGCCTCTAACATTCTAGAACAAATATCCCATCATTTTAGTTTGGATCGAAGTAGTGACGCAATTTCATAAAGTCAGTTGTTGGTTTTCTTCCACCTAGTTTTGTTATTACTGGTGCTCAGGTCAATCCAATCCTTATTGTTTACATCCACTAGGTTGTTCATGCATTCCATTTCTGTTGAAACAAGTTGTACTTCCTTACCTTTTGACTATTTTGGGGTTTAATCTTCCTCTTCACTTTTCTGAATCAGTGAGGAGGAATCTACATTTTCCTTCATTTAAGGCTTAGTCTCTAAGTTCTTTCTATTATTAAGGTTTAACTACTCCCCATTACCACTTAGTTCTCCAATTGAGTGAGTAGAATCCATCTCCTAGTTTTCCATACAAGGAAAAGGATCAGTATTTCTAGTGACTTTGGAATTTTCATTCACCACTTCTTGAGGTTGATTCTTATTAGGCTTCCAAACCTTCATTAGACTCACTTTTAGAGACTTTTAAGGATAAGTGACCACAAGGACATCTTAGAATAATCCACCTCCTACATTAAATCTCATAATTTGTAGGGAATTAGGTAGCTCCTTTTCAAGTTCAACTTCAATCTAAACTCTGGTGAAACTTATCCTCTTTAGGTTAGCTACATTATCATCTAAGGTAATGACTTTCCTTACAAATGCCAAGGGCGTAGGTTGATGACCTTCTGAGCTTGTTCATCCAAAAAAAATATGAAGATGAAGAGTTCATCTTTACTCACCAAAGCGTTATCCAATTCTATCTTTTTCTAGTTAATATTTTCCCATCATTGAACAACTTAGAAAGCCAATCGCTTCTTAAGAAAATAGCCAACTATTATTGTGCTTCATTTCTTCGCACCTTTCTCCTAAATTTTATTTGGAGGAGATATAGGTACACCATAAGCTAATGGAGGAACATACTAAGGCTTTACAAATGTCTCAAGCCCTCCACCACCTTTCACCAAGTCTATCCCTCTTTTAGGTTCTCACTAGTTGAAAAGATGGTCTTCTTGTTTATAGCTAGGTTTTATGTGGGGAGAGTTAGGAAAGCTACATTTGTGAGGGAACCAAGAGCCAAGCCATCTTGGTTGGAGGGAGGGGAGCTTCGCTCTACATCAGACATGTTTACTACTAACAATAAACTATCATACATAAAGCTAAGTGGGAAAAATGATCGAGCTAGATGGGTTATTAGAAAAGGTAAACTAGTTTAATAAAACATAGAAGGATTGAAAGCTTTAGTTAGATGTGGGAGTTTCTCTCACTAGTGAGATCCAATACTTCTGCTTGCCAAACATACTTATATTCCTATGCATAAATAGAGAGATGCAAAATTATTATAAAACTCAGCGATGGAGTACCTCAAATAACAAACAACTTTCAAAGACCTTCTTTCTTCTTTAGGAGTACATGACCTAATCTTAGCTATAACATGTTAGATATTTTTCCATTTTTTGGACAACATTTAATTGTATTTTAATAGTTTTAATAACTTATCAGTTAAGTTACATAAATTTGATCTGGATAAAGATAATAAAGTGGCCCAATAAATGATCTAAATTAATGGGCCAAAGTCTAGGAGAAAAATGAATCTTGATCAACGTAGATCGACCCATATTAAGCCTATGATGGAGATGCCTGATATAAATACCATATATAGATTGACCTTAAGCTTATGTTATTAGGACACATATAATTTAATATGTATATCCATGGATTTTGACATGACATAGGGGATATAAGTTTTTAATCCCATAAAGGTATTCTCTAATACAGTTTAGCATTCAGTAAGAAAATACAAATATTTTCTCTAATGCAGTTTAGCATTTTGTAAGAGAAAATAAGATTTCTCTGGTATTGTTTTGCATATGCAGATTGGCGTAAAGTTTAGAGAAATTGAGACCTACAAACGAAAAGATGATACATATCAGATCATACAGGTATCATCCAAGTTTGTCACACTTTGTTTTCTCATTCATGTTATTGAGGTAATACATATGCATGATTATATTGGACTTGTACCACATATGACATATATGTTTTATATTTTTGGGTATCAAAAGTCTTGCGGGATGAAATGATAGACTTTCATTATCTTTGAATCAAATGTTTTGTTTTAAAGTTAGTACCAAACGTGGCTTAACTTTATTTTCAAACTGGATTTAAACTTGATTCAATAACGCAATTGATTATTGTCTAAGGGGGAGAATGTTAAATATTTTTCCATTAGGTGGACATCAATTAATTATAGTTTAACAATTTTTATAACTTATCGGTTAAGTTATATAAATTTGATTTAGATAAAGATAATAAAGTGATCCAATAAAGAATCTAAATTAATGGGTCGAAGTTCAGGAAGAAAATAGACTCCGATCAATATGGACTAGACTTATATTGAGCCAGTGATGGGGAGGTCCGATATGGTTGCTATATATAAATTGACCTTGAGCCTATGTCATTAGGACATATACAATTTAATATATATATATATATATATATCCATGGATTTTGACATAATATAGGAGGATATAGGTGTTTAATCCTATAAAATTGTTCTCTAATTCAATTTAACATTTAGTGAGAGAACATAAAAATTTTCTCTACTATAGTTTAGCATTTAGTAAGAGAAAATAAGATATCTCTGGTGAAGTTTCGCATACGTAGTTTCGCACGCATAAAATTTAGAGAAATTGAGACCTATAAATAAAAAGATGATACATATCATATTATACAAGTATCATTTAAGTTTGTCATACTCCATTTTCTCATTCATGTTGGTGAGATATTAGATATGCATGATTATATTGGAACTGTATCACATATGACACATGTATTTGATATTTTTTGGTATTAAAAACCTTATAGGATGGAATGATGAAATTTCATTATCTTTGGATCAAATATTTTGTTTTAAACTTGGTACCAATTTGGTAACGTGGCTTAAACGTATTTTCAAATTGGTTCTAAACTTGAGTGAATAACTCAATTGATTATTATCCAAGGGGGAGAATGTTAGATATTTTTCCAATTGGCGGATAACAATTAATTGTATTTTAACGATTTTAATAACTTAGTGGTTAGGTTACGTAAATTTGATTTAGACAAAGATAATAAAGTAACTCAATAAAGGATCCAAATTAATAAGCCGAAGTTCAGGAAAAAAATAGACCCTGATCAGTATGGATTGGACCCATATTGAGCCTATGATGGGGAGGCTCGATATGAATGCTATATATAGATTGACCTTGAGTCTATGTCATTAGAACACATACAATTTAATATGTATATCTATAGATTTTGACATGATATAGGAGGATATAAGTGTTTAATCTCATAAAGGTGCTTTATACTACAGTTTAGCAATTAGTAAGAGAAAATAAGATTTCTCTGGTGCAGTTTCCTATATGTAGTTTGACATAAAGTTTAAAGAAATTGATACCTACAAATTGAAAGATGACACATATCAGATCATACATTTATCATTCGAGTTTGCCACACTCCATTTTTTCATTCATGTTAATGAGGTATTACATATGCGGGATTATATTAGACCTGTGTCATATTTGACACATATGTTTAATATTTTTCAGTATCAAAAGCCTTGCATGGAATGATGAACTTTTATTATCTTTGGATTAAATGTTTTATTTTAAACTTTGTACCAATTTGATAACGTGACTTAATTGTATTTTCAAATTGGTTTTAAACTTTAGTGAATAATGTAATTTATTATTTTCCAAAGGGGAGAACGTTAGATTTTTTTCATTTGGTAGACAACAATTAATTGCATTTTAATAGTTCTAGTAACTTATTCATTAAGTTACGTAAATTTGATTCAGATAAATATAATAAAATAACCCAATAAAGGATATAAATTAATGGGTTAAAGTCTAGAAAGAAAATAAACTCTGATTAATATGGACCGAGCCCATATTGAGCCCGTGATAGGGAGGCTCGATATAGATGCTATATATAAAAGTTTAAGGTCTTTTGTGATTACTGCAACAATCGTAAACATATAGATACTCTGGCCCCTTCAGAGATTCACATATAGAGAAAGTTACAGAAAGGCTTTAACGTGTTGCGGTGAGCAACTCTCGTGGATTCGCATTTGTTATAACTTTGGAAAGCTTGTTGAAAAGTTATATAATTGAAATAAGGTATTTTTGTATTATTTTTCTTTCACGTTTGATTCGAGATACGTAACTAAGCCTTCTATTGCGTGTTACATAACATTCTCTAAACATCTCGCACAGACACTACAATTAATGACTTCCAAACATTGAGCCGACCGTATATTGTAATATTCCCTTTTAATGAAAGAGCTCACAAAGAAGCCGACATTATTTGAAGTAAGAACACTCAAGTTCCTCAACAATTCAAAGTGCTAGCATTGAAAACAGTCATATTACCACTGCTAAAGTCCCCGAATGTGCATACCATCTTATTTTTGAGGATTCAGTGACTCATTAAAAAAGTTATATTCATTGTGCCTTAGACAATAGTCGTCATAAAATAACCTGCCCCATGAGTGCCTAATTGCAAAAGAAGATAACTTAAAATATGTGTATTGCTGTAAGCAAAACATAGATTACAATATGTTCCATCAAGATCTTTCATGCACTCCCCAAATACACACATTGTAAATCATAGTCACAAATTTTTGTCTCACAATCTATGGAGTAAGCTTATCAAGAATTGCCACAATTTGCCACTAAACTTTGGCTGAGAATCACAATTTTTTTAATAAAAAAGAAAGAAAGAAGAGAATGCATTAATAAAGAATGAAAGTTAAATCTTACAAAAGGGTCTAGGGGATACCCTTTGAAACAAGAGAGGCGTAAAGTTTTTTACTACTCAAATCATGGAGAGAAAGGAGTGGTAATAACTGGAGAAGGTTGGAGCTGCTGTGTAATCAATTTATATATCAAGCTTTTTGATGCTGTCAAGAGTTTCGAAGACGAGAATATCTATAGTGTTAAGGCAGAGAGTTACGATTGATATTCTTTGTTCACGCATGCTAGAGCAGCTTGAGTTGCTATTGGATCAAACACATTGGAATTGACAAAGAAATAAAAGAAACAGAGGGGAAAGAGAAGAAAGCATTTTAGGAGAAAAAACAGACGCATTTCGAAAACTAAACAAGAAATATTGAAGCCAAGAGTTTTCACAAAGGAAAAAAGAAAAAAAAACCATAAACAAAGATATTGAGGAAATATTTGAAGTATTTGATAGTTTTGAAATTTTTATTCCAAGTAATATAAATAAGATACGTGTGACCATTAGTTGATAATCTAATGACATATATTTTATAAAAAAAATTGGAATTTAAAATATATTAATATTAATATTAATGTTTAAATTTCAAATTAATATTTTTAAAACTTGTAATTTACCAACAAAGTACCCTTTCACTGTACAGCTTCGCAATAGGCTACTTCAAAATGCCAAGTGAAGCAAGCAGTGAAAGCTTGCTTGTACTGTTTATCATCCTTTTCATTTTTTTTATTATATATTTTTGAATAAAATAAGAAGAGAAATGTCTAGGTTGACGATAGAGATGGTACAGGTGTATGGATCGGATGCGGGAGCGTAACGAACCAAACGGGTGCTGTACGGATCCGATGCGGGCACGTACTAACGGGCGCTGTCGGCAATCCACATCCAAATCCACCCACACGTGACGCGGTGACAGTACGACAGGTAATATAGTTGAAGTTGAAGCCGATGGCGGCAAGCTGATAAATGAAGTTAACCCCTACTGAATGAATCTGCTCATATATTTTCTTTTTCCCTACGAGTCTCTACCGTTGCAACCCTTAACTTTTCCAAATTCTCAATCTAGCACCTATTCGTTTCCTCACTGGCAATTAGATCCATTTCCCCCTTTAAGAACATTTTAAGCTACCGCTAACTAACTGTCTATTTAGATTTTGGAGGGAGTTAACAGAAATAATACTTCTCGTTTCGTGCCATTACTCTTATGAAATTTCATTTGCTATTAAGTCTGCGACAGGCACTAGAGGCAAACATTGCTTTATGTTTTGCTCTTCTTGACCTTTTACGGAAATAGGAAACTATTGTCTATCCTTTTTTTGTTACAAAAGAAAAACATCTTTTGTGGTTGATATGATATGGTACTGGTAGAACAGATTCGGCATTGGGAAACTTAGAACCAAAGAAAACTACCAAGTCCCAACCTCCTCATTCCCGTCATGCTCACATGTCCGAACTAACCTTTCACTGATCCAAATTCTCTGTTTCATATACATCTATTGGTTTGCCGATCAAATGCCGTACCTGGGGAGATAAACTTTTTCTCGTACTGTTGTAGTCAGATAAAAGGAAAAATGGGTTTCTTAGTTGGTTTGCTTGTTGGGTTGTCTGTTGGGGTCGGGTTGATTGTGGCGTATGCTCGTTACCAGAATGTCAGATCCACGCGGCGCATGGAATTGGTATTATGTTTGTTTTATATACTGATACGATGTTACTTCTGGTGGATTAAAGTAGCTGATCCTCGTTTCAACTACCTTATTTAATATCTTTCTGGGTTTAGATTTGTTATTATTAATTTTTGTTGTCAGGCCAAGACAGTGGCAGCATTCGCAAGAATGACAGTGCTAGATTCGAGAAAGCTTCTTCCAGATGAGTTTTATCCTTCTTGGGTGGTTTTTTCACAGAGACAGAAGTTATGTTAAACACCTCCAACTTGACTCAATTATTAATTATAGCATTATCTTTTGAAAAATACTTTTATTCGGTCCAGGCTCTAACAATTTTTGGCTTCTTTTTGAATTGCAGTTAGCTTGGCTTAACCTCCAACTTGACAAAATTTGGCCTTTTGTTGATGAGGTGATGTCATGTTCATTCTTTTTTCAGGGGTCAATCGTGATTCCGTTGTTCAAAACTATTTGATTTTTCAATATGGGACATAATGTTAGTTGCGGATGTTATGTGATGGCGTAGGCAGCATCAGAGCTTATCAAAAGCAATGTTGAGCCGATTCTTGAACAATATAGACCTGCTATTTTATCCTCCCTCAAGTTTTCCAAGTTCTCCCTTGGTACCGTCGCTCCACAGTTTACAGGTAAGTTTGAGATGACTGCGATTTTAATAATGTTGTTTATATGGCCCTTAATAACTTAATAGTTATGTGACGCAATCTGAACTCGGAACGGAAGTAAGAGAATGCAGATAACTTATATTTCCATTTTGTCCCTACAGATATCAGGATGTGTCAGTAGATGATTACTTCAATGGATTCGATGTAAATAACTTCTTTTGCATGTTTCTGGGTATGAAATTAAATGAAAAACTATTTTTGGATACTTGTTTAACTCCTCAATCATGCTTGTAAAAGAAGAATACCAGCAAGTACAAGAAGTGGCATTTGAGTTTTTATTAAATAATGCTAAATGCTTTCAGCGATCGTTCTTCAATTGCTTGTGGTATGACATTTGCAAACTTTTTATTCAGGAGTTTCCATTATAGAAAGTGATAGGCCGGCTGGAAGTGTCACCATGGAGTTGGAGATGCAGTGGGATGGTAATCCAAACATTGTACTTGATATAAATACCAGAGTTGGTGTTTCACTACCTATACAGGTAATTTAACTCAATGCTCTATCTCAAGTAGGTTTCGTGGTAAACCTAATTAGTAAATGAGTGAAATTCCCACAAAATAAACATTCACGCCATCCAGTGAATTTAAATAAGATGGCCATTTGCCAGCATGAATTTCTTCACGTGTTCTCAGCTTCAACATCTATCCCTAAACCATAAAAGAAACAGAAAGAATTCTCTTACTGTTAACTCACAAATTTAGTATGCCAGTGAGATCATCTAGAGATTCTCTTGATTGTTTTTCATGTCAGATTTAATTTAATTTCTTAGAGAGCAATATTTGTTTAGGTTGAGTATGATCTAAGAACTTACAGGACTTGATAATTTAATTTGTTTGCAAGAGCATAAATGAAATTTATCTAATTTCAGTTGCTATACTATCAACTCTATTTCGATATCTTCCTTATCTATTATCTTTTCTCTGTTTTTACCTCATTTAGGTCAAAGATATTGGATTCACTGGGGTTTTCAGGTTAATCTTCAAGCCACTGGTTGAAGAGTTTCCAGGTTTTGGAGCTGTTTCTTATTCCTTGAGAGAAAAAGTGAGTTTTTTTATCCTTTTGTTCTCAACCTTCGTAGAGATTAATTTATCTGAAGTTCACATTTCTGATGGCACATCTCTATACCAAATGATTTGCACAGACCATGTTTATGCATGAAACTGTTGATGGCTGAATGCTTGTAACTTGTGAAGTGTAACAATTATCAATTTTCTCCTGCAGAAAAAGATGGATTTCAGACTTAAAGTTATTGGTGGTGAGATATCAGCAATTCCTGGGATTTCTGATGCTATTGAGGTATGAAGAGAAATTTTGTTTCCATAATCCTTTCATTTCTGTACTACATGCCATGCATCCGCAAAGATTACTCTCTGCTCCTTGAAGAAATTTTACAAGCATTACTCTGTTGAAACTTTTATTGAAATATGATTTTGGGGCTCCACTAGCTGTTTTGTGCTTCAAAGTTCTACTGGGAAAATACAAAATCATAAAAAATGTATAAACAGTTGAGTTTCATATGTGGCTTCAAAGTTTCAAGTCCAGTCTCCTCCTTTCTACCTCCCTCCGCTTCATCCATATTATGTAATCTGTAAACTCTTAAGGTTGAAAGTGATATGGGCCATCCTTTGCATTGTGAAGATTTAGGTTGACTTAGTCATAGGTTGTTGCTTTTCTGTTCCATTTAATAATTCAGTTTTTGGATAAAAAAGAATTAGCTGTTAGTTATGTTGGTAGTTACGTTGGATGGGATATTTTTTTCCTGTTTTTTAGCCTTAGCTGTAATGTTTTAGCAGTATAAATTGTACTCTTGTCAGATGGAAAGGGCAGTGAATAACAACTCTTCAAAATTTTCTTGTTCTCTTTGCCTCTCTCCCTCAAGATTCTACTTGTATAAGTGGTATCAGAGCCGGCTACGGCCATGGATACTCGCAACAAAACTAATGCAGAATTTCGCAATGAGATTAGCGAATCTTGGCTCGACATGAGTTTAGCTTCGACGAAGTTAACGCCACCCTAGAATGAGTGTTAACCGAGCTACAAGCTTTACGAGTCTCGCAAAGCAACAACCTATGATTAAGTCAACCTAAATCTTCACAATTCAAAGGATGGCCCTTATCAGCAAGCTGGTCTTACACCATTTCTTGTATATTCCTAGATTCATTATTGAATCAAAAGCTTTTCAATTGAATGTTCAGAGAACTGCTCCAGTACACAGTTTCTTTTTTTTTTTTTTCTAATGCAGCTCCATATAAGGTAACAACTGTCCATATCATCATATTATTTATTTTGTGTCTGGAGGCTGGCATGGAAGTAAGTGAGCCTATTACCTTTCCCTTGTTGTCAAAATTGATCCTTTTCTTGATATGACCTCAAACACACTATCTTAATAGAAGACAGTAGTAATTTCAATGGACAAAATTTTATCTGTTACTTTTGTTGATGAGACTAAGCTTAAAATTACTTGGTCTGACAAAGCTCCTTTTTTGTGCAGGAAACATTAAAGGATGCTATTGAAGATTCTATAACATGGCCAGTTAGAAAAATTGTACCCATATTACCTGGGGATTATAGGTATCCTGCTATTATCAGTGTTGAACTTAGAAATTTCTTTGGTATCCTTAGCCCTAGACTTGGTTTTATTTATTTCCTGAATTATATGCTCAGTATAGGGTATTTGTCTCAGGATAGGGTATTTGTTTGTCCTGTGTAATTTAATTTTATCCATGTTGATAACTGTTAAATATCAGTCTTGGAATGACCAGAGCCTATACTTCTGAGCAGCTTAGGTTGGACTCTTATCAGCCAGGTTCCACATTTTCATGGAATCTCTGGATTATCTCAATAGATATTCATTTCTGTTCCACTTTAAAGTTTGATGGATACTTTGGTATATTCATATAAGAAGCAGCAGTCTCAGGCTCCTTTGAGTTTTGCATGTCATCATCTGCATTGTTTTGGGTTTTTACTAGAGGATATGTGAAGGCAGTGCATGGATTTGTAATTTGACTCCCATGTAAACTAATGGTTATTTTCACTCCAAATCAAAATCTATTATTTCTGATACAAAGTGCGACTCTCAGTATTTTTTGTGATGTTTCAGTGACCTGGAGTTGAAGCCAGTTGGAATGCTAGAAGTAAAGCTTGTTCAGGGTAAAGAATTAAAGAATAAGGACCTCATTGGTAAATCAGATCCTTATGCTGTCTTATTTGTACGACCTCTACGTGATAGAATGAAAACCAGCAAGATAATTGTAAGTGAATATGCCTTTCTGAAGCATGGTTTTATAATTTCCTTTGGATCATTCATCATTTTGTGAGACATCTGCAGAATAACCAATTGAATCCCATTTGGAATGAACACTTTGAGTTTATTGTCGAAGATGCATCAACTCAACGCTTGACAGTAAGAGTATTTGATGATGAAGGAGTTCAGGCCTCAGAACTCATTGGTTGTGCTCAAATCGCAATAAACGATATAGAACCTGGTAAAGTAAAGGATGTATGGCTGAACTTAGTCAAGGATTTGGAGATTCAAAGAGATACCAAATACAGGGGTCAGGTGAGAGACTTCTATGCCTGCTAAGATTTCACTATCTTTATTTCAGACCCTTTACACTCAGTCTGGAGAGTGTAACTACCATTAAGTGATGAATGCTATGCGACTGAATTTTGTTTCATTCTTTTGGTTATATGCAATGGAACAGGGAATAATGTCATTTGAGGGTATCAAAACTTAGCAAAATGGTCTCAGCCACAAGAATTCTTTAGTTTCCTGATAAATTTGCTTTCAAGAAGGAAACATAGTTTTCAGCTCCAACTATGTAAATGTGAAATCAAACCTATTGTTGGTTGAAATATTTCAAACACTACAAAGTGTTATTGCTGCTTCATTTCCATTCTTATGAGTCCAGACTGTCATTTTCTATCAGTTTTTTCTTTTCTTTTTCATCCTGATTTTCCTATGAAGTTCACTCATTTCGTGAGGGTATGTACTCATTCTAAATTGTTATTGGAATTAGGTGCATTTGGAGCTCTTGTATTTACCTTTTGGAACAGAGAGCAACCTGAAAAATCCTTTTAATCCTGATTTCCAATTGACTTCCCTAGAGAGGGCCATTAAGAATGGCAGTGATGGTGCAACTGATGTTAAAGGAATTATGGACCAGAAAAAAAATGTCATTGTGAGAGGAGTATTATCGGTGACTGTTATAGCAGCTGAAAATTTGCCAGCAGTAGACTTGATGGGAAAGGCTGATCCCTTTGTTTCTCTGGTGATGAAGAAATCTGAAGCAAAAGCCAAAACTCGGGTGAGATGAAGAGTTCTTCTGTTCACAGTATCTGCTTCTTGTTCTTTTTACTACTTCCTCTTCCTTATCATTTTCATTTCACAAACATTATCTAACGAAAAATCTTTTGGATTCACAAGTCATTACTCGCTTTTGAAAGGTCCTCATCAGCAGAACTTTCTGAGTACACATACTCTTATATGTACTTGGATCATTTTTCTTATCGAAGATTGGAAGGATAGAAAAATGAACAATCTTATGATGTTTTCTTCTGCTTCTCAGGTAGTAAATGACAGCCTGAATCCAGTTTGGAATCAAACTTTTGACTTTGTTGTGGAGGATGCATTGCATGATATGCTGATCTTGGAAGTGTATGACCATGATCCTTTTGGAAAGGTGATGCTCTCATACAATGCTAAATGTCATAACATTGTCTATTTCCAACACTGGTTCTTGTTTTCAGCATGTCTTTCCACGCATGTTTTGCGCGTTCGCATCAAATTTATGCTTGATTTTCTGTTGTGGCCTTTATCTTGCATTAAGTTGAGGAATCGCTGCAACTTAAATATTGATGAAAAACATTAATTTTTCAGGACAAGATTGGAAGATGCATTATGACACTGACCAGGGCGTTATTAGAAGGAGAAATTCAGGACAGTTTTCCTCTTGATGGTACGAAATCAGGAAAAATATTCTTGCACCTCAAATGGACACCACAGCTGAAATTTCGTGATATTTGATGTATAAGGTAGTATAAGGCATAAAGTTTTTTGACCTTTCATATTCATATCCTTGTTTGCGTTCCTTCTCTCTTCATAAATCAAGGGCAACGTTAAGTTTTAACAGACT
>JANSVA010000008.1:18118395-18138123 GCA_025504915.1 Erythroxylum reticulatum | reverse complement strand
TTTTCCATATATTGTGTCAAATATTGAATTCAAATTCTTATATAAGTAGAAAATTTGATAAACAATGATTTTCAGGTAAAACTATGGGACTAAAGAGACAGCGTGAGGTAATGTCGCCTAGGTTTAGAGGCATGTTCAACAACACTTACTGTGTAGGTGGATTGTCATATTCTGCAACTCCTACTAACTCACCTCCTCCCCCTCGAAGGCCTACAATTGTAGATGAGGCATCACTTACTGCAGGACATGCTACCCTATCCTCATCCCCATCCCCATCTCCAACTCATATATCATCCAATACCACTTTATTGGATGGCGAAGACATCCACAGGCCTAGAGTTGAGGGACTAGACGGAAAAAGTACGTAACAGTTGATGTCAATCTGTAAGTGAAATCCCTTTAATGATTATTTGTATTTAACTAAGTTATAGGTTTATCAGTTTTTTCATTGTATAAAATTACTTCTTATATTAGGTTGGTTCTGTATGGACCATGTTCCAGAAATATAACCTCTAAATTTAAAGAACGGATTAATCCTGAGGGTTATGTGTGGAAGAAAATCTCTCCGGCAACAAAGGAATTTTACTTTCAAGATTTTGAGGTACAATAAACATTTATTTTTATTTTATATTGATTTATATACACTAATTACATAAATATTATTATATGATAGTACTTAAAAAAAATTTCTTCTTATTTCAAAAAGAATTTTTCTAAGATTCTGGTATCGACGCCATCATACATAAACTATGGGAGAGATAAGCTCGTACACGTTATCACGACTTTATTAGTGCAATACACAAGGTTGGTGTACGACTGTGTTAATTTCGGAGTAAATATGGAGTCGATCGCAGGAGTATTGGAGAAGCCCTGCAACAATGTCAATCTTAGGGCATAACTCCACCAACAGACGTGGAGGTCCGGGAGGAGAGAGTCTTCCTGTACATACGGGAGGATTAATAACCCACCACGAGCATGCATAGAGACTTGTAAATATCTAAACTTCACACTTATTTTGTACATGTTTTACTTTGTTGTATTATAGATAATGGTAATGGTATAAATGTCTGGTGCCATATATAGTTATGTTGAGTTTTTTTTATTCAACAGGGGGACATATCATAAAAATAGGGAAAATACTACCGAAATTTTTATTAAATATAGTTCACATCTAACCACTTAGGTTAAATATGTAGGAAAAGTCTTTGGGTATTCCTCCTACACCTACTCAACTGTTTTTGCATACTCACTCGAAGAAGCATGACCGATGTAGAGAACTAAATGTATGTGAAATTAATGCCTTATTATTATTTCTTTATAATCATTTAGTTTTATGATTATGAATAATCCCTTACTAATGTAAACATTGGTTCCTAATAGGACCAAATACAACAAGCCATTCAGTGACAGCCTCAAGCGGAACACCCTGTTGATGAGACTCAGACGTATTTTGATATTGTCAGTGGTAGGGACTGTCGTGGATGGATATTTGGGCTAGGTTCATTTGTAAATATTTGTTATTCGCAGTCCTTCATGTCCAGTACAGCAACGTCTACCAAATAAGCGCAATCATCGGAAGTCACCGAGCTTCAGGCCACAGTGCATGCGTTGATGGAGAAGATGGCTCACATGTAAGAGAAGATGGACCAGATGGCTAACGTGCAAGAGCAAATGGAGCAGATGACTCAACTGAGATAGGAGCTAGAGTAGTTGAAGGGGAGGGTTAGCACTTCAGAGCACCTGCGATCACCAGGACATTAGGATTGTTGTAGTCATTTGCTTTCAATTACAAAGATAAGTTATGTACACTGTAATGTTTTTATTATCAATTAAGAAAATTTGAACTTTATATCATTAATCAACTTCTGTTTAAACAAATTAAATATATAAACAAATAAATTTAATATACATAGATAATTCACAACTGTTAAAATTATGCATTTTTTATAAGATTATCAAATAAAATTTAATGTAGGGATTTTTAAAAAAATTCTAACTTCCAATTACCGACGGAATACAGAAAATCATCGAAAAAATGTTTAAATATTACTGACGGAATAAAGAAATTCGTCACAAAAGTATTTCAATATTACCGACGGAATAAATTATACCGTTGGTAAATTTTTCGTTTTATTTGCCAACCGTTCTTGTTAATCCATAGGTATATTTACGACGATTTACTGACAATCAAGGTTTCCGTCAGTATATTTTATTGATGGAAGGACATATCAAAATTTCCGTCGTTATAATTACCTACGCCCATATTAACGACGTTTTTGTTCGTCGTTCAATTCTGTCGGTAAATATTAATACCGACAGAATAATTAGATTTAGCATCGATTTTTTCGTTGGTAATTTATTGATTTCTTGTAGTGGTTGCACAATAGAGGGCTCATAATCATCTTCCATCATTATTCCATGTATGCAAATTGATGGTTTAATGCCCTTAATATCGTCAATAATCCTATGACATCTTGATGCAATATAAGAACTTCTAGTAATTTTTCAACTTCAACTTCACTTAGACTTACATTTATAGTCATTGGATAAATGGAATAAGGTCTAACGAATCCATACTTGAGAGTGGAAGGAAAACGTTTAAATTCTACATTTGGGCCTTTCTCTTTAAGCAATAAGATTGCATTTACGATCTCATTGCTTAGAGAGCCATTATCCACTTAATATTCTTCAAATGGATTGCTTAAATTATTCTTAACTAGGTCTTCCATTACTAACTGATTAATTATATCAATCTTGCAATAACAATATCCAATATAAGGATAACAATATGCAAATTAAACACAACCCTCTCATCACTAACATTCAAGGAAAGATTTACGTTTTTTATGTCAATAGTTGCTCTAGTTATAGCTAGGAAAGGTCTTATTAGTATGATTAGGATTTAATTATCCTATTCCATATCTAAAATAAGAAAATTAGTAAAAATTAAAAACTTACCAACCTTGATAGGTACATCCTCCAATATACCTACGAGATATTTGGAGTGACCCATCGGATGCATAGAAATGGTGGCGTGCTTTAAATCACCCAATTAAAGCTTCTTAAAAATGGATAAAGGTATGGGAATTACACTTGTCCCTAAATCACATAAAGCACGGTTAAAACTCATATAAAAAATAACATAAGGAATAGAGTAACTGCTAGAGTGTTTGAATTTAAGAGGTAATTTATTTTTAATTATGACACTACACTCCTTAATCAAAGCTACAGTTTCATAATCTTTTAGATTTCTTTTGTTAGATAATATATCCTTTAAGAATTTAGCATAGGAGGGCATTGTTTTAAAACATCTGTAATGTATAACTTCTAAATAACATTTAAGAATTTCCTAAATAGTTTATAAAGTTTAGCCTTAGTCAACCTTTGGGGAAAAGGCACAAATGGCTTATATAATGTAAGGGGAATTTATTTGGGTTCCTTATTGTCTTCTCTTTTATCCTTCTTGGGATTACCTTTTTCATTGGATAACTCATCATTGTTATTTCTCTCATTTTCAACCTCTTTCACCTTAGGTCCTCTAATAGCCTACCACTCTTTGATATCATAGCTTTGCAATTTCCTCTAGGATTCTTAAGTTGGTTAGGAATTTAACCAAGTGATCTAATAGAAGAGCTGGATTGGTAAATTTGGGCTTCTAACATCTTGTTATGAAGCTATAGAGTCTACCTTAAAGTTGAGCTACCTCCTTAAACTCCTCATTTTGTTTGCTTGGTTCATTAGGAAATTCTGAAGTAGAGACTTTATGTTAGACAAACCTTGATTGGAAACTAGGGGTAAACGGACCTTGATTGGAAACTAAGGGGTTACCTAGCATTTTATGAGGTGTATCGTCAAATTTTTTTCTTATAGGAGAAGTTGTGATAATTTCTCCAACCAATATTGTAGGTCTAAAAATAGGATCATTCAACTAAGGGGTTACCTAGCATTATTATGAGGTGTATTGTCAAATTTTTTTCTTACAGGAGAAGTTGTGATAATTTCTCCAACCAGGATTGTAGGTCTAAAAATAGGATCATTCTTCTAATTGGGATGCTTGACATTGTAGTAGCCCATTCTTATACTTAGGAATATAACTGTTAGATTGAGTCATCATATGAGAATTCATGAAGTGCATTTCATTTGCATACATCACATTTGCATATACATGTGAATCATGATCTAAGGACATTGTAAAAATAGTACATGCACTCACTAATATATCCCAGGGTATGAAAGATCTTAAATGATTATGAAGTGCTTGAGTGTTAATGACGTCTTGAATTTTGCTTGATGAATTATAATTAGTGAATTGGGAATTTATTGTTCTAATTAAGTGATTGTTAAAGTGATATGTACATTTAGTCTAAGAAAAGTGTTAAAAGGGCAAGATAAAATATATATGGGAATTTAGGTTGAATGAACCTATGAGATGGTAACACGTGACATCAATAATAGAGTGACAATTGACTTGAATAAAAGAGTAACAAATGGAGGTATAGTTGAGTGACATACGGTCTAGAGATTAAATGACAAATGGACTAATAAGGGAGTGACAATTGGTATATAGTACTTAATAATATCACGGTTATATAATACATAATGATAATTAACAATTAATAATGCACAGTTGTGACTAATATATATATATACTTAATATCAGTACATAGTACTTAGTAAGATCACGGTTGTATTAATATCACAGCTAATAATTAATAATTAATATAAGTCATAAAGCTTGGACAATAATGAGTAATGAAAAAGAATGGTCAAGTGCATGGAACAGTTACAGTAAGTAATAACAGTTGCAGTGAAAAGAAATAAAAGTTAGAAGTAATGACTGTGACTAATAAGTCACAGGCGTGATGATGAGTGAAAAGGATAAAGAACGAAAGGCGTTGGATGAAACAGATAGTGGGATGGAAATGTGTGGTCGTCCATCCATTCATCTTTATTATATATATACTTAATAAGTATATTTAGAAATAAATGCAAAAACCTTGATGCTTTTAGGAATAAAACATAAGAAAAGAAATAAAAAAGGAGGGCATGAGTCATGGCTATAACAATTTAAGTCACAACGATGACAACAGTATAGTGGAAGGGAAAAAAAAGGGATGACATGAGTCGTCGTGACAAGAGCATAGTGGAGAAATCAAGTCGTTGATGAAACAAACGGTGAGAGGGAAATGTGGTCGCTCTTACTAAATGATAAGTACAAAAACATGGTCGATTTGTTTTAACAAGTTCAAAAATGTGGTGGCTTCCCTTTTATGAACAAAAAATAAGAAAAGAAATTTTTTTTGACACAACTGTGACAACAAAAGTATAGCACAAATCGCAGTCTTTCATGAAACGGACGGTAAGATGAAATTTCGTATTAATCCATCTGATTCGTCTTTAGTATATATATACTTACTAAAGTATATTTTGCGAGTAAATGACAAATATATTATTAGTTGGTGAAAAAGCTAACATTTAAGACACGTAAGAGAGAGTATGTAAGAGAAAGAGACTCCTTAACAAATAACAACCGAAATTCAAGCTTCTAATACATTCAGCATTAACTCTACGGTCTCTTGGCTTGCATTCTTGTCTCGTTTCGTTTGCAAAGATCCTTCCGTGCTCACCGCCAAGAGAATCAAATTTTTATTCGTTTTCTGGTTTCCGATCGAGTCGAGGGTCTTGAGCCTTGAAGCACAAGCTTTCGAGATCTGGCCATAATATCATTCAAGTAATTAACAACCCAAAAGTCTCGGCTTGAGCTAAGATCTGAGATAATTCACGTAATCTGCCTAACTGGTTTTCTTGATTAGTTCGCCATGAGTTGGAGATACAGGGCTGGTTTGCTTTTGATGCTTACTGTTGTTGTTATATGGGTCTTGTCTGCGGAAGTCACCCAGGTATGTTTTTCTTATTTTTCAATTGTACCCTATAGATTTGAGTTGCGAGTAACTAGCTTATTGTATTTGCTTCAGTTCCTGCTGCGCCTGTATTTTACGCATTCTTGATTTTGGATTTAAGTCCCAGGTTTTAGTAATCGATAATCCCCATTGGCTACGATCAGTAGTTTCATGTTGTTAAGTTCTTGCTACAAATTTATATAAAAGCTGTTTTATGTCATGATTTCGATACGTAATACTTTTTATCCTAAGAATTGGATTAGTCGTGAAAAGAACTGGGCTGCAGCACATCAGGTGTGGTGCGTCTTCTAGATGAGGGCTTTTTCTTCTCCTTGTTCTTGTTAATTATTGAAACCTTATTTGCCTTCCAAAAGAAATAGGGTAAAAAGGAAAGGCAAGGGAGTAACTATGTCAAAAAATGAAATGATGATCAAGCACTTATCATCACGTTGTTTATTTATCTACTATCTCCGTCTTCACGTTACATTGTTTACCTTTTTCTTCTCCACCAAATTACATGGTCCCTACACGCTGTGTTGCAGGATATCTTCACAGACTATAAGCAGCCATTTGCTGTAACATATCTTGGAGCTTCTCTTATGGTAGTTTACCTCCCAATAGCATTCCTTAAAGATTGGCTATGCACTCTACTTAATCGGCAATCTTTAAAAAGTGGTAAAGTCACAGAAAACATCAACGAGTCTTCTGATGGATTTAACTCTCCTCTGAGTCGGAAACTCTTTGAAATGGAACTTCAGGGAACTTTTACTAAAAAGGACAGTGAAGTAAACTTTTTGACTGAAGAAGAAGAGTCATTGGTTCCAAGACACACAGAAGATGTAAATGTTTTGAAGCATGAGAACGAGCTCAGCAACAAAGAAATTGCGAGATATGGCTTTTATATTGCCCCTATTTGGTTTGTAACAGAGGTAATTTTATTCTGGATTATCTTTTTGGTGTTTATATCTACAACACTTTATGATGCTATTATTTATCCACTTATAAAATACCAACAATCTTGAAAGCCATAATAAGTTAATCAGAAAAGTGAAGCATCTTTCCTTTTCAACTTTTATGAAGCTGCATCATTAAGGTGCTGTCTTTAGAAGCTCAACTGTTTTTAACCTTTTCTGTTCATTATTATCTGGACAAACACTAGAGGGTTTTTAGGCTTTTATGAATTTGGCAGTGGCACGCATTTGGGATTCATTTTCATGCTTGTAAACCTTAACATGCTCTACCTTAGAAATGTCTGGTTGAACTGAGATTTTGGAGCACATTTAACACTTCCTTAGATGTCCTTCTGCATGTTTTTATATTTGTGAGCATAGGATTCACCTAACTGAGGCACGGTTGCGTTAAATCAAATTTAGCTAGTGCGCCACCACATTAAGATCCTTGACCCGTTGATAATTTCATGCATGAAGATTTTGGTGTGTATAGGTTTCTTTGTCAATCAGACTTTTTTCTGAACTTTGAAGTTTATTTCAATGCCGTGGTATGGATATTTAAGAATACATTTACTTGTTCTCAGGAGTTGCTGAGTGTGCTGGGAGCATGAGTTCTTCTTTTTCTTGTTTTGAAGAGGCATTCATTGCCAAAATAAGTTTATTTATAACAATATCTGAGATATATTCGGCTTTTAAGATTAGATTGACTTCTAGAGATCACATATGCTATTTCCTAAATGTACTTGGATAAGTTTATTGTAATTTTAAGAGTAATTGGTTTATGATTTTTGTATTGTGCAGTATTTATCAAATGCTGCACTTGCACGTACAAGTGTTGCAAGCACAACAGTATTGTCATCAACTTCAGGACTTTTTACACTTTTTATTGGTCGATTACTGGGCCAAGATTCTCTAAATGCTGCAAAAATTATAGCCGTCCTTGTGAGCATGTTTGGTGTTGTCATGACTACCATGGGTAAAACATGGGCTACAGACGATTCACAACTAAACCCTTCAATGTAAGTATATTACCCAATATTGACTTTTTATTTCCTAGTCAATTAGTTCTGTATGAAATGAAACAAGTCACTACATAAACGCCACTTGATGGGTCTCTACAAACCATTGGCCCATTTCGTGAGAGAGTATTTTGATCTGACTTCTTTGCACTGCTCAAGGCTAAGAAACCCATTCCCTTGCATTTTTTTGCATCTTATGCAGCATCTTTTTTTGAAAATTCTTTTGAACTTGTGATGGTCAGTCGATGTTTTCAGACATTGTCATATGAATTCTTCAAGCAATTTATTGCATGGTAGCCATGGTTTCTGTTGTATTCTTCATCATGATAGCTTGGATTCTCTTTAAATTTGAGTTTGGTGTTTCATATCTGTGTTCAGAAATGGGAAACGGTCTCTTGTTGGAGACCTTTTTGGCCTTCTGTCAGCCATGTCATATGGGCTATTTACAGGTTCGGGCAGTCTTACTGTTAATTCATTCATGATGAATTTATTCCCTTCTTTTGGTAGTTTGCGATGTTCTTGTATTATTCTGATAACTCAACATAGAATTATTGCTGCAGTCCTGCTAAAAAAGCTTACAGGTGAAGAAGGAGAGAGGGCCGATGTTCAAAAGTTGTTTGGATATATTGGATTGTTTACACTTGTAGCCTTGTGGTGGGTGGGTAAGTGCTCCATATGGTTTAATTTATTGTCTGAAAATGTTATTTTAGATTCGTAGAGTTGTAGGAGTATAGTTCTCTAGAACAAACTAGTCATTCAGAGGCTGAATGGAAAGCGTTTCATCTTACTCCTATATCTTTGACTGGATAACTATTATGTACAAAACAAAGATATGGTAATGGGGTTCGTGGCTAGGCTTTAGACCTCTAAATCTCATTTTCCAAATCTGTTGACGTGTTGAACATGGACTTAATTGATTTTCTTTTCCTTTCTTTTCACCGTGGTCCCCTTTGGCAAGCAATCAAACTGCTTCATTCTAATCGCTACTATTTGCTTACTAATGCCTGAGGTTGGTTTGTCTTACATGTCTACTTGCCAATCTAAATCATCTCTTTTTCCCTTCCCTTTTAGTTTTGCCGTTGACAGCTTTGGGAATTGAACCTAAGTTTGCAATTCCACGCTCAGCCAAAATGGATGAAGTCGTTCTTGCAAATGGCTTTGTTGGAAGCGTCCTCTCAGATTACTTTTGGTAAATTAAAAGCAACCTTTTGATGTTATTGCGTTAGATGCAATAACCATAGTAACCATGCCCTAAAAATCTCATATCTTCCTAGGGCATTATGTGTCGTATGGACGACTCCATTGGTTGCCACTTTAGGCATGTCACTCACCATCCCTCTTGCTATGGTAGCTGATATGGTGATTCATGGCCGGCATTATTCTGCAATATACATTCTTGGCTCCGCTCAGGTGATGGCATTTTCATAAGTATACTCTACTTTTTGACATGTAGTTAGAGGACCTTGCTACATCTATATACTCTTTATTCAAGAACTTTGATATTCTATCAAGTCCTAATGGTTTAGCAACAATTATTAGATGTCTTAATTTGTCCTACTGATCTTCGAATCCTTGGATTCCGTGGATGCATGGTTGCAGGTATTTGCAGGATTCGTAATAGCTAACCTATCAGATTGGTTCTCCAGAAAGTTAGGGCTATAGCAAGTGGTGAAAAACCCGGACTTCTTTAATTCTGATTCTTTTGGCCCCCTCTCCAGCATCGTGACTGGATATTCGTTTTTAGAACATGTATATGGGGTTCTTCATCTCGTCATCCACCCACCATTGCAAGGGTAAGCGTGGAAATATGTTGGTGATGATTCTGTAAAACAAAGCCAAAGGCTTTTAATCAAAAGATCTGGTTTGAAAAGAAAGGATTATAGAAATTGCATTTTTCCTTCTCTTCTGTGTTTTTTTTTTTAAACTTAATAATGTCATTTTTAATATGTGAGTAGTGTAACTGGTTATCTGTATTAGTTGTAACAAACAAAATACTTCTGCAAGGTTTGTAAAGGGCGGGCGTTCCTGAAATTATTATATGATGCTTGTTTTCAACTATAAAAATGATGTTTTTATCCTAAATTCGCAGGAATTTATGTCAGCATTAGTTGTAATTTTTTTAATTTCAAATTTCTAGCATCTTTTGATTTATTATTACTTTTTGTAATAATTTTATAGTAATTAACCATTTTTAATAAAATTTAAATCTGTTTTTGTATCAAATAAGTTAATTGTATTAATTATGAAATATTCATGCATTTTAAACATAATTCTGATCAAATATTTTTGTGGAGTTATTAAGATAAATAAGATATCTTTTGACAAAATTTCGCTACCGATTAGATTAAGGTTATAATTAATTTCTTCATTTGAGTTTTTCCTTTGGTTTTAGAGTAACTATTAGATTGTTTCATTATCTTCTTTTCATTTTTAAGAGGTTTAATTCTTATTTAATCATAATAATTTGCTGATAAAGGCCAAAAGGTGTTATTTGAGAATTTTTTGTTTTCTAAGCTTTATTAAGGATATTTGTTAGGTTGTAAGAAGAGGAGGAAGAATTTTACAAGTTTTAGGTAAGGTTTTCAAAAGATTGCTGTAATTAATAAACCGAACTCTTGATAATTGGGATCTTTGGATGCGATTTATAACTTTTAAGTGAAATTTTTGATCTTTTGTTAATATATAAAATTTGTTTATCTTTTTTTTTCGCAGCCGTCTTTGAACCAATCATTATCTACAAATACTAATTTCTTCTAATAATAAATCATCATTATTGGACTCATTATCTAAATGCTATCTTATATCATTAAAACTTGTATTATGTATGATATTTTCTAATCTAATTAAAATTCTTTTTTATTAATCCTATCGTTGTTCCTTAATGACACTCAATAACGAGGTAAATTAAGTGGTGATGAATTTAAAAATCCTTTTGCTACTTAAAAATATGACTTAATCAAGTAGAAATAGAATGATAGTATGGAATGACAATAACATTAAGTGCAATCAAACAAACAAAAGTAAGGTAAAGAGAGTAAGGAAGGGAGGCTAGAAACTAATTTTATAGTGAATTAACAAACAAACTTTACCCACATCCATTCCTCAATACTCATTTAGGATTTCACTAAAATCTTTATTCAATTAGATGAAGAGAAGCCTTCTTACAACAATCTTTGTTTATCCCAATAAAGAGTAACCCTATTACAATCTTTCCTGAAGGTGAACGTTAACTATAAGTCTTTTTAAATCAATCAAAGGTAAGAGACCAGATCCTAAATTAACTTTGTATCTTGAATAATCCTTGGTATTCTTGCTCACTTCAATACTTTAAGGCTTACAATCACATTGAAATGAATGTATAAATGTGTTAAAACTCTTTTAATTGTGTTCTTATAACACCCAATAGTCGTAAAAGCATTCAAAAAATGAATACTTTAGAATTTATGGTCATATTAGTTTAAAAATATTATTAGATACAAAAACTAGTTATTATAATAACTAGTAACAAAGAAATTGGTCCACTATTTTGGCACATGACCAAATAGCCATATTGGTTTGACCAATATATCAATCACTATTAAATCAAACTCATGGTATATACTATATTAACCAATGCACTAACAAAATAACAGTCCATTAACATATAGTACTGTGAATTTGACGTGCACGATGAGTCTTATAAGGAAGTATAACAAGAATTAGAATAGTATTGTTATACTTTTCATGACTTAATCTTCTTGATTTTATCCTTCACTTAAATGGATAGGAAGTTATGAAAATTTGATTTCTCAATTTTATTTGTAGTCTTTATAAGGTGTCTTTTGACTTCAGTATTACATGATTTCAAATAGCTTTTGCATTTCCCTTTTTTATGGCATAAAAAACAAATCAGTAGTAGTAGTTATTTGTTGTTATCATCAAAATAAGAATTGGAAACTCCCTTAGCTCAAAACATATAATATTTATCAGTATGACCCTTCTTTTCATATTTACAGCAAGTTATATTTCCTGAAATAGGACAAGGTGGTAATTTTTATTTTATTTTGTTTATAAATTTGGTTTTTCTCTAAATCATTTATATTGTTTCCTTCTTTCACATCTAGGGTATTTGTTTTTATTTGTGTTAATGTACTTTTTTTTGAAGTTTTACTATAACCTTTACAAGTTTTGTGGTTGTAAGAGACATTAATTTGTTGAAAATGATCCTAATTATTTTTAGTTATAAACATTTCACATTTTAATTGCTTATATAAATTCATATCTAACATAATTTTATGCCTTATTTTTGGGCATAACTAATTAATTCCCCAAACATTAATATATTGTGAGGTACTTGATCATTATGATTTTTCCTAATTTTATTTCTAACTTTTTCTCCTAGAAGAGTAAGAAATCTTTACTTGGCAATACTCTTGTAAGGAAAGTATATTTGTACCATTTAAAATCTTAATTTTTTTACATATAAGGTTTTATAATAATTATGTATTATTATCTTTTAGGTGAGAAAGATTTTTTATAAAATACAATGATATTTCTAATTTGTTGAATCTATCTGCAGGTGTACATAATTGATTGTAGCAAGTTTATAAAACTTAATCCCGCAGGGACTACATTACTATGTCTATTAATCCTAGCCAAATAACTAAAATAAAAATACTTAAAATATGAAACTAACCAATTAAAACAACAAAGATAAATTAAGATAATAAAATATGAGGATTTTGGGGATCATTTATATGAAATTCAAATAGGTAACTACCATCTTTCAATGCGTAATCTAAATCAAATTCATCAAGTTTAGTTAATCTTTTCTGTTATTACAGTAGGCTAGGATATTTTTGTTCTTTAGATCTAAGGTCTACATTCTCCGAGTACATGGATCATACTTCATACCTTTATACGATTCCTTATATTGAATCTATAATAACCAGTAACAAATTCAATAATTAAAAATAAAGAGAATAAATTCAATCGAACAAATAATCAAATAATACATTAATAATTTAAGAATCCGTCATAATTTACATCCCTAACCGTAAATAGGGTTAAATAATCTTATTTGGGTTCTTTAAAGGAGACTTTAGAGGCTAGTGACAACATCATTTGACATTAAGATTTTAGTTTTAGGATTTCTTCACATCAAGAAAGGATTTGGAGTAAGATTGGACGAGACCATGACAACTCTTTCAATTCTTTCTTCACATATCCTTAAAGTGCAAATCACTAGTTTGATGCCTGTCACACTTTCAGACCACTATTGATTTTATTCTAGGATCAATCTATAATGCCTTCGATAATTTTTTTTCTTCTTTATTTTAATTTCTTAACAATAAATTTTGGAGAAACTAGCATTTATTTTCACTTCTATTAAATAATTTTTAGCTTCATCTATGTACTTTTACTACAATACTTTTATTATAATTATTGCTATGCAATATGGATCATTTAGAGTTCTTAATTCCATTTTATGTTTATGGTTAATCAAATATCCATTAAGCATTATTTTTAGGGTCCTAGGAAATTAACTTAGATGAATTGTGAATTATGTGTGCTAATTATGGTACAAGATGCCAGGTGCAAATTATCTTAGCTATTTTAGTGAGTTCAATTTGTGAGATAGGTTGGCATAGTTTCTAGACTAGGATAAAGGATTTATGAAGTTGAAATTTTAACATTATAGGATGTTAGTGATGGTTACATCATGCTTGAATAATTGAAAAACAAATAAATAAATATAATTTTTTTAAAGATGAATGAAAATATATTAAACTAACAAAAAACTACCATACACCATTACAATAAGTCATATGATCCAACTACAAAATCACATTAGGAACATATACAACAAAATAGCTACTACATAACTAAATGAATTTTGTTTATAGTTGGCAATGAAAACCGTTCGAACCCAATTTATAATATGATCTACTAGCTAATGCATATCTTCTTCAACTTCTTTATAGATTCTCCTGTTTCTTTCCCTCTATATGGAATAGATGACTGTAGTGAATGTATTAGTTTGTTTCATGTTTTATTGCATTATACTCTGCACTTATACAATTATGATGTCAATTATTGTTTTTGAATACTTATTGATGTTTTTTTAAAATCATATTATAGTAAGGATGTCGAGCCTATTGAGACCACCTAGAGACCTACAGCACCACTACCATACAAAAGGGCTAAAGTAGATGTTTTCACATCAACATGCACGACTACTCAAAGGACATATGCCCCGAGGAGGCAACTGAGGCTATTACAAGCACCAACACTAACCACTCCAATTGAGCCATAGGTGTTAGCTGAGACACAAGAGTAGTCAAATCATCCGTTACTATATTTTAAGATAAAGATGCAATAGAAAAAGTATTAGGCCTTCTAGATTTAATAGTTTAAGGTACCTATACACAAAGATTAGGATATGCTAAGGGAGATAGATCTTAATGACATCGTGTATGAAATCATTTCTTTTAATGGGTGATTTGATTTGTTTAATATTTGAGAGTTGATCTATCAGAAGATAACTCCTGAGTTCATATATACGATGGAGATAAAGCATACCAAGATGTCATAAGAGGATATCTATGTCCTTAAGTTTAGGTTGGAGGTGTAGATCACAACATCAGTTATAATCAATTTGTGGTCCACATTAGTTTCCATAATACAAAGCATGCAAAAACCTTAATGCTTAGTAGGATCTTTCTAGATTAGGACTGGTCGAATATAGATTCACAAAACTACTAGTGATTGAAGGTCATTATGTATCCTTATCAACCCCACAAAATTAAGGCATCATGATTCAAATTTTTAATGATGCAATCTATGACAAGCTTTCGATGCATTCACTTTGTACGAGAATGGAGAACACGGAAGTGTTGAGCAGGAGCAACCTTTTCCTCATTTATTTTATATATGGATGAAGGGAAACACTTTGAAATCATCTTCATCCCATTAGTCTGTGACTACCTAAACCAGTCTAACTTTGGCATTATCAATAATGACTCAGTCCTTATATAACTAGAAAGAGGCCTGGATGTAATAGTTGATGGCCTAAACCTGATAGTAGCCACCACTTCCATACCCATTACAATAGAGGTATTACTAGTCATACAAATGGTGGAGCTCTGAAGAGATAATCGAGGACAATATTTCACACTTGTAGATGGACCATCGTGAGCTATAAAAGGGGCTCCAATCTAAGAGGACCAGACTGTGGGTATGGAGCAAGCACTAACTCTACCTTTACTAATGTCCTCTACATTAGCAACCTAGCCATCCATACTTAACTATAAGATTACATGCACTGGCTGGGTGACATCATAATGATGGTTATGCAACACTTAGGAGTAGAAATCTTACCTTTTACCAATGCAACCAAAGAAGCCTGCAACATATAAAGAGATAGAGCTTTAGCTCACAAAACTTGAGGCAAAATTGAGTGATGCCAAAGGGAGATGCTAAGAAATCAGCTAGAGGGGAGGATGTTGAGGATGGATATTATAGAGAGCTGAAGGAGACTGTCGCATCATTACGAGAGGAGACAACTATTCTTATAGTAGATAGAGGGATGGGTGATCATGATGTTACATAGACAGTAGCTAATGAGTCCTTTATTAGGAGCCTCATAGAGATAATTTCTTTTAATGATCTAAAGGACCAGTAGGCAATAGTTCGTTATATACCACCATCGATACCTCTACCTCTTTTATAGGAATGATTTGTCTATCTTCTGTACTTATATTTTTAATTTGTGTTAATACTCTTGATGACACACACACACACACACACATATATACATATATACATACATATATATACATATATATATATACATGTTATAGTAATCTTCTTCCTTTTGACCTACATTTCGCCAACTCTGTTAGATTAAAATCAACACTTTGATGAAAAATCAATGGAAATGGAATTTCATCTAGACTTGGATCGTATATTTCAACTTAGGAAAGTTCAATTCCTTTATTGTATTTCCTTTTCCTTTTCCTTTTCATTATTTTATTGTTATTGCATGTTTGAGACATTAAGGAAAAAATTTATTTTAAGTGTGGGGAGGGATTATAGGAGTATGAATATATATCATACTCAAACTTAACAAAGTTTTCTTAACTTTATTAATAAGAAGCAATTCTTGAAAATTATTTTTCTTTAAAAGCATACTATTGGAGACCATTCATTATGAATTTGATTATTTTGGTGATTTGGAATGTTTGTTTAACTAGTTATAAGTATTGGTTAATAAGTGGATTCAATTTGTTTTATAAATATAGAGAATGGATACTTTATAAACATTATGATATTCTTTGTGCAAAATGTGTATGCAATGAGTATTTGTGACTTATTTTAAGAATTTTATTATCTCTAAAAATATATGAAAATATTTTATAAATGAGCATAAATAATTTCACTCTACTAGCTTTATAACATTAAAAGGTTGAAGTGTCGCCATTTGAGATAATGTCTTAGTTGAATAGTCAGGAGTATCCATGACATGGTATTTACTCCCACATAAAAAGCTAGGTGACTCTTTAAACAAGCTTCTAATGCTCCTGTTTTGTTTAAATGAATGTTTAACAATTTCTAGGACTTATTCTTTTTCGAGTTTGAAAGATGGAATTAGTTTCCATGAGAATAAGTAACCCTTTAAGTATGGGGAAGTTTGTTGTATATTAGTGATACATTACTTTTAACATTATTTTAGTATATTGCTTGTATTTTAGATGATTTTGAAGGATATGGTATTTAAAATGAGTATTTTTATTTCAAGTTTTATTTATATCCTTTTAAAGAAAAAGAACAAAATTAGAGGAGAATTGGATTGACTTGAGCCAATTTGGATAAGTTGGAGAAGTATCGCTAAATATGTCACCTATATGTTACAGTATTAGGGTTGTGTTCCTTCTCCTTTATAGCCCTACACCCCCATATTACCCCTTGGATTAAGATACACCACATTAATACATTCTTATGTAGGTCTCGTATTGGTGTTGATGATTTCTGATTAAAATTACACAAAAACATAGCCTGCTACCTGGATGTATATTAGGATTATATAGCTTAATAAAAATTAGGGTTTTAAATTTAAAGAAAAGAATACAAAAAAGAAAAGGAGTTCTTTAGCCATGAAATAGTAGGAGAGTAGTGGGAAGTCATTTTATATCAGTTATTGATCAAAATAAAAATCATTCTTGGAATAAACATAAGATTGTTGAAGATTCAAGATTTATGACAATGATCACTTTTTCTCATATTTCTTTATTATTTATCAGTTTTATTCCTTTTTTTACTTATAACTAATTGGAATATATGTTTAAGTATGACGAATGCTGGGATGTAATACATGTTTAATTTATTCTTTTAGTGTAACAAATAGTTTTCTAGCAATATATCTGTATTTTCTATAATTTATTGAATTAACTAAGCAAAAGTGGAATATTTAATTATTTGATTTATGCGTCAAGATTCAAGAGATGAGATTAGTGGTTAGATCACAGCATAGATAAAGTGGGTTAAATGTGAGTTATTCTAAAGAAAGCCATAAGATCTTCCTAGGTTAGGGTAAAACCTATGAAGAGAGTTCATAAAATGAACTAATGCATTCTTAGGTTCTTAGGTTCTTAGGTTGTCATGATTCGAAAGAGATTTCAATTGATTAATTTAAAAACAAAGGTTGTATGTACTAACAAAGAATATGATCAAAGTTAGGAATTTTTACTGATCTATGAAATTAGAATCATTCATTAAGTCAAAGTGAAATTGAATATAATAAAGGCTTAGGGGAAATATCACGTAAATCTAGTTTATTCATATATTTTTTTTATTCTTGATCCTCACTTTGCTTTGTCATTTAGATTTATCATTTATTTTACTTTCTTATTCAATCAATCATAACTGTCTAGTTTATTAAGTTTATGAATAGTTTGTAATTAACCAAAATCTTTGTGGGATCAACCCGTATTTAGTATAACTATAACATATGCTTGTAATAAAATAGATGCATCAGTAATTCTTATGTACAAAGACCTGTTAAGTAAGTCCCATGAGTGTGTGACTTTTTCATTGCAACATTCGAGTTTGTAATTCTTTATGATGACATTCATCTTTCTCATAGATTCATAGTATATAGATTCATCTCATTAATGACTTTATTAACGATATTTTGGCATTCCCGTACTAGATAATTATGCTATTTACAATTATCATACCAAATATCAACTTTGACGTCACTCTATATTCTAAAGAGTCAAACTTATTTTTAATTAGATAGCAAGGAAGAAATTACTAAGAAACCAAAAGATGTTTATGGTCTTATAACCATTTCTCGTTCCCACATCTTTTCATCTAACATAACATTGTCTCTTCTAATGGACACTTCACTTTTCCAGGAATAATGATATTTTGTTTCTTTCCATTGTCATGATGGGTGAGAATATTAGTCTTGGTCACTTTATTTTCAATAGTATATTTAACTTCCATAGTATTAAGAAAAAGAATCAACACATCCTATATGCCCTCATCCTTAGCCTTATCTTTCATACTTTAATTTTCCAATTATTGTTGATGAGGTTGACTTTGACTTTTTCTTTAATTATGATATTCTTCATTGTAAGGGTTGCCTATTAGTTAATAAACACATGACTAAACTCCATTTGTAGCAGCAACAGCAGTAACAATATCCTAATGATATGACTCCTTAATATAATGCTAGTACTCAGGAGTCTCTTTTGACTCACATCGTTAATTTGCCTATAGATGATAAGGCTCCCTCCTCTAGACCATTTTATGATTATACTAAGTACTCTCGCATTGATGTTCTTAAGGTTTAGTTTACATTACTTCAAGGCAAAGTTCAAAACAGCTAAGATCACATTAAGGACTATTACCCATTAAATATAGTATCACAAACTTGTTCACACTAATTAATTATTGATTTCCTTCTTGACTAGTTGGTTTCCTTTTTAATGCTTCCTAAAATGGGGATAAATAGCATTAGTGATATTAGATATGTTTGGTTTCCTTTTTAATGCTTCCTAAAATGGGGATAAATAGCATTAGTGATATTAGATATGTTTGGGAGAGTTGTTAATTTTGTATTGATTTTATTATATGTAAGACTTTGTACTTATTTTAGTTGGATCTAGTATATATTTTTAATGGTTGATTTTGGATGTACATTAACATTATACTTGATATTATTAGTTAATTTCACTGCATTAAACTTATGTTCTTACTTTGTTTGACTATACTTATGTAAATGAAAAGTGGTATATCTCTTACATTTAAAGATTTTTTTTGGATGCATAAATTAAAAGGGAGCAAAATATTCATAATGCTTTGATATTGAGAGTATGTATATGCTTAAATAATTAATTTTATTTTTGAATTTTTAATATCATAACACATTTTTTCATATTAAAAAGGGAGAGATTGGTAAATTAGGGGAGGTTATAGTCCATATTTTGATGGTAACAAAGCATACTTAATTTATTTTTTGATGTCTTAAAAGAAAGCAATATAAAATAAAGTCAATAAATAATTTACGGATACAGATACATTCAAATCAAGAAGAAGAAGACCAAGAATATTGAAAATCACAATAACAAAGTATTAGAAACATATCTAAAAGACATTCATCTTCCACAATTAAGTTTTATAAATCTTTATTCACATAGTCCTTTTCTGTAAAATTTATATTTAGCAAGCATGTGATCTATTTTATGTGTCCTGGATCCGTTATTACCCCTTTGTTTAAAATATAGGCGAGATTAATTTCTTTTAAAAGAAAAAGAAGAAATACGGAAAATTCGTGGGCTCCAGACGAACGTTCATACATCAATCAACGGCCCT
>JANSVA010000008.1:18074915-18117212 GCA_025504915.1 Erythroxylum reticulatum | reverse complement strand
TTCTTTTAAAAGAAAAAGAAGAAATACGGAAAATTCGTGGGCTCCAGACGAACGTTCATACATCAATCAACGGCCCTCAAAATAGAAAGGGAAGACAAGGAAAAGCTCCAAACGTCTATCGCCCAAGGCTTGAAGCTCCTCATTCTCAATTCTCCTTAATGGCGTCTCTCGTTGGGGGCAAACCAGTTGTTCTCCTACTCCTTACTCAACTGTTTTTATCTCTGTTCTTGCCGGCTCTTTCAACTTCACCTGGGTAATGGCTTCTGGTATCCGAAATTTTATCCTTTAAATTGGCATACAACTCGATTTATGGGCAATAGCAAGTTTAGATGTGTGAAGTGAAACGATCGATTTTAGTTTTTTAGTTCAGAAGATCAGGTTTAGGGTTTCGACTTTGACTGGTTGCAGGCCTGTGTGATTTTGTATTGTTTTAACTTCACAGGTCTGGTGATGGGTACAGCATTAATGGTAGAGTGAAGATTCCCGGTATATTTTTCACTCTCTATGTTTTTGATGTTTGAGTTGCTCTGTATTCCGTTTGTTCTAATTGTTACCAATGGTAAATTTAAGATGCTTAATTGCACATCTTCTGATCTCGAGTTATCATCATGAATCTGGTTACGGTTATTGTTTTTAGACAAATTTCAGTTTCTGACTTGTATGAGTTTCACATGATTTCTTTTGGTTTTTTAAGTGAGGGCTGGGGGGATTAGGAATTTGAAATTTCTGCAATCTTAGTTCTGTTGCTTTCACTTCTACCATGGTTTATTTAGTCTACGAATTCTTCAAGTGGCACCTAGTCCTTCCCCCCTTGGATAGATTGTTCTATGTAACTGTAGTTCTCAAACAAGGAATCCATTTCTTCCTAAAGTTTAGATATCCTGCTTGTGAGTGCTAACGTAAACCAAGACATCAAGGTTCTAGCCATGCCTAATACTGTCAAAGCCACTCAACAAAGTATGCTGGTCTCGGCGGATTTAATTTATAAAGTAAAAAAAGAACATGTGACAGTTTGAAGTGATTGGATAAGATTTTGTAAGTAATGTGGACGGCAATATGCAAAACTCTTATTGAGGTTAGTTCAGTTGGTATTGGCTCAAATTCTGGATAGTTTTGGCTTTTTCCTTTGCTTTCACATATACAATCATTTGAAAAATGTTCTTGCAGTTGCCCTAAAACTTCTTTTATGTAATTTTTCGCTAAAAAATATTGTGAATCGCTGTGGTCAAGTTTTTTCTTGTTTTTATTTGTATCCATTGAGTGTATCCCTAAAATTCATCGTTTATTGTGTCCTTATCTCCAGGTATAGGTGCAAAAGGAATTAGCAATCCTGGAAAGCTATCAAATGTCAAAGTTATTCTAAATGGTGGCCAAAGTGTTACTTTTCTGAGACCCGATGGATATTTTTCATTGTATCCTTTTAATATTTAACTTATTTGCTCAGTTCTAATTAAACTTGATTGTTATCACTTTTGATCACTTCTGTTAATAATTTGCTACTTGTTTCTTCTTTTGATCTTGTAATATGTTGGATGACCACTTTTGATCAATTTTGTTAATGATTTTCTATTTATTTCATCTTTTGATCGTGTAATATGTTTGATGACCACAACTGTGATCATCTTGTTTGTTTGGGCATTCTGCCATTCTTTTGACCTGAACTTGATTCATTTAGGGCTTTTGATGCTATTATGGAAGTACTCTTGTTAAAGATACATCTTAATTCCGTGATTCCTTCACTCCTTGAATTCTGTTCTAAAAGCTATAATGTGCCAGCTGGGACTCATTTGATTGAAGTTAGTGCAGTCGGCTATTTCTTTTCTCCTGTAAGTTATTAATTCTATTAACTCATGTTAATCATTAAATCATCTCCAATTTAAAGGACATTCTTTTTTAGTCTTAGTTTAGCATTCAGGTTTATTTGTTTTCACTTTTTCAAGGTTATCTTCCCTTCTATTCGATTGCTATTTTCTTCTCTTGTTCTCCTGGCCCACTGGAAAACCTACCAGATCCTGCATCACCTACCTTCTCATGAGCCCTCTCTTCTTCACCTGTATCATTGCCCATTGCTTCAGTTCAATAACAAATTTTCTACCCAATGATCCATAGAAATAATCATGTATGAAGCCACAAATTGGAGTTGATTCCATTTAACCAAAGCCCTATCATTATTCATTCAATACTAGCTAATATACCAATAATCGAAGCTGCATTTCGTAATTTTGAACACTTCTCCGATGTTGCCTTTGGGATTTATTTCTTGGCGATAGATTTGCTGCTAGGGATTCTTTTGGTCATGATGCTTGGATTCCTGAAGGAAGAAGTTGAGGGAAAGGAAAAAGAAGGAACGGATAATAAAAATGTGCGGACAGATTCTGAAAATATGGGGGAAAAAAAATACATGCTCTATTCTCAATGTTCTTTAGCTTTGGATATTCCGTTAGTAATTCCTACTGATATTTTGGTTGGATTGAGTGAAAGTCGTGATGCTTGCTGATATAAATTGAGAGTATATGAGGTGGCCTCAAAATCACACTAAATACATTTTTCATTGGAGTAGTTATCTGTTGGACTCTCCATCATTGAACTCTTATTTTTCAGGTCCGAGTTGATGTTAGTGCTAGATTCCCAGGCAAAGTCCAGGCAGCTTTGACAGAGAACAGAAGGGGTTTGAATGAGTTGGTATTAGAGCCACTTTCTGAAGAACAATACTATGAGGTGGATCCACTGCTTTTTCATATTTCATTTTGTAGAATTTCTGCCTGATATTACCCTTATTTTGTACAGATTAGGGAACCATTCTCCATAATGAATGTTGTGAAAAGCCCAATGGGTCTCATGATGGGATTCATGGTAGTAGTTATGTTCCTGATGCCCAAATTGGTGGAGAACATGGGTAAGGATACTTTTTGATATTTGATTATAGTGTATGCTGAATCTGTCCAAAGCTAAGTAACTCGTGGCTTACTTAGATCTGTTACGTTGTTTTAGCTGCTATACTTCCAGTTTTCCTATTATATTCATCTTGTTATGTTTGATAACAGATCCTGAAGAAATGAGGAGGGCTCAAGAAGAAATGCGAAACCAAGGAGTTCCATCCTTGGCAAACTTTTTGCCTGGAGCTGCAAGGAGCTAGATGAACTTATTTCCAAATTGGCCTAATCCATTCTTGTATCAGAAGCTGAAAGTTGCATGCAGCACTTTAATTGAGATTGATTTCTACTTTCCAGTAGAATGATGCTATTTGACACTATTTCTTCTCTCTCATGGTTGGAAGGCGATAGTTATGCCTTGACAATGTTTTATGTTGGGTTACAGATACAAAAACCAATGTACGGAATTTTGTAGCTCTAATCATCATTTTGTTGTTTGCCTTAGCTTCAACGGACAAGGATAGAGAAAAATCACACCAATAAGTGACGGATTTACAGATGAATTGATGCACAGTTAGTTTGAAACAGGTCCAATTGAGGGTTGAGCGAGTGATAAGATCAAAAGGGCCCAAAAGCAAGTATTTGGTGAGCCTGTCGGTTAGGCCCTTCAATTAAGTAGTAACCGTTTTCTTCAACGAAACAACACCAATTCACCAGTTTTCAAATACTTCCCTACTTGTTTATTTCAATTCCTCCCAAGTCCCATCCCAGCAGCATAGCCCAAGTACAACACGCACACTATATTTTAATTTTAAGTCTTGAAAGAAGAAAAGAGAGCGTAAGATGGAGAGCTCATCGGCGACTACGAAATTAGATAAGCGATGGAGATCGAAGCCTCTTCAGAACTCCAGACCTTCTCTCGTTCTCGCTTTGTTCTCTTGTCTTGCTTGGCTTTACGTCGCCGGCCGGTTCGATTTACCAAACAGGCTCAGCTAAATTATTAAAATTGATGTCTTTCAGATGTGTTTGCCTGCACGATTTTCGTCTTCCATATGTGATCTTAATTGTTTTAAGTTGTGAGATTGTTAGCTTTGTTTTGGGGATTTTCGTTGGGTCAACTAAATCTAAATCAATTCACCTTGGATCTTACTGATCCTGATTCCGCTGTCATTTCTCAATGCAAACCGAACTGATCATCCACGAACCCTTCTTTTCCTTTTTCTATTTTTTTTTTAAAATTTCCCTTCTTGTTCTAAGCGAATGTAGTGCGCAGATGCTAAAGAAACTGTCTTTGTTGAAACTTACAATAGACACTCGTTTTAAAAATAGAACAGTTATGTTCTTTCTGTTTTTCTTTTTCTTTGGGTGTTATATAACGATTGAACTCTTCTGAAAACCATCAGGTTGTGGCAAGATGCAGAAAACAGAATATTACTTGCCAATCTTCTTAGGATGCATTCAGCCCAGGTTTCATGGCCACTCTCTCTTTTGTACCATGTAAAATGTGTTCTTTTGGAAATTGTATTATGTAAAATGTTGTCATGATTTAGTGATAATGGCAAGGATTTCTACTGTGTGTCGAATCAACTTGACAAATGGTAGACGTAAAGGCTTTGTTTTCATTTTTCTAAAATCTGTTTTGCTAGAATAAATTATGTTTATGTTTAACTGTTTTCAGAGACCGAGGATTCTTACAGTCGAAGATAAGTTAGCTGCCTTGGGATGCAAGTGCGTTTCTTCTTTTTCTGTATTTTCAGTCTCCAAATTCAGTTTTGTTGTCCGAGATATGTGTATTCTATATCTATTTTATGTTAATGGCTTTAGAGATCTTGAGAGGAAGATTGTTGATGTTGAGATGGAATTAACACTAGCGAAGAGTCAAGGGTATCTCAGGAACAAGCTGTCACTAGTTGGGTCTTCTTCGCAGAAGTTCCTTGCAGTTATTGGAGTTTATACTGGGTTTGGTAGTCGCCTAAAGAGGAATCAGTTTAGAGGATCATGGATGCCTAGAGGTGAGCTGAGATTTGAATCACATTTCAACCTTACATATACTTGTATTTTCTAATCTCCTTCAGGAACCAAGATACTCGTCTCTTCTTAGAGTAGTTTTTGAATTCATCCGTGGATAATTTCATTGTTAAATTGTTCTGCCTTTCCTTCAAGTAACCATTTTACCTAATATAACTTTGGTCATTGTTCTTACCAATTGCACTGCATTTCCTTTGTTCCCAAGAACGTGATCATCACTGTATCTCTTAGACATCATTAAATCAATTCAGAACTCCCTTTGTGTATTAATTCCTTTGAAATGTTGTTACCAAGTACTTTGCTGCGTCACATACAACTTTTGACCTGTTCTCGTCACTTTTATAGGCGATGCCTTAAAAAAACTTGAAGAAAGAGGAGTGGTGATACGTTTTGTGATTGGTAGAAGGTATGCCTTCCTGCCTTTATCCTTATGTTGAAATCTGCTATTTCTTTTGCTTCTTGTCAACTTCCTTGATTTAGATATTTTCCAATAGTGGTGCTTCATATTTGTTTAGCAGTCTTGTTATAGCTTTTTGTGTTTGAAATTGGCAGTGCCAATAGAGGTGACAGCTTGGATCGCAATGTTGATGACGAGAATCGCTTGACAAAGGATTTCTTGATTCTTGTAGGTGAAGGGTTTTATGTAATGGCATTCCATTAGTTTTGCAAATCTCCATCTATGTTTTAGCTTTTATCATGTTATTATGTTATTTCCCAAGTGACGGACCATAATGGAAAGTGCTGTACAGCATGAATGGAAGTGATAAAATAAACAGTCTTGATTTCCTTAATTCATGTGGATCTACATTGTCCTAGTATTCCTCATATCAGTGAAACCTTGGATTGCTTGAATATTTTAACCATGGAGTCTGAGTACATGTATACAAAATCTGTCAGGAAGATCATGAGGAGGCTCAAGAAGAGTTGCCTAAGAAAGCAAAGTTCTTCTTTAGCACTGCAGTACAGAACTGGGATGCAGAATTTTTTGTAAAGATTGATGACAATTTAAACCTTGATCTTGGTATAGCAACAATTCTTTTATTGTTTTACCGTCAAGAGGCTAATTTTCATATTCAATGAAAGCTATTTTCAATATTAATTGTCTTTCCTCTTTCTTGACAGAGGCATTGATTGATTTTCTTAAACATCGTCATGGACAAGACAGTGCTTATATTGGATGTATGAAATCAGGAGACGTGATAACTGAAGAGTATAGTCACTTATCTTTTTTCTCTCTAGCCAAATGGCTATGGCTTATCATTTCCAATATATGATTATTGTAGTCCGAACTTGAATTTTGCTACCAAGTTTTCCAGCTCACTTGAATTTCTATGAACTAATTTTCCTGTATAAATTTGTGTATTTCTGTTCCTTATTCATGTGGATGTAGAGTGATGTCAACATAGCACAAAATTCCTAGCTTGTGATCTCTTATTCCTGTTAGTTTGTAGGAAAGTTATCTTTGGTTTTTGTTTTGTGCATGTAATATATACTATTTCTGTTCTATTTGTGAGCTATGAGTTAGATTCAAGCTCTGAATTATGCTTGGTCTTTGGCTCCATAGTGGACCAGGGTCTAATCTGTTCTTACTTCAGACTGCTCTTTAAGATATTCACGTTATTGGAATTGTGCTTATCAGAAATATAAAGAAGAAAGGCTATAGAAGGTGATTCTTTCTTACAATCTTCTTTGTTTGCAGGGGAAGGCAATGGTATGAGCCAGAATGGTGGAAGTTTGGTGATGAGAAATCGTAAGTGGTATAATGGTACAGTGATTCAACAATTTAATTTCAAGTTCAGTCATACATAAAATATAACATTCTTCACCCTTAGAATGATGAAAAAAATATGAAACTTAACCGTATTTTCCATCCTTCTTGTTCTGCTATTCCTTCTCAGGTACTTTAGACATGCAGCTGGTTCACTAATTATACTGTCTAAAAATTTGGCGCAGCATATAAACATCAACAGGTAACTATTTTTAGTATAATTAGGAAACTTGGGAAATATCTTTTAATTTATGGAGGAGAGGTCAAGTGCATGGAAAGCTAATATATTATTAAGTTGAGAAAATTATATAGCTTTGCGATATGCACTTACTTGAGGAAAGTGGACTGAAGAAAATATGATGGCGTTAATTCTGAAGTTTGTGAGAATAAGTACATTTGACACAGGTTAAAATTATGGCAAGTGAGTTGCTTAGCTCATTGTACCATCTCAACAGTAGTCTTCTAGTTCTTGGTAACTTGGTTCCGCTGTAATAAACTCAACTTGCTGCACAGTCTTATATCTTGGTTGACCTATATTACATGTAGTCATCCAATATTTACCACGTGCAGTGCATCGCTGAAGACTTATGCTCATGATGATACATCAGTAGGATCTTGGATGATCGGTCTTCAGGCAACCTATATAGATGACAATCGCTTATGCTGCCTTGGCATTAAACAAGGTAGATTTTGTCTACCTTGAATTGTTAAAATTTTCTTGTACTTGTTTCTTGAAGCGTGAATTTGCAATTTTTCTTTTTGGAACTGAAAATAGCATGCCTAGAAAATAAGAGAAAGAACCGAGTAAAGAACATCAGAAAATATTATTAGATTTGTATTTTAGGTTTTTAAATTGGTGAACTTGTCATACTATTTGAGCGAAGTTCTCACATAGTTTTCTCATGTAGAATCTGCAGCCAGTACTAACTAATGATGTTTAACTCTTCATTTACAGACAAGCTGTGTTCATTGGCTTGATTAGAGAGGACAAATGCTTCTGTTCCATCAACTTGGCCAGATTAATCCTGCAGGATTTTGTTTTTCTGGATGCAGTAAGATTTCGCGAGTATATATCAATACTGCTTGCATCTTCTAATTCCATCTGCTCCAAGTTTATCTGGAGGATTGACTACAGTATTCTTTGTAGACTTAGGATACCCACAGGCTAACTAGACTCAAATTTGGAGCTGTTGATTTCAACTGCTCCAATAAAAGTTTCCTCACGAGCTCTTCTCATGCAACAAGCTTGTCTTTTTCTAGTAATATGATATTGTTTGCCTCCACAGTCGTTTTACTATTACTGTTTCTAACAGCAAGCTCATAAATATATATAATTTATTTCATTTAATAACATTTTTCTGTCCATAGCTAAACTCTACCAAGTTCCAGGTCTCCGGTCCAGTTTTATGTGAGGTCGTGTTAGAAAAGGACTAGGGAGGATAGGTTTATGGGCATTGGATAAGGGGTGAAAATCGGAATCAAATTTCGGAAGCAAAAGGGCACAATTAAAAAATAACTGGGTATTTTATAAGATGTAAACAAGAGAGCTAACGAATACAAAATACTTAAGATGTAATAAAATGTAAAATGTTAGATAACATACACACCTATACAACTAGAATATAGAACATATTTATAATTAGAAGATGGACATTATTATGTATTGAAAAAGATAAGCATTCTTTAATATTTCGGTATCGTTACCGATTCAATAGTCTGTATATTTATGAATATTGCACTCAGTCTTTATCAATGTGAAATTAACATATTAGTATATTTAAAAGAAAAAATTGGTTCAATAATTTTATTATCAATTTAATATTATTTTATTATAATAATGATAATTTGAATAGCTAAAAATAAAGATAAATCAATTCTAACATCATAGCCTCATAATGTTAAGTATAATTAGAATAATATAATTGCAGTCTAGATATAATTCTTGCCAAACTCCAACATATTATTTAATTGTCCTTATTTTTTCAATCTTAATGTAGTTAAAATAATTTTAATGAGTATCATATTGAATCTTAGATTTTTAGATTACGAAGATCTTTATTATTTGTATTTTTTTTTCATTTTTATGATGATCTTTATATTAAATTAAGGGAAGTTCTAGTTCATAGTTTTAATAATAATAAAACATATTATTTACAATATTTTCATTTTTATGGTATTAGTTATAGAGAGAGTTCAAGAATCCGAGAGGCGATTTGAACTATCATTGTAGAGAAAAGCTCTCCCTATCAGGACAACGAACTGTGGTATACACGCATTTGTCGTGTTTAATCACAAGTCGTAAGCTCCTTCCTCCTCCCCCCATCACACAAAGCTCATTCTTTGCCCTTCCCTCAAACTCTTCTTGCATGGGGTAGTATTTGGGTTGACACTGTACTATTGATTGTTATAGACTTCGTTGGCCAAGAAAAAAGGATATTGGAAAATAAAAGTAAACTTCTTATTAAAAAAATAGAGAAATCTTTAAAGAGATAGAAAAATTGCTAAAAAACAAAGAAATCGCTAATGAAAAGACAAGCTAAGCATCATTCGCTTGGTCAGCCTTTACCTGAACAACCACCTAATAATACACAGGCTCATCAAACAACCCTTTTTTTTCTTTCTTCAGGATTTAACCTAAACTGTTCGGTAGATTCCCACGCGTTATGCACCCATTCACCATTTTGTTCTTAAGATTTTTTTTACCAATGTTAGGAATAAGAGGCTTTTCTCGATTATCTCTATTTCTCAGTCACTTACAGAAGAGCTAATCTTATTCACTTCCATAAACTATTATATAAGCATATGTGTGGAATCGTAAACAATTAATTTCGAAACATCACGAAAGCTCTCCTTTTTCCTAGCTAAAATAACAACATAGCTATTGCTCTTGGTCTTGGTCTTGATCTTGGTCTTTCCTTCATCGTGGCTGACTTCCTGTTCCAATAGTTGTCATTTGATTTCAATCTTTAAAAAATGATCATAAGTAAGGCGAGTCCCTTTGTTTATTTCTAAGAATAAAAATGAAATTTACAATCTAATAAATAGGCAATGTAGAAAATCTAAATATGATGAGAATATAATATTAGAATAAAATCATATCTAACTAGCTTGTAAGATAAACCTAAGAAAAATGACTCTGATCTAAATAAAGAAATACTAGCTATCAAATAATAATAACTAAATATATTTTACCAACAAACTATAAATAAATACAATTTAGATAATTAACATTCTCCCTTAAGTTAGATTATAGACATAGAAAAAAATCAAGGTTGCTAACTCGATATGAAAGATTTCATTGCAATATAGTAATAAATGAATAAAATGAGAATTAAATTGGATTTAGATTATATTAAACTCTATTTATTTTTGAAAAGGAATAAAAATCCACTAAAAGTTTAATATAGAAAGTTCTAAATACAGTAAGGACACCTATTTTAACCTACAATTTGGCATGTTCTATAAGTCCTCGACTGCTTTGCTTATAGGATTTATAATCTGAAAGGCTTCACATTATTGATAATTTCCCTTATTTTATTAGCTTATACAGCTACTTGGAGTTGCACTACTATATAATTGCTTAAGCTATATTGTTGTCTCTTTATTAAGCTAGTTTGTTAGTTAACTTATATGTTGGACTTAAATTATAATTTTATTAATGAATTACTTAATTTTTTTAAAAAAGAACCAAATATAAATGTTGTACTTAATAAGACAAAATGTTTGATAAACTTTTAGCAAAGACCATCTCTCAATAAGCTTCAAAGGTATAAAGAAGTTAGTAAAGCAAGTCATATCAGAGCTAGTCTTACATATCAGAGAACATACAATGATGAATAGAGTAATTAGAAGCTACAATATTTTGATAGCAACTTCTTAGAGAATTTAGGTGGATATCCAGTGGTAGAGATAGGCATGAAGCAATTTTATAATAGGGACATGGTAATAATGAGCTAGAATGATTAGGCATAATACTCATATAAGAAAGGAATATATAATAGAACAAGTTTGTAGGCTAGTTACTTGATTTGGGAAGCTCTTGACTATGCATTTGTTAATGTTCATAATCCATTATATTAATTGCAAGAACATAACATAATATTTATCAGAGATAACATATTAAAGATTTAAGAGAATAAGAGAATTTAAAATATTTTTAGAGAGGACACATTATTTGAACATAACGGGTATACTTCTCCTTTATTTATTATGAGAGATATAGATGTCATGTTTATGATAATATCATCACTTTCATCACCACGTCATTTGACACCATTGCTTACATCATATTCTTATGATATCATTACTTAACCATCATGATAAATGACATCATTACTAATGCCATCATAGTATACACTAATATTAGATCTATTTAAACTTAATTGCAAATTTAGACATACTTGAAAACAATAACAATTTATTATATGTGGGACCTATAAACATATTCTTGCTTAGGAGACATCTAAGCATTCTTATGTGGCATCGAAGTCATCATAAAAATTGCTATCATACTTAAGCATTTCATACCATTCTTAGTCTTCTTCTTTGCTAGTATCCATAAGTGTTTAAAAGCACAACATCTTTTAGTTGTAAAATTTTTGAATTTTAGACTAGGCTCGAACTTGAGTTTCATAACCCAACTCAAAGTCAGAATCACACACACACACACACACACACGTATTGTTTCCCAAGCCATCTACATTAACCTAACTCTATAAGTCTTTCTAACTGTCATTCTCTTTAGATAGATTAGTGATAGTGGGTGGCGAGCAGTGACAATAAGGGGAGGGTTGAGTTAAAGCATCAATTAGGTTTGTTATTGATATTGATTGATAATGGTAGTGATGTGATGAAAAAGGGAAGTTTGAAGGTAAATCGATTGGGTGTTATTGATATTCTATTTTAGAAATAGTAGCAACACGACAAAGAGGGGAGTGTTAAAACTCAATCAATTAGGTGTTATTGATATTATGTTGTAAAGATGCTGGCAACACAATTAAAAGGGGAGGGTCAAAGTTGAAACAATTAGGTTTGTGGTATTGTATATTATTTATGATGGCAAAGACGAAGAGGTCCTAGTCAAATTTATTGGATAAGGTCAATTATCAAGTTAGGAGCTAGTGGTTCAGGCTTTGAGCTTGCTTTAAAACACCTAAAACCTGATCAAGCTTTGATTCGGGCTCAGGATTACTCTTAAAGGGCTTTAGGCATAACCTAACATGGTAAATTTTCATTATTAGATGTTAAATTGAGTCAAAAAAGCATATTATCCATTAAAAATGGTTGTTTGGAGTACAAAATGAAGTTTTATACATGTCTCATAGATAAAGTCCTAATTGTTAAAAATATGAGATTAAATCAAATTTTGAGAATATGAAAAGCATTGGACAATTGTGAGAATAATGTTTATTATTTGATAAAGGAAAATAGTTATTTGTAAGAAAAAGATTAAAAAGCTTATAATTAATAATATATCATAGTTGTCCTTTAACTTCTTTTTCTTGGTTACTGATTTAGAATGTTTTACAAGTTTAAGGAGAGGATGTGGACTCTATAATGCCTTATTGTTGAAGTAATTGGCATTCTACATTGGCTAATGGCAGTTGATCATGAGGTATTCCAGTATAACTTACATTGGTAGGAATAACATCTTTATTAACCTTGAACAAAAGTTTAATAAAGAACTTTTTATTCTTCCATTACAATGTTGAACATTTTGTGAAGAAATCATAATATGACAATACAATAGTTTAAGGTTTTGTTTAATATTCTTAACTAACAAAGTCAAATATTTTTAACATATTAGGAAAAGATGCAAATGGTTTGAAATATTGTCTCCATATAAGACCATTAACCTCAATCATGAATTTGAAGTTGTGGTTGAGAGAAAAATAAATAAAAACTAATAATGTTATTATCAGGGAAAGAAGACCTTAGGACATTGGTGGTAATTTTACATTTTGAAAAAACTATTTAATGAATAACTTACTCTAAAAATTGGTTGTAAGAGCATTTCCTTTTATTATATGAAAATTGCATTGATAAGGGCACCAAAACTCAAGTTAAAGCACTTTATAATTCAAAATTCCGTTATGAATGCTTATGTTTATAAAGCAACCAAATGGGTTAGTTTTGATTCTCTATAGGGAATAAATAATGGAATCTGTTGTCATCTTTCTTTGTCAATAATAAATATATTGTATAATGGTATTTTAAAAGATATTGATTGTATAGTATAATAGTCATATACCTTTTTAGTGGATGAACTATCTTAATCAAAATTAGTAGAGTCTCATATTCATTAATAGCTAGTAAAACCTCAAAGGTGTCATCTTCATCTAATGAAAAGACTGACTCAAGATCATGATCATTGCCACTAACAATTGATATAATAGCTTAAGATAGGTTTACTTTTTATTATTCTTCTTTAGGTAGTTTTTGTATAATGTCCTTTTCGGTTGCAAAAATAACATTTATTAGAATTTGCAGAAGTACACTTTCTTTGAAAATAAAATTAACTAGTAATTTGACGCTTTTTATGCTTTCTTTAATAAATAATCTTTCTTTATCATATATTTAGAGAAATGATATTTTTATTTTAGCAAAGAAAAGAAGATTTTAGACATTTAATTTGCAAAACTAAATTTTAGAAAAACTTTTCAAGCTTGATTTTATAATCCGTAAAATGCTACAAAAAATTGTTGTTGAGCATAAATTCTATCAAATGCTTTTATCATCATTTAGCAAATTTCACCAAATGTAACGTCCTCTAGTCATTTCAAATGTTGACTGATAAGTCATTGAGTTTCTTGGCTAAAGATCATCATATTATTTAATAGTATAATATTATGAACAAATATTTTTCTAATGAGTACACAAGTCTTTTCTCTTATATGAGCAACACTTCTTTTTAAAGAATTTTGTTATAAAAACATTATTAGAATGGTGAATAGAACCATAGAATTCTCTCTCTATATATATATACCTCAAAGTTGTATCAATTTTTGTAATGTTATAAAACTCAACTTATTAATAAATGGCCAAATTTATCTATTAGTCTTTTAAAATGCCAACAAATTTGGTTGTGAACTATCTAAGAAGTTTATTAATGTGAGCTTTAAGTCATTAACTTTTTAAAAGTGGCTAAGTGTAAAACTCTTATAATTGGTTATGTCATTTCTTAAGGATATTGTCATCCAACAAAAAAAGTTCGAAAATTAGAATGATACCTTTTTTTTCTTATAAATGAAGAGGTGGTAGAGGTTGATGCATATCTTCATCAGTATTGATTACTTCTTTAATAAGGGTTGATTAGAGACTAATTTAGAGGATCTTTCTTAAGTTATAAATTGGGTATTGATTTATAGTATTGAGGAGTCAGAAGATGTCATATTAGAACAGTACCTAATAGGTGTATATTATAGTATGTTTTCTAGAAGTTTAAATGTGTTTTTAAGTGTTTTCTTAGATGATAATCTTGTGTTTATGAATTAGAATTATGATATTGTTATTGGTTTTTATGTGTTTTAATTGTTTGATTGTTTCTTGCTTGTTTTAAGTTTTCAATCAAAATCAGAGAAAGAATAAAACAAACATTTTCTCGTTTTCTATTGAATCTACGATTATATAGTCATAAGTAGATAATGAATTGACTAAAGAATTTCATAACAACTTTAGCATGTATTTTTGCTCTTTTGATTGGTGGATATGCATTATTTTTAGAAGACTAGTGACTAGTGGTAGACAAAGCCGATAAGATTTTGATTCTTATTAGACTGACACATTCATATCAGTTTCATTGTCTTTTGATAATGTATGACCTTCATGATATATACATCATAATTTTGCCTTGAATTTCTATTCGAGACCAAATTTTTATCACATATATTAACATGGATATGATTAGGCATTCTTTGCTTTTCCGAACTATATTAGCCAAATAGCCTATCCATTATATGATTTTCCTTTTTGATAATCCCCCTTTGAGCCTTATTAGCCTTTTTTTTGTATCAACCGTATTATATAGTTTATACTTAACCAAATGTCTTACCCAAGCCATAAAGCTAGTGGAACATTTATGATTGTTAAGTTTGTGGATATATAAAATTCTAAGTGCGGGGGTGACATATGTGTGGGTTGGCTAATGTTGGAATATTTTTTTATGTCTTATCATTGAAATTCCCATGTTAATTTAATTTCTTTTAATGTAAAAAAAAGAAAGGAAAAGAAAGAAAGAAAAGAGAAAGCACAAGAAAAAGAAAAGAAAAGGAAAAAGAAAAAGAATGAAAAAAGAAAAAGAATGAAATTTTTTTTGTTTAAATAAATTTATCAAGGAGGAAGTGCATATAAGTTTGCAAAATTATTCATAATTAATGCATCTTTTTAGAGTTGTAATGAATGTGTTATTTGAGTATGTTGGATATGAGGTAGATGTTGGCTTAGAAGGTTCACTCTTGTAGTTTCAATATAATGTTGGCATAGATTGTATGAATGATTCATTCGGATCAGTATATGCTTCATGTGATTTATGTATGAGAGCTAAAGTCAGTTGTGAAATATAAGTGTTGCATTTTTCATAGCTGACGACACCTAGTTTTGATAAGTGGTAACTTGTGCACTTGATGTCACATTGAGTGTTACTTTTATTTCACTAGCTTTAATGACTTTCATGCTACGTCCTAGATACATCTCATCTTACCTTTTCCCACATTACAACCTTTAAAAGTCCTTTAATCCATGATTTTGCATATGACCTTTAGTGGTGGAGAAATGAAATGATATGTAAAGATGTGGATTACCATGATCATGAATGGTGATGAGTGTACCCGTGGATATATTTTAGTTAAACACATTTTTTGGAGTCTAGCATTAAACACATTTTTTGGAGTCTAGCATTAGATTACTCAGTTTTTGAAGATGATGAATGTTGATTGATCATAAATAAAAGCTTGGAATGTTGACTTCTTGCAATGATTTTTGAAAGTCATTAATCTTTGTTTATGATTATATATTCTCAGAACATAGTAAATGTTTTTGGTCTTTGAGCTTAATTTTAATGTTTTACCCGAGGATTGCCAAAAGTTAACTGTGGAGAAATTGATAAGTGTTTAATTGATTATTTAATTATTTCATAACACTTAGCAATTAAGGGCATGAAATTGCTTAAGATACTCACTTTGACTCATATGTAATTTTAGGCACAATTTAGAAACGATGAAGCTAAAATGAGTTAAAAGTATGATATTTAGGCTATTTTTGGAAGATTAATTTTTACTTGTCTTTATGAAGCAAGAAGAAGAAAATTAAAAGACAAGAAAGATGGAAATAGAAAGAAGAAGAACAAGGGCTGTATGGATTTTTACATGGATTATGCATGGTATTAATTTAATTAATAGACAATCATGCTCACGACTGCAGTAAGTGGATAGAGGGCAGTATCAAAATGACAACGGATGAAGGAGCAAAATGCAGCATAGCTAAAGAAGGAGAAAAATGCAGCAAAGCCAAAGGAAAATGACAGCAGCTAGAAGAGAAGCATAAAATAAACAATAACACAGAGACACAGTAGTTGGGGTTGCAAATGAAAAAATTCAGGTGGCTACTAGAAGGAAGACCAAAACGCAGATGTCTCACGTTTGTGTTTGCATTTAATGTAGACGTAGGGATCGTTTTTTGCTTAAAACGCACAGTAGCATAATAGAAAGGAGGGTTTTAAAAGAGGAGTGAATAGTAAAATGGACCAACAATTCAATTTATCAAATTAAACATAATAGTAATGGTAACTTGCGTTAGAGAACAGAGGAAGGCGTGATAGAAGAGAGTTAAAAGGGGTCTTCAGCTGGGACAATTTTCATGAGAGCTGAAGCATTTTCTTAGGATAGACCCATAGAGGGCAAGACGTCCCGACGTCAATTCGAAGGTGACATTGACGTTGACGATCGGGTTAAGTGTATTTCACTATTTTTGTTGTTTCTTTCTCTCATTAGGAATTGATTTTGTTATCTTATGTTGATTGAAATGGGTATTGTGAAAAGGTGATTTTAATACGTTCATTGGATCGTTTATTTGCAAACCCATTGCTAGAATTTCGATATAATTAGTAATTGTTATGTTAGAAATTCATATGTAGTGACTAATGATTCGTAATCATTAGGGATAACATAACCTAGGTTAAATGACGCATCTTATGCGATTATTTCCTTGATTAATCAGTTTTCCTAATTCGTAATGCTAATACCTAATTAAATATAAAGATTGTATCTTACGTTATTCGGTGGGTAAGTTTAATTAATGATCATATCTTAATTAAACATTCCCTAAGAGAAAACTCAGGTTAATTATTAACCTACGATTAATAGTTGCTAAGAGAGGTTTAAGAATAACAAATCAATGAAGTATGTTTAATTAAATAGTAGGCTGAGATTGAACCAAAGATTCGGGTCCCTATTGAATTTTCCACTTTTATCATTTTTTTCATGTTTTCTTTAATTTGTTTTTATTAATCTAGTTTCATTTTATTTTCTTATTTCCAAAATCCAAAACCCTCCCTTTTTCCTAAACAGTAATTAATTTCATTTCAACGGCTTTACACACACTCTCTGTAGGACCGACCTAGACTCATCACTGTTATAGTAGTAGTCTAGTTATTTTATTTTAACTAGCATTACAATGTGCTGTCAGTAGCATTAAAGCACAACTAATATCTTTGTTTTATTATGACATTTGTTGCGGTAGCCATTCCAATCATCAATGTCAAGCACTAGAGTATATGTTGAACAATCCATATTGCATACAAAACTAGCCTTATAATACACCAGGTGAGCATATTGATATTGATTCAGATGCAACATGTTATTAAAACTTATTAATGCCCCAGAGAGTAGAGGAGACCAAGGTTGATGACAAGAATAAAGTTGCTATTCAAGAAGAGAAAGAAGAACAAAGGAAAGAGAAAATATAGGTTGAAGAAGAGAAGGAAGTCTCTGTTCAAAAAGAGAAAGTAAAAGAGTGGGCAAAGGTAGTTATGAAAGAAAAATAGCAATTCACTTTCCTATAAGACAAACTATTGGAGTTAACTAAAGTTTCAAGGAGTTTCATCATTACTTATTTTATTGACAATTTGTTTTGGAAAAGGATAGTAATAGAACAACTTGGATTTCTTAATTTCATCAATTATGTCCTTCTTATTATCTTACAATGTATGACTTATTTGTAGGCTACTAAACCACTATGGGGGAAATGGATGGAAGCAAGTCACTAATTATAAACCTAGACTGATGGTAGACATGAGGGGCATATCAAGCTATTAAACAAACGCTACTTAGGAGGCAACCCAAGAATTGTAATAGGTTTTATTTTTGTCCTATTTCATTTGTTAGAATGTGTTGTTAGTTAGGTTTTTAGTAACTTTTTGCATATGAGTTTATTATTTTCTTATTTTTGGAGTGATTTTGATTGATGAATATTATATTTGGAAAGGTGATACAGGTTATTTCTGAAGGATGTACGAGGAAAATGATGTAAAACGTGCCAATTTGGGAAGGGGTTCATGACATACGCATAATTGTGACAAATTCCCTTACCCAATTACACGATTGGGCACCACATGCACAATCATACAAGCCCTTTTTTATCCTTCCCCTAAAACCCAACCATATAAATAGTATTTTCTCTTCTTCCAACTCACACCGTCTCTCTCTAAGTAGCAATCCACCTCCATAGCTTCTTATTTCTCTCAAACCTCTCTTAAATTTTATTCTTTTATTTCATATTTCTTCTATATTAACATTAATCCTGTACAAATCGAGTGATTCCCATCCTGGAAAAAAAATCTTTTAGTGGGTTTTGCAAGATTTTTTTCTACAATCTCTCTCCCCCTGCATTTTTGGCTCTCTATTATGTTTTTGTTGTGATTTCTTAGTTAATTTTGTAGGTTTCACTCTCCATCATGTCTCCAAGAATTAAACAAATTGAAAAACACTCAAGACTGAAAGGAAAAACGAAGGTGTTGGGTAATGGTGTGGGTGATTTAGCTAAGGATTTTGGATTCCTTTTTTCGATCTTCTCTTAAGAAGAAGGTAAATAATTACAAAACCTTCCTTTTAAATAATTATTACACCTAGATATTTTAATTTTCCAATTTTAGAAGATTTATACTTGAAAGGAAAATTTAAGTATTTGAGTGCTAGAATTCAATGGGGTAAATTTATACATTATGATTATCTTGCGTTAGAAGACTTGATCCTTGAATTTTAACTAGTTTAAACTATAAGTTGGGTAAGTTAGATAATTTTTTTTAATTGTGATGAAAACCTTAAATTTTGGATTATGATATCATAGAAGAAATATTTGGTTTTCCAAAATCAAACATTAGTGAAAAACATGAAAATTTTCATGTTAAAAAGTATCAGAAAAATTAACAGGGTTAGATATGCTTGATCCACAGAATGCACCTAATAATGTTATTAAGAATCATAGACACTTGTCACCACATAAAATCGTATGTCATGTTGTTTTTGCTAAGAGTCAAAGTTACAAGTTCTCTAACAGGATTTGTTTCTACTTTAATTCATGGATAATAAGGTTAAATTCTGCACATTTACCCATATGTTTTAAATGATAGTTACTTTGCTGGATTAAAAAAAATAGCTATCTAGGCATAGGTTTTCTTGTATTTGCCCTGGCTCAATTGCATAGTGTTAATCTTGATGAACTAACCTATCTTTTTCTTGAGCATTTAAATCACATAGATTTAAGGAGAGTTGAAATCTTAGAGTGCCATACGATGGAACTCACTCTAAGATATCAACTCTAAATCAAAAGTTAAACACTAGAAATGATAAGTGAGTTCTAGTTTTAGTTCTACACCTCTATAACAACACCAATAAGTATAATCAAGTGATGAATTCAAGGAGGAGGAAAAAGGCTGGGAGAAAGTTCTTGAACAAATAGACGAGAATAATAAGCAAATAGGGGGTTGTCTAGACACCATAGAGGCACAACTAAAGGAGGTCGTGAACCATCAACGATATTAGACGGAAAATTTTTAAAACTTTTTTGTTGTCTAACGTGTCCAAATTCCATCTTCTTTATAATCACCACCTGCATCTCTATAAGTATTCTTGTTCTTATTTTTATTTATTGTTATTTCTCTTTATTTTTATTGTTTCCATTTTCGTATTAAGGACAATGTGTTGTTCAACTGTAGGGTTGTGTGTGCACTTTACATTTACATTGTGTTAGTTTTTTATTAGATTGACATTATGTGAACATTTTGTTGCATGATGTGTGCATTGTGTCAATAATATAAATTGCACATAATTTGTTTACTTTTGAACATGATCATTTAAATTGTAAGGCATATTAACTTATTAATTTTGTGTTTTAAGTTTCTTTGGGATGAATTTGCATGTTAATTATGATATGACACATATTCTTTTACTTTGTGACATTTAATTGGATTCATTTATAATTAAATTAATTTAAATTGGTAGGGCTTCATTAGTAACCTTTCATAAGAGTGATTGACTAAGAAGAAATGAGGTAGGGTAAGAAATTGAAAAAAATTGTGTTATATAAAATATTTATTGTGTTAGCCCTTTTTTAAAAATTTGGGTTAAAAATAGAGTTGGTATCCAAGTGAGAGTTATGATATAGTTGAATAATTGGGAGCATTCAAGACAAAATATTTGTCTTCGTGTCAAAAGGCTAGAATGACACTCCAATTAAGCTAAATAAAAAACATAAGCTAGTTGAGTAACCAGAAGACATTTATGACAAGATATTAGCCTTTGAGTCAAAAGACTTGGTGATCATTAAAGAAAATCTAAAAGTATAGTGCTTGCAATAAAATTAAATCTTAAAGGATAGTGCTTGCAATAAAATTAAACCTACTAATCTTTTAAAAATAGTAAGAATTTTCATAAAGGGTTACTTGGTGATAGTTTACCTTTTTAATTGATTAATAATAATAATTGCATGCTTATAAGTGTCATATGTGTATGAATAAGGTGTCAATATTTTGATTGATATATGTATATTCAAATCAAAGCACTTAAACATGAACAGAATAAGAAAGTGTGTTAGAACTTTTTAAGTAGTTAATGTTTGAGGTTAAGTTAATTCCATATGATTTGAAGCCATTATACCATTATTGAATTTATGTATGATTGTGTGTTTATGTGTTTGTATGTTTTTTTGTGTTTGTTTAGGGTTTTAGATTGCTTGGGGATAAGAAAAGATATAATTGTGGGGATGTTGATAGGTGTATATTATAGTTTGTTTTCTAGATGTTTAAGTGTGTTTTTAAGTATTTTCTTAGATGATAATCATGCCTTTAGGACTTAGAATTGTATTATTATTAGTGTTTTTTATATGTTTTAATTGTTTGATTATTTTATAGCAAGAATTTGATCTTAATATTATGTTTCAAGGGTTATTTGATGTGTTTTTTAGTGAATAGATACAGGAAAAATTAAAGACAAGATGAAGGACTTGAAGAATAAGAAGATGCGTGATCATACATGATAATTTATATAGGGATGCAGATTGTGCAAAGCTTTTTTAGCTCGCAAATTTTTTTCTACTTTTGACGATTTAGGGCTATTATTGGAACCAAAATAAGTGGGGATGCCCTAGAATGATCAAGAAGTATTTAAGGCAAATAAAAACACCAAAAGGAAGGCTACACATCATAATCAAAGAGATTAAAGTGGAGACATCAAGATTACCTCCAGAATTCCTAGATTAAGATAAAAAATGTTTTCTTTCTTTTCTCTTCTTTTATTTTCATTTTCTTGGCTATTAATTTGAATTAGTAGGATGTTGAACATGATTATAAATTTCTAAATCCACCTTAGGGATTATTCTTGATATGTTTGTTAAACTTTATTCTTGTTGAATTCAATATATATTAATGATTTATGATATTTATTATGTTTATACTTGATAAGAAATCTGGAGATTGAATCAAGTTACATGTGTTAAGGTTTGTAACGCAAGTTAGTAACTTAATATACTTGCAAATATCATATTAATAAACAAATGAAGAGAGATCTTAATTGTGAATTAATTATCTTTATGATTGCTTCAAATCCAATTGAATAGTTAGGAGTAGTTTTGTGAATTGAGATGTTGTAATTCTATTATTATCTATTTCAAATGGAATTAGTTAATTAAATCTCGAGAGATTGTAATCAAAACCTTAGGATATCTGGATCAAGCTTAATTCAATCAACAAGATAAAAGGAAGAAAAAAAGGATAGAATAACCCCTAAGTTTCCATTATTGATCAACTTTATTCTTATTGCTAGCTTCAATTATTCAATTATTAGGTCTACTAGTTATTTCAATTTCAGTTAAAATATTTCAGTCCAATCCATTCAATCTTTTATTACCTTAGACAAAGTGCATTCAAGTTGCTAGGTAACTAATCAGTCATCGTAGGAATGATACCTTTTATATTATGAATTATGATCTATTTACTTGTAGTACAAAAGTTTTTTCTGTATAAACTATCAATATAACCTATAGATTAAAATTCATTAGAAGTTTATGAAGAAGGTATTAGATTTGAATTGACTTTTAAACCACTTGTTTTAAAGTTATAATTCCCATTTAAAACCTAAGGTGATTTCACCTAATTATGGTGCCCTTATCAATGTATTTTTCGTATGGCAAGTGAAAATTGCCTTACAACTAATCTTTAAGGTAATTTGATCACTATTGTAAACCCTTACAACTAATCTTCATGGTAAGTTGATCTTTATGGTTCATATTACCATTTTGAACCTTAAAGTGTTTATTGTAATTTTCATACAACAAGTGGAAATGTTCTATTAACTAATCTTTATAGTAAGTTGATCACTATTAAATTATTTAAAATCACCATTATAAGGAGCTTGTTGTTGGCTTTGAGGTTCATTCAACCCTTCCCCCTAACTTCAGATTAAGGATTGATGTCGATGATCTTAAATAGAGATAAAATTTCAAACCATTTGCAACTTATTCTTACTTATCCATAGAATAGTTGACTTTAAATTTAACAAACTTCTGTGCCAACTTTTGTTCTAAATTTCCTCATAAAATGCCTATTATTATCACAGAAGAATAAATAATTCTTTATTAAACTTCTATTCAAGTTTCATGAAGATGTTAATCCTACCAAGGTAGCTCACCATAAAATTCCTCTTAATAAATAATAATTGTCCATTAAAGAATGCCAATCACTTCTATAGCAAGGCATAAAAGAGCCCATTTCCTCTCCTTAACTTGTAAAACATCCTAAGTTAGTAACCAAGGAAAAAAAAAGCTAAGTTTACAAATTGTTATTAATTATAAACCTATTAATATTTTTATTATAGATAATTAGTATCCCTTATCACAATTGTCAAAAAAAATTTATATCCTTAAAGTTTGATTTAATGGAATTTTTTTAAATTAGGAGTTTAGTCAAAGATATGGTATCATGAACTTTGTATGAAAGATGCAAATTAGAAGATCTCAAATCGAATTCTTTGGTATAATTATCATCTCAACCATAAACTCATATTGGATGAGAATTACTCAAGTTCCTATATTCAAGCTTCACCAAGAAAACAAGTTTAATAACTTTCTAGAATTGTTAATTAGCTTAGTGACTTCATTCCAAACTTATCTAAATTTAACTTTTCCATTAATGCAAATTTTGAAGAAAAATGTTCCACCATTGTCACACACTTAATTTAAAGTTATAAAAAGAATAAAAGATATGGCAAATATCTTGCTACCTCTCAAGATTTCCTATATAGAAAAAAGAATAATGTAAAAATACATTAGTGGTAAATAATAAAAAGCTTTTTTCAAAAGGAGAAAAATAACACATATGTGCGTATAAGAGTAGTTACTTAAATGATTTAGAAATGTAATATCACTTTATATATAAACAGATCTTAATTATAAAGCTAGGGAAAAAATGTTGTAATTCCATTTAATATGTCAACATGTTTTTGATTGAAATGAAAATGTCATCCTTTTCAAAGATGCTCCAGTTATAACCAAACATTGTGCCTTCTATGCAATTATTGAGATGGACTAGGTACATTAAGTACACTTTTGATGTCAATCATATAAAAGAAGATTAAAAACTCCTTCTAGACATACAATATAGACCTTCAAAACATCTCACTTCATCTTAAATGATGTTTATGATTTTGAGAAGGACCTACCAATAGATGCCCCTATAATAGTTAAAAGCAGTTCCCTTACACTTCAATTTGGTCCAAAATTTTTTAATTATTAAAGTGTACTCGTCTAAAAGATTAGTGTCTAAACTAATTCAACCAATGGATATTTATTTTTATTACTCTTTTACACACATGTTTAATATTCCTAATCCCATTAACTTTGTAGCAGAGGCATTATATTTCCTTTGGTAATTCAGTCATAAATGGACCATATCATAAACTTTGATGCCTTCGTTACTTTCGAGCATTTAAAAAAAAAAGACTTTTCTAGTGACCATTTCTTTTACTTTCTATCTTGGTTTTATCCAAGAAGGAATTACTATATAAAACTATGTATAAAAAAACATTTGAAAATCATAAAAAAATTTGCTATATCTAGTTAATCCTTATATGGTATGGATTTTTCTCTTTTTTATTCACTCAAATCCTAGGAGTAACACCCTTTATGCTCATGTTGGGTTTCATCTTTATAAAACATATTCTTATAACCTAGCTAATTGTTAGAATGAAAATCTTTAGAGATAGCCAGAGTTCCAAGCACATATAATCAAATACAAATATAAAATTATAAAAGTCCTTATTTTCCCTTACTAGGAAACTGGATTAGGCTTCTATATCTCCTAAGTAAGTATTTATCTATAAATCCAACTGAGATCAATTTGTTATTATTAGTGAATTTAATTTTGTAATTAAGTTTAGACATAATTAATAGTAGTGTGAGGTATAATGATGCAAGTAATGATGTCATTTGCTACGATGATGGAAGAATTGATATTATTATAATATGATGAAAATAGTAATTTCAAATAAAGTGGAGATGAAAATGATATCATCAAGAATGGAACATCTATTTACCTTCCTCCCATCCTTCCAACATTAAAAGAAGATAAGAGTACCCATTGTATTTAAGTTTGAAAAAAGAAAATAAATGATGTGTTCCCTCTCTAAATTGTTTTATATTATCTTTTAGATCTTTTGTGTGTTGTTTTTAATAAAGAGTATACTATGTTCCTTTTTTGAGAAATTAAAAACGGATTTAATTAATAAATGGAGTGTGTAATTACAAACAACCAACCACTAAATGCCATTACATTAGTTAAAGCGATTAGGGCCTAATACAGACCCACTCATATAGGGAAAATAAACACAATTAATTATAGAAACTACTAAATGTTCCTTTTCTCTCAATCTCCACTAAATGCCCTCACATCACTTAAAACAATTAGGGTATAATACAAACCCACTCATATCTTCCTTCCTCTTCTCAATCTCTAGAAGAGAAATTCTTGTTCAAGACCTGGATTTGCGTTAGTTATTGGAAGTGGTCGTTTGAGACACTCCCTCACTAGTCCATTTATTAGATTTCTCAATAGTTACTAAGTGGGTATCTATGCAACCCTAATGTGTCCTTCATCTCTTTACCATTAGTCTCCCAGAGGTAAGCCCTTCATTTTATGCTTTCCATTTTTATACATGATATTTGTAGTGAAATTATCCTTTATACATGATATTAGCATACACTGGCTATATTCTCCATAATCTAGCTAAGTGAGGTGAACATTCCTTGATGGCATTCCAGGAGATAATTTTCTCTTTAATTTTAATATAAACATAATAAAAAAGTTGTTATTGACTTCTACTCATGTCCTGGAACCTTCTAAGATTTCTTTCAGTCCATAATTCCTTTATGTAAGTAATCAATGAAATAAGATAGATAATTGTATTAAGTTAGGCAACTGACTTCAATTTGATGAACCATTGCATAATCTATGTAAATTAAAGAGTGTTAGATCCCAGAGGCATTTGAATCTGATCTAGCTTTAAACGTCCTTAGAGAAAAGACACTAAAAGAACATTCCTCATTCGGATTCAGGAAAGGAAGTCTATCCATTATACTTAACCTATTTAGGGTTGTTAGCCAAAGAATGAATGAAGAGCTAGGAAGAAGCTCTTTATGCCAAATTATTCTATTTAGTCTACTTTTTCATTTCTCTGAACAAGCCACTCTCTACGTATCTTAATGCTGAATAATCTATAAGGATGGTTTCTCTAACTGTATCTATCGAGGGACATCATATTTTATTGATAGTTAGGTTTTAGGAATTGAAGGTCCCTTGGGAATTCCATATGCTACCCTTTCCTTATAATAGATTTTACCTTGGCACTTGAAAGGAGGTAGCTCCAGAGTTGAATGACTATCTGATTACTAATTAGGGGACTACGTCCTGTCCAGTTGTCATACTAAAAAATAGCCTTTTCTCCATTCCCAACTTGACAAGAAATTTCAAGTTTCAATACTTCCTTTAACTTCAACCGTTATATTGGAAGCCAAGAATGGGAAGTCTTGGGGTTAACAACCCGTATGCTCTTCCTTTTTAGGAAATAACTATTGAGCCATTTGACCCATGTAGTTTCCTTATCCTACAAAATATACCATAACTTCTTTATCAAGAGAGTTCTATTAATGGATTTTATAGGGATAGTTCTTAGAGCTCCATCCACCTTAGGTCTGAAAACATTACTCCACTTTACTTGGCATGTCCCCTAATAGAATCACAACCTCCTCATAAAAAATTCCTTATGGCTTTTTTTACTTATAATAACTCCACTTACCAGTACCATATTAGAAGACTAATAGATATGAATGGATTTAAGGACTAAATTAACTAATTTTATCCTATCTCCAAAGGATAAGGCTCGGTTGGTCCAAGAAGTCAATGTCTTCTGAATTTTTTCAATGAAAGGATATCATTCACTAAACTAGACCCTTCTAGTTGTGACTGGTAAGCCTAGATAGCATATAAGGGTTTGTTTTCTGTTCATTCCAACTATAGATGTTATTCTTCCTTCCATTTGATCTGCACTTTTAGACGGAACAAAATGGCTTTTGGAATAGTTGACAGTCAATCTAGATATGGAATTGAATTGATTCAAAGTAGGCATTAGGAGATCAATTGATTCACTATCAGCTTTAGAGAATAAGAATAGGTCATTTGCAAAGCACAAATTCACGAAGGACACTTTTTTGCACCTACTATGATGTTTAAAATGTGTTCCCCTACCAATATTGTAATTCGAAAAAGAAGTTAAGGCTTCCATACATAATATGAAAAGATAAGGTGACAAAGGATCCCCTGCCTAAGCCCCCTTTCATTATGGAAAATACTTGTTGGAGTTTCATTTACCATAATAGCATAAGTTGGAGAAGTAATACAAGCTTCAGTCCATTAAGTGAAACTATTACAAAAACCCATCACCTCAGTAGTTTCAATATGAAATTCCATTCCACACTATCGAATGTCTTTTTAAAGTCTATCTTGAAGGAGCAGTTCTTTGGAGAATTCCTTTTTGAATAACTTCTTAAGAGTTCTTGCACAATGGTGATGTTATCTCTTATTTGTTTACCTTACATAAAAACACTTTATTTATCACTAACAAAGGATCCCAAAACCAGTTTGAGTCCATTAGCAATAAATTTTGGAATCACTTCGTAGAGGAAATTGGAGCATGCTATTGGTTTGTAATCCTTCAAATATGCTTGGTTATTTAGCATGGCCTTCAAACAAAGATGGGTTTTATTGATTTCTTTCAAAAGAATTCCTAAAGAAAAGAATTCTTTGATAACTTCACTCACCATTGGACCTATCTCAGGCCAAGCCTTCTAGAAGAAAAGACTATTGAATTCACCTGGCCCTATTGCCTTTTTAGAATGCATTTGAAAGATCATCTTTTTTATTTTCAGAATCCTCAATATTCTTGATTAATGATTCTGTCTCCTTCCCAAATAATTTGTTTTTAATAACAGATTCTAGGAGTTAAGTATGCACTGTTATCTTTTTATAGCAGTAGAATTCCTTAAAACACCTGCTAGCCTCTTTCAACAATTCCTCTTGTTTGTATATCATTCTCCCATCATACGTGGTGATTGCATTAATAGAGTTATAATTCCTCCTAGTAATTAGATAGTTGAAGAAAAATTTAGGACTTTTATCTCCTTCTTTAAGCCACATAATCCTGACCCTGTGCTTCATTAAACTGACCTAGTTATTTAGAGCCTATAAGTAGTCTTTTAATGCATTTTTCTCTAAAGATAAGAGAAAATTATCTCCTAGATTATAAGACAGGATATTCTAAACTTGAGAGAACTTGTCTTTGGCTACTATAATGGCCTGAGAGGTAATCTCCCTTATCTTCTTCTTGGGGGAATTTAATCCTTCCTTAATTATCTTAAGCTTTTGCACACATTTGTATTGGAGTATTCCTTTTAAATTAGCCATCACACCTTTCCTTAAGGAATCTTAGAACCCCTCCACTTCAGCCAGATAATTTTAAACCTAAAGGGAGAGCAAATTTTCACTGTTAAGAACAAATCACACACTTTGATTGGGGTATGGTTAGAGAAGATAGAATCGAAGAAGGAGGCCTTGCTTTCTGGAAATTGTTATAACCATACCTGATTAACCATAGCTCGATCTAGATTTTTCCTAAAGGAGAATCCATTAGTTTGCTTATTGCTCCAAGAGAAGAAGTGTGTATATGCGTTGAGGTCAAAGGCTCTTAATAGATTAACATAGTCCTTGAGGTTTAAAGAGTAATTTCCTCCATTGGATCATCACTAGTAATGCTTGTTTTTTATTTCTCTTTAGGCCAAAGTGGCTCATTTGAATTAGATGAAGCTGAAACCTCTTTAGTAACTTTATAGTTTAGATTCATCTCTTCATTTACTTCTTTATCCTCCTACTCTAGTCCTATCAATTCCATACAATTCCCTTTTAAAAATATTTTCCCAATTGAAATCCACCTCTTATCCTATGGTTTCAATGAAGGTTTCTAATGGTAGTCCACTACTATATTGTCTTCATATACTATCCCATTCAATCCCAAGGGAAAGAGGGGACATCTTTTCCTCCATTGGATCATCGCTAGTAATGCTTGTTTTTTTATTTCTCTTTAGGCCAAAGTGGCTCATTTGAATTAGATAAAGTTGAAACCTTTTTAGTTACTTTATAGCTTAGATTCATCTCTTCATTTGCTTCTTTATCCTCCTACTCTAGTCCTATCAATTCCATATAATTCCCTTTTAAAAACATTTTCCCAATTGAAATCCACATCTTATCCTGTGGTTTCAATAAAGGTTTCTAATGGTAGTCCACTACTATATTGTCTTCATACACTGTCCCATTCAATCTTAATCTCATAACAAGTATTTGATCTTGTAAATCCTAGGAGATATTGATATTAATACACATAAGAGCATAGCCCAATCTTCTTCTTCTTTTGTTGTATTTTCATCTATACATAAAGGTTGCCCTAAGTAGCTTGCAATCACTCTTTGTCCCTTTATAGTCCAATATTTTAAGGGGACATTGTAGAAGTTAACTTACAAAGAAATTGACTTATGTTTTTCTATTTCAGCATGGAACCTAGGATGTCAGCTTTAGAGAAATAGTGGGAGATTCATCACATGCTAGGGGCCTTCTTCCAAGACTTTAAAAGCATGAGATTTAAAGGTAAAGGTAAACAGAGCTAAGTTTTTATCAGCTAGTAAGACTTCTACCAAACGTTTGTTTTCATAGACATTGTTTGTCCAATTTTGTAGCACTGAAAATGGGGGTCTCCTCTCTAAAAAGAAACCCACCAAAGAAGCTTCCTAAGTTTTTGTTCCTTATTGGGAACTTTCAAACTTGGAGAGACAATGACTCTACCTATTTTTTCTTTGGGGAGGGGGTCGAGGAATAATGAGGGGTTAAGTCTTCATCCACAATAATCACCTACTTCCAACTTTTCTTAGCCTTAGAGAAGGAAGAAGAGCCCTTCTCAACTGGCTTAGAGTTACAGTCAAGAGCATAGTTACAGGAGTGTAGCAAGGGAAATTTGATTGGTTATTCTACATAAAAGGCTAGAGCTTCAGGGGTCTACATAATGTTCATAATTGGGTAAGTATAATTGTTCAAAGCTGTAAAGAAATTTTCAAAAAGTTGTTACCAAAAAAGGTAACTAGTCAAAGGCAAGAGTGTAGAGGAAAAAAAAGGGGACCTACATTCCCCTATCTATTTTAAGGAAGAAAGGGGGGAGCAATTAGGAGGAGGTAAATATAAAAGCTTCTGGGTTAAAGCTAAGAAGGACGAACACAAAACTATAATGTAGTTGAATAAGGTTATCAGAGTGTTGAGTAAGAGGGCTCAACAAGGCAAGACGAAGATAAACCATCTCTGGAGTATGGAGTTGTAAAGAGAGGTTAAGGAGAAAAGGTTTTCATCTTTCAGAAGAAAAAATAATTCATGTATACTATGTTCTTATCATTAATGTAGTGGATCTTTAATATCCAAAATTCAATATTATCTTTAATTGTTAAATTATGTTTGATGATGTACCATTAATTATTTAGGAGTTTATTATTAACTATTGGAATTTATTGACAATTTGCCAAAAATTACTATTTTATGTAATTATTTGATTAAAAAATACATGAGCTCCTTTATAGTTTAAATAAAAATTTAAAAATCTCATAATCTTTAAAATTCTTTAAAAAATTCTTTTACTTTTAATTTTTAGAAAAAAATCATTTTTTAGACTTCTATAAAAATAATGGCAAACACACGTGACTGAATATTATACAACAACAATAACAACAACCCAATAAAAATACCCCTGACAAGCGGGTTCTAAGGAAATCTAATAGTACACAATCTTACCTCTAATTAATAGAAATGTTGTTTTTAAATGACCAATAATAATAATAATAATAATAAGAAAAAGAAGAAGAAGAAGAAGAAGAAGAAGAAGAAGAACAACAACAAATAAAATAAAATAATTATAAAAATAATAATATTAAAACTACTAAAAAAGGCTTAGACTAAATCCCTAAGAGGTGAGTACTATCTATTTATAAGTTTAGGTTGACTATAAGAGGAAAAAGTTAAAAGACTTATAAGAATTACAAGGATCTCTTTATGAGGGATTCTTTATCTATATCCTAGTACATCAAATTTTTATATTGCGAATCTGTCTTCGATAAGTTCCAACATTGTCATATCATTCTTGATTACCTCCCCTAATTCTTCTTAGGCCTCTATTTTTTTCTCTTACAATCTCTAAGTATGTTCTTCTTGCATCTCTCACTAAAGTACCTGAGTATCTCTTCTTAACATATCCAAATTAATTAAGCTTTGTCTCTTTTAATTTGTCAATAATATTAACTACCTTTAATTTATCTCTTATCATTATCTTCCTAACCTTATCTCTTCTAATAAGATTGCATATCCAATATAGCATCCTTATCTCCGTCACCATTATCTTATGACTATGCACTTGTTTGATAGCTAACGCTCCGTCCCATAGAGCATAGTCAGTTTAATTATTAAACAATAGAATTTACTTTTAAACTGGAGTTATACCTTCTTGTCACATAAAACTCCTAATGCATTGCTCAATTTAAATCACCTTGATCTGATTTGGTGAATTACACTTCCCTATTTAAATTACCCTAATCTGATTTGGTGAACTATGTCTTCATCAATCTCTTCATTGCTGTTGATAATAGATCTTAGATATTTAAAATATTTCTTTTTTGGTATAACTTCTTAACCAATCTTTACCTCTACATTAGTAACCACCCTATGTTCCAAAAAGTTAAAATTCACGTATTTAGTTTTAATCCTACTAAATCTAAAGCCCTTCGATTCTAACATATCCTTCCAAAGTTTAAGTTTGATATTGAACCCTCTTTTTTTTTCTCTTCCTTATTCATTAAAACAATGTCATCAATAAATAATATATATCAAGGCACATTTCTTAGTTATTTTTTGTGAGCTTTTCAATCACTGTTACAAACAAAAAGGACATGAATATTATACATAACCTATTTAAGTGTTGTTAACGTGATGACTTAACCCAGTTCGTAAACTCAATTCAAACTAAGAATTTATTATAGTTGAGTTTAACTAATTGAAATATGAGTTGCTAAATTAATAATATTTGATTGATTTACATATTCTATTCATGTTGTATGTATTTTGTTGATATTTTTTAATAAAAATTTAAGAATAAGTTTTAAAAATTTTAATATTACAATAATATTTTAAAAATAAAGACATTTGCAAAAATTAAGAGAAAATTTTAAAATTACTAAATTCGTCTCTTTTATGTTATTTACTTCTATTTTAATATATAGATGCGGAAAAGACAGATAATTAGCAAAATGAAGTAAACAACGGAGAGAGTGGAAACAATACAAAGGTGAAATGGGAAGTGTGTTGAAGTGGTGGAGAGTCTCTCTTATCTCAATCACCTGCTCTACTATTCCAATCCCAACCCTACGCTCCTCCTCCTCTCGACTCCTGAGGACCCAATCCTCTTCCTCCTTCCTATCCGTTTGTCGCAAGAGAAGGCTACTCACTTCTTTAGCGCAAAACGGTGGCAAAGGTTCCGTGACCTCGTCAGACCTCTGCCTCCACAACACAATGAGTAGAAGCAAAGAGTTGTTTACTCCCAATGTCGAGGGTAAAGTTGGCATGTACGTTTGTGGCGTGACCGCTTATGACCTTAGTCATATTGGCCATGCTCGCGTTTATGTCACCTTCGATGTTCTCTACAGGTATCACTGCTGCCATTTGTAATTATGTGTTTCAATTGGGTTTCAATGGTCCTTTTTTTTCTTTCTGAAATTGCGACATTTTCTCAGATATCTGAATCATTTGGGATATGAAGTGTGTTATGTTCGAAATTTTACCGATGTTGATGACAAGGTTAGTCATATTTTTATGCTTGTGTGTTTGGTTTTTTAGAAACAAAAAATTAGCCTTGCGTTGTTTTGTTGCTTTCCTTGAGATTGGAATGCATATAGATACATGAAGTCCCAATCACATTAAAGCATTTAGTGTTACGCCGTTTGAAGAGTTGGGTTCCAACTACATTTTCTTTCATATTTGGCATTACAGGATAGCTGAGTTGCACTTTTCAAAATACTGTAGATAATTGCTCGAGCCAATGATTTGGGAGAAGACCCAATCAGTTTGAGCAGACGCTTCTGTGAAGAATTTCAGCATGACATGGCCTCTCTTCATTGCCTGCCCCCGTCTTTTGAACCACGGGTTTCCGCTCACATGCCCCAAATAATTGACATGATTAAGCAGGTATTTTTTGATAAATTGGGTGATGATAATTGAATTTGAAATACGTATTTGGTATTTTTGCATTTTTTGAAGGACTATAATCTTGGAATGTGATGCAATTTGATCTAAGCATGCATCCATGTTGATGTTCTGTATGCAATTGTGTATATTCCAAGTTCTCATTTCATATTATGTGGTAAGCAGATTCTTGACAATGGATATGCCTACACAGTTGATGAGGATATCTACTTCTCTGTAGACAAATCCATGGAATATGGAAAATTATCTGGTAGGAAGTTGGAAGATAATCGAGCTGGTGAGCGAGTTGCTGTAGACTCGAGAAAGAAGAATCCTGCTGATTTTGCATTGTGGAAGGTAAGACCAGATATAATATGTAGGCTTACAATAGTAGTTTGTGATAACACCAACCTATAAACTACATTACATAAATACTGCTTACATGCTTTCTAATCTTTATTCCCCTTATCATCTCATCATGTGGTGATGATGTCAACTACGCAAAATTATTGTGTTCTTTGCATAAACCTTGCTGCACTGACACAAGCCCTCATCCTTCTATATCTTACAACATCTGCCAATAGAAAAATTTAAGCTCTATATATGTTTGTTGAAAAACCCCAAATTGACACATAATCCCATATGTCAAAGTCAACTGTTTCCATGTCCTATAAATAACTTAATCCCCCAAGAAAACTGCATAAAGCCGGATTCACATGGAATGCCAAACTAATGGCGTAGGCAATTTGAGCTATTGGTTGGTAGGCTCTCCACAATTTTAAACATATGATCTGCATTGCCATCTTTAAAAACTAGATTTCATGATTTGGCACTTTAAAAGCGATATGGCAGAACCTAGGGTTGGATTATATGCCATTTTGACCATTGTTTTTGTTGGCAATAGAGTAAATTATAAGAGCCTAGCTTTCCTATGGCCAATGTGGTTTGACATATGAATAATGCACAATTCGAGCTTCCCTTTATGCAATTTCCTCAAAGGGTTGGCTTGATTAGGTTGCGTGGTCATGGTTTATGAGGAAGCATGAAACAAAGTGGTCAATTCTGATGGTCTTCCAACTGTTGAAGATTAAGCTTACGTTCTTTGTGCTGACATATCACTGATGACAAGGCACATGGGAGGACAAATGCCTACAATTTAAACACATCTTTTCTCACATATTATGAACGCGTGTCAAGGCATGCCTTGATGCAGATCGTTACATATTGATTGTTTCAGATTCTCATACTAACCTGATGTAGGACAAATAGATGAATTATTAATGAGTAGTAACTCACAAATTTAGAAATATGGTTGATATTAGGTTGCTGAGGGCGGGCCTTTGAGTAACTGGTAAGTTACTCCTTTGTGACCAAAAGGTTATGAGTTCGAGTCACGGAATACTCTTTGTAAAATACAAAGGGAAGGTTACGTACAATTGATATTCCTCTCTCAACCCTCGCAAAGCGAGGAGCCTTGTGCACTGGAGTTGTTATTGTTGTGGTTGATATTAGATTGTTGGAATATCAAGTTTCAAGGTTGGATTTAGACTAAAAATGTAGAATTTTCAGATTTTGTGTGGCTAGAATTTTGAGGTTTGGTTGCTAGAAATTTAGGTTTAAGATTTCAGGTTTAATATGGCTGGAATATAGGTTTGAGATGGCTGTAATGTAGGTTTAAGAGGGCTGGAAATTGCGTTAGGGTTGTTGGAATTTAATGAAGAATACAAATAAGGGATGCTAAGAAACTAAAAATTACTCTTAGGATCTAGGAAAGCATCATAGCTTCTAGTTGAAAACTCAAGTTTATAGAAAAATTCCAGATTACTTCTTATTGATGATGAGTTGAATACACAAATATATGGAGTTTTAGAATCCTTATTCTATTAGGAAAAGGTTTTCTAATTTAAATCTTAAGTCCTATACAACTAGTATATCGATAAAATAACATAATGTTGCTACTTCCTATCTAATAAGGAATCCTAACACAATTTAAATTTCAGCTCTTATCTTTTGTTATTAACTCAATTCCCAATCCTAATCCCACCAAATTAAGACTTACGGTTGACTAATTTTTTCTCTTTTATTTCTTCGATATACTTTAAACTCTTTTGCATCATAAACATTTGTTATATGTTCTGCCAACTTTGGATTTGTAGATTACAAAAAATGCTATGGTGAGCACACCAATCATAATCTAGCACTATCTCATCCAAAGAAAAAAAGTTGAACATTGTACTATATGCCGATGATTATATGTTCATCGACAAACTGTTTATTGAATTGGATTCATGGATTTCTCTCTGCATTTGTAGGCTGCAAAGGAAGGCGAACCTTTCTGGAATAGTCCATGGGGACGTGGAAGACCAGGATGGCACATTGAGTGTAGTGCCATGAGTGCTGCTTATCTTGGCCACTCTTTTGATATACATGGTGGGGGGATGGATCTTGTATTTCCCCACCATGAAAATGAGATAGCTCAGAGTTGTGCTGCATGCAAAGATAGTAGAGTTAGCTATTGGGTGCATAACGGCTTTGTCACTGTTGACTCAGAGAAAATGTCCAAATCCCTTGGAAACTTCTTCACAATTAGGCAGGTAAAGAATACATTGTTGATTTCTTTGCTATAGTTTGCATTTGAATCAGTTTCCATAATAACATGGTTCTTCGTATAAATTTTCTCAGGTTATAGATCTTTACCATCCATTGGCTTTGAAACTTTTCTTATTGAGTACCCACTATCGATCTCCAATCAACTACTCCGATGTGCAGCTTGAAAGTGCTTCTGAGCGTACTTTTTACATCTTTCAGGTACCATAAATGTTATCTTTCCATATTACGTTTGGATGACAGTTATTCCAACACCCAGCAATAAATAAATAAATAAGTAAAGGAAATGGTTGAGAGGAAAAGATTGTGGTAATTTTTCCTTCCCTGTCCCTTTCCTTGCCAATTCCTCTTGTTTCATCTTATTATTTTTTGCAGACATTACAAGATTGTGCAAATGTTGCAAGCCAGCATGATGAGGCAATTGAGAGGGTTTCTCTTCCCCCAGATATAATGAATTGCATCGATAAGTTCAATAATTTTTTCTCAGCCTCTATGTCAGATGATCTTCACACTCCTGTTGTTTTGGCTGCTCTATCTGATCCATTGAAGGTCATCAATGATTTGTTACATACTCGAAAGGTATTATGTTTATGATCCTTGCTTCTAATGCTTCAAATGCTTCTGTCTTGCACTCCAGGAATTGTGGCTTTATTTCCTTCCTGATAGCAACAACTGTTATTCTTGGATTTCCCAATTTCTATTCTTAAGTAATTCACAATGCAGGGAAAGAAGCAAACGAGTAGAATAGGATCAATTGCTGCTTTGGAAAAGACGGTCCGGAAAGCTTTGATTGTCTTAGGATTGGTGCCTGCAACTTACTCTCAGGTAAAATTACTGTCAGTATACTGCTACTACTTTGTCACGATATGGTGATTTTCACTTTGGAAACTGCTAATGTGGAGTGTCTCTATATAATTATCAAAATCTTCTGCCGTCCTGGATTGGAGATAAATATTTCTTATTACCAGATCATTCTCTAAAACGCTATAAAAGTGTTGTATAATATACATACAAAATGCAAATTTCAGCACCTGTTTCTGGGTTCTTTGCTTGTTTTTCTAGTAGTTGTCATTTTTATCGAGTGACTGTCTAGTTTTTTGTAGGAACAGATATTTGTATTTTTTTAAAGTAATCACTCGCTTAATCTTTCCCGCTGCAGGTTCTGGAGCAATTGAAGGAAAAAGCAATGAAGCGTGCAAAATTAACAGAAGAGCAGATATTGCAGAAGATTGAAGAAAGGACTTCAGCAAGACAAAATAAAGAGTATGAAAAGTCGGATGCAATTAGGAAGGATCTAGCTGCTCTGGGGATTGCTCTTATGGACAGTCCAAATGGAACAAGTTGGAGACCTGCCATTCCACTCGCACTGCTAGAGCAACAAGTGGCTCCAACTGAATGACTTCTACTGTAGCAATGTGACTTGTGTGATACTCATACCTGGTGTATATTTTCTCTCTGTCAATCACTATTTGTGGGATTGGATTTCGTACTTGGAAATACTGTATGTAACCTTTTTAAGATTCGATTTTGTGTTCCCAGGTAGGTGGATAAAACTGATAAAGTTACCATGAGTGGAACTTTGATGACAACAATTCCCAAGTTGGGGGATAAAACTGATAAACAATTGCACATACTTTGAATTTCTGTTATGAGAACTTCGACAGATAATCGTATTTGTATTGTTCCAACTTTTATAGATATGTACTATGGATTAATATCATCCAAGATTGCCCATAATTAAAATCTCAACGGCTTATATTATTGGAAGTATACTGAACTAGGAAGAATATAAAAGAAGGGACATTACCCGAAGTCACGAGTCAGCTAATTGGAATTTGCAATCCACAAGAATTTGTGTAATGGTCATTGCGGATATATTTGGAGTCCAATCGGAACATAAACTTAAAAAAGCAGTAGCATGGATTGAGAATTAGTGATAAGTAATGTGATGGAATACATTTTCTACACTTGCATTTTGACATCAATCACCAAGACATGCACCAAAAGTAATGGATCTTATGACAGGGAATCAAGTAAACTACTTGCAAGTAGAGTCGGACTTGGACAAGGGTAGGCAAGACGCGCATTTAGGGCCCAACTTTACAAAGAATAAAAGAAGTAATAAAAAGGATTCTATTTTATTTTGTTTTATTCTTTATAAAGATTTGGCTCTTTATAAAGAACAACAAAATAACTTCTATTTTATCTATTTTATTTTTTATAAGAGCTTACTTTTAATTATCATTAAAAAAAATAAAAATCTTTTTTATTTAGTCAGAGCTTATAAAACGTCAGGACCGGTCCTCCTGGCAAGCGGGAAGTGTCATATTTGCAATGTGAGTAAATACAATGGAGAAAGGAGCTATGGTAATTGGATCCGAAAGGCGAGCTTTTATGGGGTCCAAGGAAGGGATCGCCCCGGATGAGTTTACAGAAAGATATTTTCCATTCAAAACCATCGTTTGGCTATGTAAATCACCATCCTTAGGGGTTAGATGGTATTCGTCTCTAAGAGCCTCCTGTAGTTTAGAACGCCTTGACATCCTTGCGAATTTTGTTCTTCCAACTATCTGGGTTACACTTTGGCTAGAAATCCGGACTTTAACTGTATTGTTACCGTCCAGGTTAATCAAGAGCAATGTGATTCCAGTCTGTAAAAGAAAATCATATGCATTGCATTAGCAGGGAAAAATACGTACCAAACCCCTACCAAGTGTTGGAATTTACTTACGGATACTTTTGAACAATGAGCATATGCACGCAACTTCTTTGTGCCAGAAAAACTTGTGGACAGCACTTTTCTTCCCATAAGACGATGCCATAAGAGGGCACTATAAAGTAACATAACAATAATTGAGAATAATACAATTGGGAATAGGGAACGATTGCTTTTAGGTTTAGGATTACCTGTAATAATCTGGATTTGGTAAAAAGGTTGTAGTGTTGAGCAGGCCATAGTTTCCTCCGATCAATGATTGTCTGCAATATGTTTTTGTATCATAAGACGCGGCCATCCCTAGCTGGTCTAGATACCTGTTTAATGAAATGGAAAACAACGGTCAAATATTTTCTAATTAAAATGATCTCATGGATCGTAGCACAGCGAGTTGCAGAATGTCTACCAGAAACTGAACACAAACGCATCTGTGACCAAATGATGGCCACTGTTGTAAGCACCTCCTGCTTCACTCACCCAAGCAACTACAGAAGTTCCTGAACTCTTCAAAATCTGTTGAAGACTGCGAAATGTCTCGGAACTCCCATCAAGATATGACGGATCTAGTATCTTTTCAATCAGGTGTTCATCAACACCTATGAGCAAGGAGTACATTAAAGTGATTGTCTGTGATGCAAAGCATACATATGCATAAGGCAAATATCTTAGAATATATTATTACCTGGACCAAGGTTGTAAATATGGTGACTGACAACTTGAAGAGATTTTGGAGTTTTATCTATGAACCGGCCAAACCAATTTGCGTCGAAGAATCCCCCCGGTGCCATCAATAGTGGCTTTGCTTTAAAACCTGCATATGTGGAATTTACCACACACTGCAAAGTCTCTACATCGTTTGCATATTGATCAGCTGCAACAGATGTTCCGACTCCACGCCCACTCAGTTCATTACCTGACCAGCAGCAACCCGTTTATCTTGGAATTAAACATACATGGCTCGGATTCCCTAAACGCTTTTTTAATCAGCATAACATTTACTGCGATTAACTGTAACTAGCATTTTATAATTCAACAGATATGGAATGATCTACTTGGTAAAGGCGATGCATACTTCGGTGACTTTTGTTATCATAATTTTGTTATAGAGATAAATAAGTCGTAGCAATAATACTTACCAAGCTCCCAACCATGTATACTGTAACCCTTGTTGACAGTATATCTAATGAGGGACTGAGCATTTGTTGGATCCCAAGCTCCTATAGCAGAACCATCAGAAGCTAAAGTCCTACCTTTGAGTGCATTTAACCCGAATATCATTTCAGCCCTGCATTTTTCCAGCTATATTCAACCAACTTTTGAAATTAAATGAAATAATAATTAGAGATTCATTTCTTTCCCAGGACTACCTAGCTTTCTTGAAAAAAAGATTCAAGTCATCCCATCGGGACATGGTTAAGCAACCTTGAGAGAAACCGAACATTTCGGAACTATTGTTGACAAATGAAGGGCATGGTTGACCTGTACTCTCGTATGTGACTTTGTCCTGTAAAGTGCCTCCAAGCCTAATTTTCAAAGGATCAAATGCTGCAATTAAGTGGAAAAAAAAAAAAACACAGTTAGAAAATGTGTTTGTTCATTTAGCTCTCAAAGAAGCCCCTCACCTCTAACGGCATTCAAAAATATTGGATTGGTTAGATCCTGCCAAAGAAAGAAAAACATGTGATTAGGCGCTGGCAGTCAAGACATCGTTTTCGACGTTGCATTTGTCAAAATGGTCATGCATGCACCAAGTAGTTCCCAAGATGAGAGTAAGTCTTATCGGAGTTAAGTTGGATGAGTATTGGGTATTATTACAACAAACTGAACTACTGGAGAAGGTATGTTTGACAAAGAAAATAAATATAATATTCTTGAATAGACCTTTGATGATGGACGTCCTGAGGAAAAGAAAGAAATGCCTAGGAAAACTGGAACCAACAAAACATACAAACCACGTTAAGGAAAGAAGTTCTTCCCCAGCTGCAAGTTCCATAATCACATTTCTCAGGAGGCCACCAGTCTAAAGTAGCACAGATGAAATCGTGGTCTGTGATACCAACAGGGACTCTTCCATTGACCGAAACAGTGCCTTCTACAACACTTCCAGACACTCCTGAGAGCACCGCAAAGAGAGAGCTATTGACAGCCAAAAAGAGCCAAAGATGCGAGCAGAAGGAATTGTCCATCTGAACAGCGACCGTCCCTCAACTTGGTCAGTTAAAACACACTACTTCGAAAAGAAAATTATTCCATCTAAATGAGGGAACTACGGTTAACTGCAAGTGAAGACTGAAAATACATAAGATGGTCTGAAATACAGGAGCTGTGATATATATATATAAAGCTACACATTCAGATTTGGACGTATAACTTTATAAGCACCACTTCATAACAAGTTTTACGTGGAAACCTTACGACTACTACAGTTTGCAATAATAGCTTTACTAGAAACAAATAAACTGATACTTTTGTGCTGCTTCCTAGTCAATGGAATTATTGAGCAGCTACTAACTATAATTATTAAATTGCATTGTTGGAGAAAATTTGGATTTCATATAGTCCTCTAAACACAAAAAACAATCTCAAGTTTAGTCAACTCGTCTAAGAAGAACTTCTACTGGAAACGAAGTTTGAAAGACCTACACCAAACTTTCATTAAAGAAGAATGAATAGGTGATGCTTCAACAAATCCCCTTTATTGTTGATTCGATAGAAATAACCCTGGGTTCATTTAAAAACATAAAATGGGATTTCATTTTGAAGAATCCGGCTCCATTCTACTCAACTGGCATGTATTTGTTAAAGAAACATTAAAAGAAGAAGTTCATTTTTGATTTAGTCCCCCTCCAGGAGGCTTTCCTTTTTTTTTTTTTTTTTAAAGAACATGTATAGCCCAATCAAGTTCCAAATTCAAACCTTTCCATTTACAATTACATCCCAAAACTTGAAACTCTATCATTATTCATTGAAAATTACAGACTTCAATTTAATTAAATCAGGTATATTGTTATTTTGGTCATTTGTAAATTGTAATATTACCATAGCATTTATATTATTGTTGAATTTCGTCAAATAGTTCTACATCATTTAATAATTAAGAACGTAAAATTTCCTTGTAAATCATATTATAATTACTACCAAATTTTACTATTTTATTATAAGACTCTCTTTAACTAAATTTAAAAGTAACAATACAATAAAGGGCTTCACCAACTTTTGGTGTATCCTTACATTTAAATAAGGTAGATAAGGTAGCTAGTTTACCTTAAGACTTGATAAGACAGACAGAAGTTGTCAAAGGCTTGTAACTCCAAAGCTTCAATTGGAGTTGGATGAATACTGTATTTGCCATATCCCATTTTCTAAACGGTGCAAGTCAAAACAAAGAATACGACACCTGGGAATTAGAGTACGTTGGGATTATGTGTTAAGGTCGTATCCCCAAGGTCCTGCTCCGCAGCTGCAGATGTCAAACTCGTCCAGCTAAGAACCACCGGTAACTTTGTGGACTGGTTGTGTCCCGAATAACCTAAATTCTATTGCTAAGCTGCGTAATACCCCGTTTAAATTGTATTCTTTGCGATTAAGTGCCGTACGTGTCATATTTTTGTTGGTTCTAATATACAACAATTTTTGGCAAGTAGGGCTGGCTAGTTTCGATTCCCTAGATGCCTTCAGGAACATGTGGGATAGGGCGTATATGGAACATGACCTTGGGATAATCTTTTAAAATCCAAGAACAGAACCAACCCTTGCATGTTGGTTGACAATTATAGATTGGCTAATCGAGAAAATTTATTAACTTATCCTTTAACTTTAATCTATTTTTTAAGGACTTGTTGTTTTTACTTTATTTTTATTTTTATTTTTATTTTTAGAAAAAAACTTAACTATTTTATTTTAATTTAATTTTCTTCCACTTTTATAAAGTTATCAAAATTATAAAAACTAA
>JANSVA010000008.1:18060585-18070595 GCA_025504915.1 Erythroxylum reticulatum | reverse complement strand
TAGTCTTTTAACTCTCAGATATCAAAACTTACTTCTGACAAATTATAAAAGCAACTTAACACTTGTCACTTTTCCTGCGGTTTAACTCTAACTAAGTTCCTTCTTGACTAATTCCTTTAACTCCCATATTTACAATCCAATTATCTCCAATATTTCTTTAACTCCTTTTTCCCTATTTGTCGTAAAAATTCATATTTTCAAAAATCACTAAAATTCACCAAAATTCAAAAATATCACAATTGTGCTAATCAATAATATTTCCAAAATAAATGAATTCAAATTATCAAAAATATCTAAAAATCACAACTCAGTCCAATTATACCCGAAAAATGTCAATGACTGCATGTACAGTCATATGAATGTGCAAAATGTGCATGTCCTAATTAACTCATGCATGATGTGTATTTTTCCTAATTTCTTAGAAAATTTCCATAAATCATAATTCTAGCCCTAACATGGGTAATGAGATGTTACATTTAAGGAGATTATATGTGATTAAGTCTTTATCAGGCTATCCAACCTAGTAATAACTTGTAATCAGATTAAGTGGTAATTTTGGTTAGCTTAATAACAACACACACGTGCTAATAAGAAATTCTCAACTTATTAAAGCACCAATTAGAGGCTAGATCAGAGCTTAACTTCAAATGAATGTTATGAGATAGGATCATTTATTTGATCTAATGAAAGCTATTATGAATGAACTTTTGGGTTATTTCATGAGCATTTTAGAATATTCTCATATTCCTTTCTTTCTATAATGTGTAGGTACCATAACTAATCACCAGTTTGAATCCTATTCGGTCTCTTTCATAAGTGAACCTCATATTCTCAATCTAGGAAACAAATTGGAGCCAATCACTTCCATGGTAGGTGACTTTGCAGAGTTTTAAGGCTTGGCTTTAAAAAGTAGCTAGTGGAGAGTAGATGGTTTGAGTTTTCACATTGCAAAGCTTACAGAGTGATAAATATAGGAATCCCTTTTAGTTTATCCATTATTCTCAAACTTTGCTTGATTGCCAACCAAAAAATAAAGGAGATCATGGAGCGTCTTTGAAGAAAGTAAACTAGTCTCCACCATATGGTTTTATGAGGTAGAGTTCTAAGAAGATCCAAGCGTTTTTTGTTAGTGAATTTCTTTAAGCTATGATACCTCTAAATGAACTTATCTTCTACCTCCATATTAGGTCTGTAGCTAGGTACATGTTCCATATTCATAAAAAATCCTATAAAATTATAATGTCAATCCCCTTTTTACAACAATCAAGTTAATTTTGTCTTTTATAAGGATTTTTAGGTTTTCCAATTTTGGAATGGTGTGTAAGGGGCCCAAATTATTCTAATTGTCAAACTAGGACCATATTTTTTTTTTCATTATTTTGTACTATGACTTTGATTCCTTAAAACATTAGACCCCTCAATTTCAATATTTTATTGAGAGTCCAAGAATTAGTTTGTTTACATTTATATTCTGGAAACTTTAATTCCTAATGGTACAAGTGTGCATCCATTTAACCCTTATTGATTCAGAATCTATAATAAGCTTGTATATTTGCTTGTCCAAAAGCATCTTGTTTATAGTCATCATTAAGTTAATTCCTATGCCTCCTTCATCCTTTAGGGTACAAATCTCTAACCATTTTACTTTTGTACCTAATTGGTTATCAAATGATCTAATCTAGAGGAAGTTCTTCATTATTATCTTATATCTTTAATCAGCTTTAGGGTATAAATATGTGACAACATCAATAAATGTTAAGACTATTAAGTACAATTAAGATAAGTTGTATCCTACCTATATATGATAGAAAATTGTTGTTCTAGTGGTTAATTCTTGTGTTAATATAATAAAAGAGTGACTGGTAATCCTATTAAGTCAATCTTTTGTATGAAATTGGAATTCTTAAGCATTTAAAAGGAAGTTCAAAAATAAACTTACATGTTATCAATATTTATCAACCTTAATTAATGACTTATGTAACTTTAAAAATAAAGCCATAATGTTCTAACAGAAGAGAACAATAATAACCGTTAAAGAGTGACCAGATAAGAAAGGCGAAGTATTAAAAAGGAAGAGCTTTAAAGAATAATATATCAAAATTTTTTAAAAATTGAGCTAGTTTTGTATGTTTAAATTGTTTTATCCTTTTAAATACCAATTATAAGACATGTTAGTGACGAGCCATTAAACATAAAAAACAATTTGATGAAATATTGAGAATTGGTAAATTTAGTTTAATATTTGTATAGGTTAAGTAGCTACAATATAAGAGAACTAGTCAATACAAGTACCTTACAATTCAAGAGGATGTTATAGTACGGATAGGCAAAATTAAAGGAAAGGCTCATTTAGCATAACATAACGTAATAGCCAAAAAACACAAATATTGGAGTATATGTGTTAAAATGTATTCAAAAAAAGACTCTGGAGTACTTGAGGAAATTTTGGTTTATAAAGTCAGATGACACTCCATAAGACTGTTGGACTACTTACAAACCACTCATACCACACCATTTAGGCCAGTTTATGAAATCTTTCATTTACTAGAGAATAAAGCATTTTAGGCTATAAAATTTCTTAACTATTATTTAGATAATGCAATCGAAAAATGCATATTCTAAATGAATGAACTAAATGAGTGGTGCAATATGGCATAATAAAATTCAAGGATTTAAAAGGAGAAGACAAAGAAGAGGTATAACCAATATATAAGGCATGCTAAGGAACTTAAATTGAGAGATAAAGTCTTACTTTACAATTCCTGACTTTGGTTATACCTAAGTAAGCTTAAATCCAAATGGTCAGGACCTTTCACTATTACCTAGTTCTTTACCTGTAAGATCGTATAAATCAAGCATCAAGATCAAGCTACATTCAAAGTCAATGTACATTGACTAAAGTTATGCTTAGTAGTTGATACTAGTGAGTTTAAGCACAATTTTGGCAATTATAAAACCTTAAGGATAAGCAAAATGCTCATGTTAGAAATCTAGCTAAAAGACTTATAAAGAAGTGCTTGTTGGGACACAACCCAGTATTTTAGGTGTATTCATTTCATTTGATTTGATTAGTGTTAGTTTTAGTTTTAGTTTATTATTCATTTCAATTTGATTTGATTAGTGTTAGTGTTAGTTTTAGTTTAGTATTTCTTTATTTCATTTGATATTTGTGCTTTTATTTTGAGTTAAAGTGGTTGTTAGACTCGTGGATTAAAGTATGAATTAATGGTGCTTAACTATTTACTCATTTCATTCTAGTTGAACTTAATATCATCTAAGTTTTACATGTTTATAGGAAACAAGGTACCATGTTTACCCTATGTTGATCAGCTCATAGTCATATTTGAGAAGCCAAGAGCATTAGGAATGAACACACTGGGTAATATGAAACTGTGTACATCCTATTTTATCGAACACCCTTATATGTCCCTTATTTATATTAGAGCATACTAAGTTATAAAGTTAAAAGCATCATAAATGAACACCTAGGAGAACACAACATCATGTCTAACTCATATATAAGAACACTCGTATATGTCTATTTGTCGTATTTGTTCCATATTGCTCAAATCTCGAGAAATGCCTAAAAAGTTGAGAGCAATAAAAAGTAATACAATAAGAATATGACACTGTGTACTTACAGTGTTAGAGAACATCCTTGTGTATCCCACATATGTGCTTAATTTTTTAAAAAAGGAATGAGGACTACTATCGAATATAGAGTAACAAAATCAAGTGTAACTTCCTTTTTTTTGTCAAATTCTAGGCAAGAAATACAGTTTATTAAACATGTACCCATGTTTATTATAATTGTTAATTTTTAGTACCAACATATGTCATATTTACAACATTTTAATCCCTTATTCCCCAATATTATACCATTTTAGACCAACTAATAGTAACATGATAGCCATTATGTACATTTTGTATTCTCTTATGAATGATGAAAATGATCATTAAGGGAATCTAACGAGTCTTTCAATGTCCCTCTTTTATGTTAGGAAAGTGCTAATTCTTCTATTTTATTATCCTTTTCTTATTTGTTTATTTTTGTTTCTCTTATATGGTACCTAAATTGAGGATAATGTGAAACTTAAATATAATGGTGGGACTTAGGTACCTATGCTTATCAATTTTGTCAAGATTATTTAAATAAGGAGCAATTTTGGAAACAAAATTAACTTTAAAGGCATGTTATTGATGTATGTTAAATAAACTTTACTTTTAGCATGTATTTTTATAACATTATACTTGTGTTTTGGACATTTTTAGAGGATTTGATATTCAAAATAAGATATATCTTGTTTGAAGTTTTGTTTATACCTCTTCAAGGAAAAGAAACAAATTTAGAGAAGAATTTAGTTATTATTGAGCAATCTTGGAAGAAGTGAAGAAAGATCTTAAAATATGACACCTACATGCCACCATATATAGGTCATGTTCCACTAGGGATCATTTTGTTTCTCTTTGCTCACTTAGAACAACCTCATGTTCAAGCTATGATGAACAAAATAAGCCACATATATCCCCATATTGCTCACGTATTGGTAGTTTTGATTTACATAAAAAGTTACAAAATATGGTAAAAGATAATATAGAATGTATACGGGTTTATTTTAAGGATGTGTTGGGCATTAAAAGTTAAGGTTTAAATTATTAAAAGGAGAAGAAGTCAAAAAAAGGAGAGTTTTTGGCCCTAGGAGAGTTTAAAAGTATAAAATACTCATTTAGAAGCCAACTCCAAGAGAGAAAAATTAAGGAAAAATTCAATCTTGGAAGAGGAATAAGCAATTCAATAAGATTTACTAAGAATTCAAAATTTAAGATTCATGATGACGAAATCTTATCTTATGTTCTTTCTTATTTTTATATTGTTCTTTCTTATTTATTTATGAACTAATTAGGATATAGATTTAGGTTAGATGGACCATAGGATGCAATATGTTAGATTGATCTTGAAATTTATTAATGTTCTTATAATTGATTGAATTGAAGGAATGAAAGTTAAAGGTTTAATTATTTAATTTATACATTGAGATTAAGAGAGATATGTATTGATAGATCATAATATGGGTAATGAGCGTTAGGTGAGTTACTCGAAAAAGGACTAAGTAATCCTTCCAAGTTAGAATAAAACCTATTATGAGAATTAATAAAACGAATTAACACATTTGTAGATTATCTTAGTTAGAAAGAGATTCTAATTAATTTGATCTAAGAATAAAGGTTGTATTACCTGAGAGAGAAAGCATAATCACATAATTGGAATTCTTATTATTCTAACAAACCAGAGTTGTTCATTAAACCACGATGTAACTAAAACATTGTAAAGTCTTAGGGGATATCTTACCTAAATCTAGTTTATTTATAAATTACTTTCTTCTTGATTATTGATTTGTTTTGGTATTCTATATTGTTTATTTATTTTCTTTTTCATCCAATCTTATCTGTTAGTTTAAATAATTAAGTTTATGGATAATTGATAATTAAGAACAAATACTTATAGAATTACCACATACTCACCTATGTTAGGTATAACTACACTATATACTTAAGGTATAAAATACATATCAAGTTTTTGGAGCCACTATCGGAGACTAGACATAATTAATATTAAGTTAACTTGCAAACTGATTAGACTAAAATTCTTACTTTGTTTTATTTTAGTTTCATTATTGTTCATTGAGTTTTCTCTATTATTTCTCTTTTGTAGTTTAGTTTTTATATATGATAGTCCAAAAATCCTAGGGACCTTATTGAACTAGATCTTGAGATTTAAAGAACTTTACATATAAGAAGAATACCCGAGAGACAAAAAAGGATGAAAAAGTAAGATATCTGCATTGAGATCCTTGAGGGATTTTACCATATTAATTGCTCAAGGCATCAACTTAGGCATTACATGGTCTTATATCGAAGCCAATAACTTCATGCTAATTTCTTCTCTTCTTTCCATTGTTCAACATAATTAATTTGGAGGTCTCCCTAATAAAGATTTGAATTTGCACTATCTATGTTTTTAGAGTGTTGTGAAACATTAAAGCTTAATGGTATCTCCCTAAATGCCATCAAGCTAAAGTTAATATCTTTTTCAGTAAAGGATAAGGCGAGGAAATGGTTACAAATCTTAATGGTAGGAACTATCACTACCTAGGATCAACTATGCCAAACATTCTTTACCTAGTACTTCCCCCAAGAAAAACTGGTCAAATCAAAAGTTAAATTGCAACCTTTTCTTAGATAGAGGGCAATCATTAAATAAAGCTTGAGAGAGATACAAAATTTCAGGCATCGGAGTGAGCTGGAGCACGATGGACAGATGTAGATGCAGAGCAAAGGTAGTTAGATCAAAAGCATCACTAGCACCCCCACTTATTCAGAGTAAGGCATATAGTTCACAAAGGCTAAGGCATAGGTAGCAGCACCAGTACCAGTAGCATCATAGGCACCAGGCCCTTGGTCTATCTGTGTGACTCTACCCATGAGTACACTTAATTCCCCTTTGGAAAATCATCATAGGGTTAGAAAGCTAGAAAGCTGATTTTGCTAGCAAGAACTGGCAAAGCATCAAAGGATGTGTCGATAGTGAGCCCACTATAGATACCCCAAAGGGGGGACCCCAAACAAAGTTAGTAAACGAGACCTACACACGCTGAGTGGATCGATCTTTCTTTATCTTTAGTAATGTAATTGGAGGTAGGATAGACATACCCAAGGCTCAAAAACACACTTGAGAGAGATAAAATGACCTAATTATAGGCCGAAAAGAGGCCTATATGTAAAAATTCTATAATAGGATGACCTGTAACACTAATATCTTAGTAAATGTTATTGTTAGGGGTGCTTTTATGAAGTTCAGTAAAAGAGTCATCCTAAAGAAGGTTCTAAGTATGAAATTGACGTCCTGAATTTTTTTATTATAAAGGTTAATGTTTTATCACAAAAGTTTGATCATATAATATTTAATTATATTTGAATATTTAATGTTTCTTATAATATTTATGGATCTTTAGGACATTTAGTTGCTAATTACCAGTTTGGGAATTCATTTTTTATGACTTATTTATTTGATGAACATGATAACTATGTTAGTAATCCTAAAAAAAAAGAATGATCCTTTTTTTAACAACTATAACCCTAGTTGGAGAAACCACCCTAGCTTCTCCTATAAAAATAAGTTTAGCCCCACCCTTTAAAATAATAGGTAACCATCTAGGTTCTAACTAAGATCCTTCATCCCCACTCTTCAATTGTCTAACTTAGAATCTTTACTAGAGAACTTCTTGACAACCCAGGCAAAATAAAATTGAGAAGTTTAAGGATGCAGTTAAGGCCATACCAAAATGTTCAAAACACAAATTGGCCAATAAGTCATTATTTCTATTAGATCACCAATTAACTTAGAAAACTTAAATACCCTAGAGAGCATTGAAACATTATGATATTAAAGAGTGATGAGCTATTAAAGATCCTTAAATATGGAAAACTTGAGAGTGAGAAAAACAAAGGAGGTAAGACACCTATTGAGAAGAGTGAAATTAAGAGAGAGAAAGAAGAATAAGAAGAGGAAAACAAATATGTTTCCCTTACACCATTCAAGGCATCTATGCTCTTTTTCAAAGATTGGGTAAGGAAAAATTAGATAAACAATTTGAAAATTTCTTTAATCATATTAAAAAATTGTATAAAAATATCCCCTTCACTGATGTTTTAAACTAGATACCTTCTTATGCTAGGCATTTCAAAAAAATATTATCTAACAAAAGAAAACTTGAGGAGTACAAAGTTATTACTTTAACTAAAAAGTGCAAATCCATTATACAAAATAATTGCCTCTTCATTTTAAGGACTTTGATAACTTATCTATTCCTCGCATTATTGAAGATACGAGCTTTGGTCACGTTTTATGTGATTTAAGGGCAAGTGTCAGTTTGATGCCCTTATTTGTTTGTAAGATGCTCAAGGTGGGTAACTTAAAACATACAATCATTTCCTTATAATTGGTGGACTATTTTGTCAACCACATGTTAAGTACATTCGAAGATGTACCTATCAAAATTAGCACGTTCTTTATTCTTATAGAATTTATGGTCTTGGATATGATGCACATTTAATTATAGAATGGTGTTTCCTAACTATATCTAAGGCTTTACTAAATGTATCTAAAGGAAAGTTAATTATAAGGATTGGGAATACAAATATAAAGTTTGAAAAATCTAAACACAATGTTAGAACCCGTTTCTAGAGTCCAACTTAGAGGTCATAATAAAAAAATGTGAGCTCTGATACCAACTATATTGGACCCCATTTTCGGTTTTGGAGCCCAAACCTAGAGAATTATGCTACTAAGCAAAATTTTTCCTGTAGGGTTATTTCTATGAACCCTTATTAGGCATTATCCCATAAGGGTGGCATGCCATTTTGGGAATCCATCTCTTACAAAATCAAAAACGATGAACTTATTCCTTCGAAGTCTCCTTACCCATCATCGATTCTTCTTCTTGCTCTGATACCACAACATATTGGACCCATTTATCGATTTCGGAGCCCAAACCTGGAGAATCATGATACTAAGCAAAATTTTTACTATAAGGTTACTTCCATGACCCTTATTAGGCATCATCTCACAAGGGTAGCGTGCCCATGACAATCAAACATCAAAACAAACCTATTACTTAAACTCAACCATATTACAAGGAAGTCAATATGGACATACACAACCGAAACTACTTTAATCTATCATTTCATTACTAAAGCAATAGAGTTTTAAAAAAATTAATTACATATCAAAAGCCACACCATTGGCTTATTACAAAAATACAAAAAATAGCAAATTTGTAGAAGTTCCCTTAGGCTCTTAATCACTTGATCTCTTAACTATCACTTGAAGATGAGACAGAAAGGGGGTTGAGCTTGACAACTCGTGGGTAACAATTTTATAATCGGTAATAAGAAAAATCATTTATAAAATCAACTTCATTGCAAAATTTACATTTATGCAAACTATGTATGCATCGCTTTTTTCAACTTATCATGAGCACATAAGCATAACAAAATGGTTTGGGTAGATCCATAAACATGATGCACTACACATTTTCACATAATGGTCATGTGTGGCCGTGAACTTGAGGGAGTCCATAAAGGAGCTCCATGCCACTAGCAGGTAGGCGGGAGAAGCCTTTAACTTCGTCAACTAACACGTGACATTCTTGAGGGACTACTAAAAACCCACATAACATGTATTTCAAGACTTGTAAAACATATTGCCTAAAAGGCAGATTTGGGGAAACTTGATTTCTTGAGCTTGATATCCTTTCAAATACATTTTCATATATAAAAAAAATTCATATGAAAAATATGCAGCACATTCCCAAAACATTCAAAGAGTAATAAATGCACATTTTTGAAGTAGTTGGAATCATTTATTTCCCTTTCTTGAAAGAGACATTAATGGCTCATTACTTAATTATGAAAAAGTAACCAACCTTGAATTCCTTGCTTAATAAAATGGCTTAAAGATGTCTTTCCTGTTGCTCCTTTTTGCCTCTCTCTATCCCCTTCTTGATTTCCTTCATAAATGACAAAATTCTCATTTAATAGGAAATTCAATTTAAGAACCCATAAAGCACATTCACTAAAATTGACTCTAGATTGCTTAAGCCCATGCATTTTTCTAAACTCCATGAACTAAAATCCTTCCAAAAATCTAAAAGTTTTAAAATGATCTTACCTTTATTCTTCACCAAATGAAGGGATCTTTAGCTTTAAGGGAAGCTCTTCTCTTCCTCTGCTTGTTTCCCTTCTTGAACAACCTTAAAAATCTCTCTTGAAGGCTAACACAATTGAAACCTTAGCTTGTTTTCTCTTCTTTCTCTCCTTCTCTTCTTCTCTTCCTATTTCTCTCTCTTATTCATGACATTCTCTCTTATTCTATTCAATTTTTGTTCTTCTCTCCTCTTAAAATGCAAGATAACACTTCTTCTTCCAATTATGCCCTTAATGATTGAGAA
>JANSVA010000008.1:18047781-18060485 GCA_025504915.1 Erythroxylum reticulatum | reverse complement strand
GGGGGGAATGTGTTAAAAAACTATTGGTTCAAGAATCACTTCATTTGGAGGTCAGATAACAAAGGTATGGCCGAAAGAACCAATCATGATTTTGCGCTCAATCATATTGCACCCATCGTGGGCTAATTTGCATAACTTTCACTAGCAATGTCGGATAAAGGTAATTCTTAGATGGTTTGAAAGAAGAATTCTAGATATACAACTTTCATGAAGATATTAAGACAAATTATATCGTCTAAAGGGTCAAACATGGAGTAGACAATAAGATCAAAAAAAACCAAACGAATTAAAAAAGCTGAAAAATTGGGAAATTTGTCATAACTTTCCCTACAGGTATTGGATTAAGGGGTTATTTAGATATTTAGAAATAAGACTTCAAGATATATAACTTTAATGAAGACATTAAAGACAAATTCTATTGTTTTTAGGGTCAAATATGGAGTAGATAATTGGATCAAACGAAACCAAATGAAAAAGCAGACGAATTGAAAAAGTAGACAAATTAGGAAAATTGCTATAACTTTCCTTATAGATATTTGATTAATGTGTTATTTTGGTGGTTCTAAAGAAGACTTCAATATCTACAACTTTTATGAATACCTTAAAGACAAATCCTATCATCTGTAAACATGAAGTAGACTATAGGATTAGACGAAACCAAATGAAAAAGAAGACGAATTGAAAAGGCAGATAAATTGGGAAAATTACCATAACTTTCCCTAAAGATATCATATTAAGGTGTTTTTTGGATAGTTTGAAATAGAAATTCAATATATACAACTTTTATCAAGATCTTAAAGACATATTCTATTGTATAAAGGGTCAAAAATAGAGCAAACGATAGGATCAGACGAAACCAACTGAAAAAGTAGACGAATTGAAAAGGCAGTCGAATTGGGAAAATTGCCATAACTTTCCCTAAAGATATCATATTAAGGTTTTCTTTAGATAGTTTGAAATAGGACTTAAAGATCTACAACTTTCATGAATACCTTAACGATAGATTCTATCGTCTGAAGGGCCAAAAATGGAGCAAACGATAGTACATAAAAGGAAAAGTTTTGGTTAATAATAGAAAACGCAGAAAGTCAACTATAGAAGATATGACGTCATCATAGATGATACTTCTTTACAGATGATATGACATTATCACAGATGATACATCGTTACAGATGATATCTGTCATCATAAATGATATGACGTCATCACAGACGGTACACTCTATACTCTTAAATATCTCCACATAAAAGGATTATAACTTTCAACTCTGACGTCAAAAAATTTTATACTTTATACAGTTGGAAATCTAGAAAGATAAAATACAATTTTCTAGAAGATAACTTTGTCTAATTTAGCTTAGATCAATCCTGAATTTCCCTCAAATTCAGAACAAAAATTTTACATTCATCCACCAATGTACTGTACCCAGTTCTCAACTTCGTGACAAATTTTGAAATTCTTAAAGATAGAATTTAAATTTAATGTCTACATTTTGAAATGTAGTCATATGTCTCTGGTTTAATGCAAATCAATAACCATCTCGTTTAAATAACTAGAGAAAAAGTTATGGCTAAAAGACTGAAATATACTCAGTGAACATTTTCCCGATCAACCACCCATTTTGTTTCAAAAACTTTCCTTAACACAACTCATAATAAGATCACCTTTTCTACTTCATTTACTCCTCATTCTAAACTTTATTTTAAATCAATATCATCCATAAATTAATTATAGTCCATGATTATTCATGAATACCAATAACCGAACATACATATATATACACATTCTTCATCAACTTACAACATAAATTCAACTTCTTCTTTTTTTTTCTTTCATTTTACGTTTAACTTTATCCTTAATTCTTCCCATTTCATAATCTCTCATCTACCAAAACACCAAAGCAAAAACCTGAATCTATCCTCACTTCTCATTCACTACTTTACTCTTGTTTATCATTTCTTGGTTCAAGAATTTTCATTCATTTGTTCTTTACTCATGACAAATCGCCAAAATTTCTCATTTAATAGTTCTAATCTTCTAAGAAAATTTTGGGGTCCAACACATAAGAATCCTATTATTAGTAAGTGTAATGATTGCCTTTATTTTATCGTGGTTAACGCTAAAATATCTTATATTTGATAAGTTAATTTTATAATATGTTTTACGCCCTCAATTTCTTGCATTTTGATTACTCTTTGATTGTTTTTACCTAAGTAAACCACCTAAATTTGATTTATGTTCACTTTTTATAGGTGAAAGGTGATTTTTGCTTAAAAACGTGCATAGCTCAGTTTTTTGAATATATCTTTGCGTTTTAGCTCTAATAGGGGAGATCAAAAATCTTAAACAAATCTAAGAGGATGGAATACAACTTATATGAAGAAGTCAAAGACTAGTTCTGTTGTTTGATAAGTCAAAATCAGCAAAGAATTTGCAACTGACTGCTGACTCTGATATCTGTTGTCCAAGTCACAGTGATTGAGCCATATCTTGAGTTGTATATGTCCAACTGAGGTGATTCAAGACCTTACAAAAAGAAGACATCCAGAAATATGAATTTTATAAAGAGAACAGGTCAAAAAGGAGAGAAAAAAATATAACCCAAAATCACACCTAAGATCTATCCAAAATATATTTCCTAAATAGACTCAATTTCCTAATTTTTTTAGAATTCTTAAATTGTTAGGCGTGATTAGGATTGGGGAATAAGACCTTTGTAAAAAAGGGTTTTCTTAAGGTTTTATTTTGAAGAGGGAAAAACACACAGAAGAGGGGGAGACAGTTTTGGCTGACACTATACTCAATAGGAGGCTTTCACATTAGAGATTGAAGGCTATGCATTCGTTCTTCGTAAGGGAGCAATTTTAGGGTTTAGTTTGTTATTTTTATTTTAGTTTGGATTCTAAATTTGATTTAATGAATTCTCTAAGTTTGTGGAAAATGTTTAGAGTTATTATTAATATAATGAACTAATTTTATTTACTAGGATTTTATGCGAAAGCCTAATTAATTGTGTGTATATGATTTATGGTGGGTTGAATTAATTTACTTGTTAGCTTGGTTGTTTATTTCATTATGTGCTTAATGCTTTTAATTGTCTGACCAATAGTTAATTGAATTGAAAGGATTAGGTGATTCTCGATGGGGATAATTTAGTCCTAGGTTTAATTGCATGAAATAACATGCATGTTGAGGATAGAAATATACCTGAATGTGTATGCAATCGTGACTGGACGCCTGTTTTTAATGAGTCTTAATTTAGTAATTCACGTAGACATATATTATTTTATTCTATTGGCATATAAGTAATAGGTTGTGACAGCAAATATCACATACGTTAGAGCATTGGATTGACAATCATTAAAGTTTGTTAGTGCTAAACAAATAATGCACTAGACCTATTAAACATTAATTTCAACTACTATAATTTGCATTGCATAATAATTAGGTGGAACCATTACAATCTTAGGCTTTTCTATTTGGTTAATTTCACATTCTATAGTTAATTTAATTTTAGCTTAATTAATTTCCTAATTTCGATTACCTAAATAGAGTCATTGCATAGTAGTTTAATAGTTAGTGAATTTGGTTAATTCCTTATGGATGCGATACTTGGATACTTCCGAATTATTACTTATGATTGTGCACACTTGCACGTATCATTGTGATTAGAATTATGCGATCAAGTTTTTGGCGCTGTTGTCAGAGAATTTTTTATGAAACCTATATTCTTGGCTTTTATTTTACTATTAGTTTATCTTTTAGCTCTTTTTTAGATTATTTTTGCTCATAATTGTTATGGATACTCTTGAGAATATGGAAGAAGTTCTTGCAAAGAATCTTCGTGAATATGCTACTTCATAAATGTATGGTGTTCAATTTATAATTCGGAGACCAACAATCCAAGCAAACAATTATGAGATCAAGTTAGCTATTATCTTAATGATTCAGAACTCTGTTCATTTTTTTAGTCCACCAAATGATGATCCTAATCTGCACTTGCTTAGCTTCTTGGAGATTTGTGACACTTTCAAGTTCAATGAGGCATCTGCTAATGCTATATGTCTTAGGCTTTTCCATTCTCTCTACGATATAAATCCAAGGGATGGTTGTTGTCTCTACTTGCTAGATCAATCACCATATGGGATAGTTTGGCAGAGAAATTTCTTGTGAAATATTTTCCACCTCAGAAGATTGCAAAGATGAGGAGGGAGATCACCACATTCACTTAACATGATCAAAAGACTTTCTATAAGTCATGGGAATGATATAAGGAGCTATTGAGATTGTGTCCTCACCATGTAATTCTTGATTGGCTAGTTTTTCAAACTTTCTATAATGGTTTGCATGGATCCCTTCATACCACCATTGATGCTACTGTTAAAGTTGCTCTAATGGGAAAGAATTATCAAGAGGCTTATGATTTGATTAAAGAGATGACTGCAAATAACTACTAATGGAACTCTGACAAAGCCTCTTAAAAGAGGAGCATTGCTACAATAGAACCTAAAGCTATCTCTATAATTGCAACTCAGATGGTGACTACACTTGCTAAACGTATGGATCAATTTACTATTAACAACAAGCACATTGTTTTATCATGTGAAAATTGTGATGGGGGTCATCCAAGTGATGGATGTCCCACAATCATTGAAAATGCTCAACATATGAGAAATCATGCGGGTCTTTAATATACTCAAATGGCTTATCCATATAATTTTGGCATTAAAATTCACCCGAATCTATTATGGAGTAATTCGAATAATGCAATTATTCCATCTAATGCTCATGTCAAGCAAGGACATCAAAATCAAGGTCTTCCTGAGTATTTTCAACCCCACTAGGATTAGGAAAAGAAACCATCTATTGAAGAACTTTTGCAACAAATGGTGCACAACATTTCAAAGTACGATTCTACGATTCAATCACACCCCACTTCTATAAAAAATTTGGAGGTTCAAGTAGGCCAATTACCTAATACTATTAATTCTCTTCTTTATGGTATTCTTTCAAGCAACACTGAAAAAATCCAAAGCGAGAAGGAAAGAAACAATGTCAAGTTGTTACTTTGCGGAATGGAAAGGAATTGCAGGAAATTCCAGCCAAAAAAGTGGCTAAAAAGTCTAGCAAAAAAGTATTAAAAAAATGAAGATGAAGATGCAGTTCTGCAATAAGTTGTTCTTGAGGTGCCACAACCTCCACTACTATTCACAAAGATTCCAAAAGAAGAAACTTGATAAGAAATTATCAAAGTTCTTGGAGATATAAGAAGCTTCATATTAGTATTCCTTTTTCTGAAGATATTGAACAGATTCCTAGTTACGTCAAATTCCTAAAAGAGATATTGATTAAGAAGCGTAGATTGGAGGATTTCAAAATAGTGGCTCTAACAAAAAAGTGCTTTGCAATTATTTAGAGGAAGCTTCCTCAAAAGCTCAAGGATCTTGTAAGCTTTACTATACTTGATAAATTTTGTTGGGAAAGCTTTGTGTGACTTGGCTGCAAGCATTATTCTCATGCCTTTTTCAATTTTGCTAAGGCTTGGGTTAGGAGAATCAAAAACTACTACAGTCTCTCTTTAGATGGCTGATTGCTCAATTAAATATCCTATAGGCATGATTCAATATATACTAGTAAAAGTGGAGAATTTAATCCTACCAACAGATTTTGTAATTCTTGACATGGAAGAAGATTATGACCTACCCATCATTCTGGGGAGACCCTTTTTATCAACTGATGGAGCTCTAATTGATGTTCAAAAGGGTGAATTGACGATGCGAGTTCATGTTCAAGTGGTAAAGTTAAATGTTTTTAAGGCCATGAAGTTTCCAAGTGATGTTGGTGCTTGTCTTCAAGTGGATGTTATTGATCATTGTGTAAGAGAAATTTCTAAAAATTATGGGGAACATAAACCATCAAGATTGGCACTCAAAGGATATAAAGAGGATGAGCATGACGTTTTGGAGTATGTGAATGTGATGGATGCCACTACCAAATTCAAGAAAAATAACTTACTTACATTGGAACTCAATATCTAGTCCTCTCCTGCCAAGTCTTCAATTGAGGGGCCTTCAAAGCTTGAGTTAAAACCACTTCCAAATCGTCTCCAATATGTTTATTTAGGTGAGTCCTTAACACTTCCTATGATTATTTCTTCTTCACTTGATGCTTTGGAACAGGAAAAATTGGTGAGAAATTTAAAGAAGCACAAAAGAGCTATTGGGTGGTCTTTAGCCGACATTAGGGGAATTAGTCCCTCTCTTTGCATGTATAAAATCTTGTTGGAGGAGGAGTCTAGGCCGATTGTTGAGGCACAAAGAAGGTTGAACCCAGTGATGAATGAAGTAGTAAAGAAAGAGATTATTAAGTGGATTGACAATTGGTATCATCTATCCGATATCTAATAGTTATTAGGTTAGTCCAACCTAATGTGTCCCCAAAAAGGGTGGTATGATTATGGTATGCAATGAAAGTAATGAGCTCATTCCTACACGCATAGTTAAAAGATGGAGAATTTGCATGGATTAAGAGAAATTGAATAAAGTCACAAGGAAGGACCACTTTCCATTGCCCTTTTGATCAAATGTTAGATAGCCTTTCAGGGAAAGAGTATTAATATTTTCTTGATGGATGTTCAGGATAAAATCAAATTGATATAGCCCCTGAGGAATGAGAAAAGACCAATTTCACTTGTCTCTATAGTACTTTTGCATTTAGACAGATGCCATTCTGATTATGCAATGCTCCTATAACTTTTCAAAGATGCATGATGACAATTTTTCAGACATGGTGGAACATATAATCGAGGTATTTATGGATAATTTCTCTATTTTCAGTAAGTATTTTGATTTATGCTTGGAAAATCTTACTCGTGTCTTAGAACATTGTGAAGAATCTAGCCTTGTCTTAAATTGGGAAAAATGTCACTTTATGGTTTAAAAGGGTATTGTTTTAGGACATAAGATCTCTTCACGAGGAATTGAAGTAGACAGAGCAAAGATTGAGATCATAGAGAATTACCTCCACCTATTTCTACTAAGGGAGTTAGGAGTTTTTTAGGCTATGCAGGTTTTTATAGGAGGTTTATAAAAGATTTCTCAAAAATTACTAAACCCCTTTGCGATTTGCTTGAGAAAGATGTGCCTTTTAATTTTGACGATCAATGCCTAAATGCTTTCAAAATTTAAAAAGAAAAATTGACCACCACTCCTATTATTATTGCACCTAATTAGGACAAACCGTTTGAACTTATGTGTATGCAAGTGATTATGTTGTAGGGGTTATCTTGGGCCAAAGAAAAGAAAAAGTTTTTCATGCAATTTATTACACTAGGAAAACCTTGAATAATTCTTAGATGAATTATGCTACTAATAAAAAAGAATTGCTAGCTATAGTTTTTTCATTTGATAAATTTTGTTCTTATCTGATTGGAACCAAAGTGATTGTTTATACTGATCATGCTACTATTAAGTATTTGATTTCAAAGAAAGATGTCAAGCCGAGGTGAATTAGGTGGATCTTACTCCGTCAAGAGTTTGAACTTGAGATAAGAGATAAAAAGGGATCCAAAAATCAAGTTGCAGATCACTTATCCCACCTAGAAGGAGAAAAGTTTCGAGATCATATGGTAATTAATGAAACTTTTCCTAATAAGTAGCTTCTAGTTGTCACTAAGACTTCTATTCCATAGTATGCTAATTTTTTTAATTATATCATAAGTGGTCTTTTGCCTCCTAATTTGACTTATCAACAAAAGAAGAAATTTTTAGTTAATGTTAAATATTATTTATGGGATGAGCCTTTTTTATTTAGGTGTTATGCTGACAAAGTTGTGAGAAGGTGTATCCCAAAAGTGAAGGTAAAGAGGATCTCGCATCACTGTCATTCATCAGACTTTGGAGGATACTTTGCTAGAGAAAAAACAACAGCAAAGGTATGACAATGTGGTTTTTATTGGCCTACTTTATTTAAAGACTCCTTTGCTTTTATAGGTGCTTGTGATAAATGCCAAAGAGTGGAGAATATTTCTAAGCATCATGAGATGCCACTCAATTTGATATTAGAGGTAGAGATCTTTGATGTTTGGGGGATTAACTTCATAGGACCTTTTATGCCATCTTTTAACAATGAATATATTCTTGTAGCAGTAGATTATGTGTCCAAGTGGTTGTGGAATTACCTACAAATGATTCAAAAGTTATGCTAAAATCTTAAAGGGATTTTTTACACTATTTGGAGTACTACATGAAGTCATTAGTGATGGAAGCTCGCACTTTTGCAATAGACACTTACAGCTTTGTTCTAAATATGGAGTGAAACATAAAGTAGCTACGCCATATCATCTTCAAACAAGTGTCCAAGTGGAAGTATTTAATCAAGAAATCAAGAGGATCTTAGAAAAAAATTGTCAATCGGTCAAAAAAAATATTGGTCACGCAAATTGAATGATGCATTATAGGCCTATAGGATTGCATATAAAACCTCTATTGTTATGATGCCATATTGTTTGATCTATGGAAAGAACTGTCACTTACTTGTAAAAATTCATCATAATGCTTATTGGGCACTTAAACAACTCAATATGGATGAGTAAGTGGAAGGAGAAAGTGAAAATTACAATTAAATGAAATGGAAGAGCTACAATTTGATGCGTATGAGAATGCAAGGTTATACAACGAGCGCACCAAGATGTGGCATGATCGAAAAATTCAGAAAAGAAGTTTTGAACCCGAGCAACGTGTTCTTTTGTTCAATTCATGTCTTAGGTTATTTCCAGGTAAGATTAAGTCATGATGGTCGGGTCCATTTATGGTGGTCAAGACATTACCCATACGGTGCTGAGGAGATAGAGGGTCAACATTCCAATTAAACTTTTAAAGTCAATGGCCAAAGGTTGAAGCATTATATTGGTAAAGATCAATTTTATGAGAGGCCCATTATCACCCTCTTCGATCCCAAGTAGTATATCTTGGAGCAATTTAGCTGGAAGATAAATGAAGCAGTTTGTTAGGAGGCGACCCAACGATTCTCAACCCTTTTTTTAATTTTAATCTTTTTATTTCGTTTCATGATTTAAATTTTATTTTAGTTTGCATTACTTGTAGGGTCCTAATATAGATGGATTCCCAACTATGGAAGCACGTCATAAGGATTCAAGGAAAATTGCAAATGAGTCGGACATCACACCAGGGAGTCCCTTTCCCTTATGCTCTTTTCTGTTTGTATAACATTGAGGAAAACATTACCTTTAAAGTTAGGGGGTGGGGTGTTACATATATTGAATAAAAAAAGCTTTCGAGAGTCTGAGACCAGGGAGTGAATGGGACTTTTACATAATTTTTCCTATATTATTTGGTTGGTGTTTTTGAACCTTTTTCTATTTTGCTATTTGTGCAACTTAGTGGTCCTTATGTCAAGTTTCTATCTATACCATACTTGAGAGGAAATTTTTAAAGCACCAAAGCTAGGATTATGTTGATTGTATGAGTTAGTATAAGAAGTATAGAGATCGCGATTAATATTTACAGGTGTGTGAATAAATATTTATCTATAACTAGACTTTTTGAAGGTATAACTAGAAGATGTTGTTACATATTCCACTCAATTCCACTTAAGAAAGCCTTTTAAAAACTCAACGGGTTGATGTTTTGCCCCGAAAAAAAGTTACTCCAATGCTGTGAGTTATTTAGTAACCAGGAGCAAGCATGCGCCCATGTCTCCTTTCGCGTAAACGGTAGCTTAAGCTATGAGTATGCAAGTGCACTCTAAGTTAAGGCTAAAAGTAAGTCAATATGTGGCAACTTGGGGAAATTTTTGAATAAGTGCATACGAATGATAGACGTAAGGGAAAAATTCCTCTATAGTTGTCAGGCTCTTCTTGCCTCAAGTTGTTACAAAAAGGAATCTATGCATATATTTAAGGATTGGTGGTTGAGCATTATCACATTTTGTGTTCCATTGTCTAAAGTTGTAAAGGACACATGAGAATGGCCTAGTACACACACAATCCTTGATACTATGGCAAGTTCAAACTCGATATGGGGATTATAAGGCTGTTGAGGTGGTTCCTTGAATAAACCTACTATCATGTATTGTTTGTAGTTCTTGAAACATGGTTAGAAGATTTTGAGTTAGGTGATAAAAATTAGTTTATATTTCATTTTTTTCACTTTTTACCCAAGGATGATTAAAAGCTAAGTTGGGGTATTTTGATAAGCTAATTTTATACTATATTTTATTCCCTCAATTTCTCACGTTTTGATTACTCCTTGATTGATTTTACTTTGGGGTATTTTGATAAGCTAATTTTATACTATATTTTATTCCCTTAATTTCTTACGTTTTGATTACTCCTTGATTAATTTTACTTGAGTAAACCACCTAAATTTGATTTATGTTCACTTTTTATAGGTGAAAGGTGATTTTTGCTTAGAAACATGCATAGTTTAGTTTTTTGAATATATTTTCTTTATTTCAGCTCTGATTGGGGAGATTCAAAATTTTAAACAAAGCTAAGAGGATGGACTACAACTCATATGAAGAAGTTAAAGCCTAGTTGTGTCGTTTGATAAGCCGAAATTAGAAAAGAAGTTGCAACTGATCGCTAACTTTAACATCTGCTTGATCACAATTGTTGGGCCATATCTTAAGTTATACATGTCCAAATGAGGTGATTCAAGAGCCCATAGAAAGAAGACATCCATATCTATGATTTTTATGAAGAGACAAGGTAAAAAAAGGAATCAATAATATACCCAAAAATCACACCTAAGATTTTTCTAGAATCAGTTTCCTAAACAGACTCAGTTTCCTAATTGTTTTAGAATTCTTAAATTGTAGGGCGTCATTAGGATTGGGGGAGATGATTTTGCACAGGAAAAAACCTCTGTAGAAAAGGGTTTCTTAGGTTGTTTTGAGATAAAAAAATATAGGAGAGGGGGAGAGAGTTTTAGCCAACACAATACTCAATAGGAGGCTCTCACGTTAGAGATCGAAGGTTACACATTAGTTCTTCACAAGGGAGTAATATTAGGGTTTAGTTTGTTGATTTTATTTTATTTTGGATCCTAAATTTGATTTAATGAATACTTTGAGTTTGTGGAACATTCTTAGAGTTATTATTAATATAATGAACTAGTTTTATTTACTAGGATTCTATGCGGAAGCCTAATTAATTTTGTATGTGATTTATGGTGAGCTGAATTGATTTACTTGCTAGCTTGGTTGTTTATTTCATTCTATGCTTAATACTTTTAATTTTCTGGCCAATAGTTAGTTGATTTGAAAGGATTAGGTGATTCTCGATAGAGTTAACTTACTCCTAGGTTCAATTGGATGAAATAACATACATGTTAAGGATAGAAGTATACCTGAATGTGTATGCAATCCTGACTAGATTCATGTTTTTAATGAGTCTTAATTTAGTAATTCACATAGACATATAGTATTTTATTGTATCGGCATATAGGTAATAGGTTGCGACAACAAATATCACATATGTTAGAGCATTCAGTTGATAATCATTAAAGTTCGTTAATGCTAAACAGATAATGCACTAGGCCTGCTAAAGATTAATTTCAACTGATATTGTAGCACCCCACACTTGCAAGGACCCGAACTCGACATCGTGGGTGATATCCAAGTCCGTGTCCCACGAGGGTGGCATGCTAAAGCACCCAATCATTCGAAAACCGGTATAAAATTTTTTTGAATCACAAACACAATATGCGGAAATTTATAACCAATTTAGGTCCACTTTCCTTTATAAACATTTCCAATCAACATAATACAATCAACAAGGTTATCAATAGCCATTTGGGCCCTGTCACAAATACAATACACTTTAGTCATAATGCCTTTACATTACAACATAAATCATTTGTACAATAGTTTCAAAGTATACAATTTTATACAAAATAGGAAAAACACAAATGCAGACGTGAACTGATCCCAATCTTTATCCTTCACTTATGTTGTAGGTATACTCACGTTGGCCTAACGGGGCATTCTTCTGATCCTGAAAAATAATTGCAAATTTTGGGTGAGTTTTTGCGAACATCATCGATGACTCACCCAGTCACATAACATATAATCACATTCACCACATTTCACAGTTTTGCACTTATAACCATTTAATCGTTCATATTATGCATATGCAGTGTGCATGAGACTCACTTTCCTTTTGTTAGTTTGTTGTGACTGAGTGCCTAAACTGTCCCATATAGGGCTCATTGATAACTGTCCCTTATCTGTTTAGGAAATACATGGCTCATTAAACGTTGAGCCTAAGGCTCTGATTCTCTTTTGAGCTCAAAGCTCATTTTCTCTCATTGAGCTTTAAGCACTGATTAGTGGCTACTCTGGTCACAACTTCATTATGTTTTATGTATTCATGAAATGGAATGCATCAATCACATTTGCATGATCCCATTCAATCATATTCACATATCATCAGACTGTAATCCGGCATTCAACGTTTAGTTGCGAATTCACACTTTCATTCCTATGCAAATGCACATTTAGAACACATTTAACAATCACTTTAAGTACACATAGTTCATCCAATTCACATTTAAGTAGCACTTCAATATCCAAATCAAACATCAAAATCATCGGACCTTCTGTCCTGAAACCAACATAAGCAATCACATCTACATAATCATTCAATAGTCATATAATACAAAATTTCAAATAACAAACAATAA
>JANSVA010000008.1:18021089-18039742 GCA_025504915.1 Erythroxylum reticulatum | reverse complement strand
TCAAGGCAAAATTCGAAACCTTTAAAACCACAATTAGACAGAACTTCCTTCATAAGAATTATAGCCAATATTCTCTATTCTTAGGAATAAACCAAACTAAATAATATCTATTCCATTTTATTCCTCATCTATTATATTTCTAAAAATAATGATTTCATTCCTATCTATTCCAACAGGTGAACCAAACACTCTGTTGGTGTTTTGTAATATGATATTGTTGTTTGGTTACTTGGTTGGTGCTGCTATTATTTTATTATTGTTGCTACTATTTTTAATGATTTTATTGTTGAAAATGTTATGTGTTGTTATAATCATTTAGTATTTTGTTGAGTATATAGATTTATGACATGAGTCACTTAAGTATAGATATTAAATTTTAGTAATGAAAATTTGCTTTTAAAATCTACATATTTGTATATTGTCAATCATTAGGGTTGGATCTATAAAACATTAAGAACATGCTTGCAGTCTAGAAAACTTATCTTAAATAAATATAATGTATCAAAAACATTTTTAGATATATACCATGATTCGAGATCTTAATACTAAACAATTATTTTAATAATTTAAGTTTAATATTGTTTAATCAGAAAAAAGTAAATCAATAATTATAAAAATAAATATAATATATTTAACTAAACAATTATATGTAAGCCACCTAACATTATCTTAAAAACAAAAGTGGAGTTAAAATATAGGTTAATAATAACATCTTACATAACCCTAAGTATTCATTCTCAAGATTCTGAAAGATGTTAACAAGAGAAAATTTTTTTTTAAAAACATGCAAGTTATATAAGATTTTATTAATAAGAGATCTTATAGATAAGGAAGAGTAATTTTTCAGAGATTTCTAATGCTCCCCTTAACATGGTGATTGGTTTTATTGCACTCTTAAGTAGAAGGTGGTTAATGCTATAAATTATGCAAGTAAAATTAGTAAGGATACTATCCAACTTCTTGTTTTATGAAACTCTGATCCACCCTAATGCATTTGGTGCGACTATTTTAGACTAGATTATGTGAAATATTGATATATCATATGTTGTTATAATAAAAGTTCATAGTCTCTTTGATTTTCTTCTCGTTTAACGTTAAGATTTTTCAGGAACTATCTTAATCCATTAAAGTTATCGTTTAAAATAAATGTTCGGAAGGTAGATTTTCTAAGAACCAGACTAGTTGAGAAAACTAAAAGGCTCTATATTAGAACTTCCATCCATTTTTTTACAACTTAGCATATATTACTATAAACGTTTTATGATTAAAAAAAAAAAAAAGTTGTCAACTATAAGCGGTATAGTTTTAGGTAGACTATGTTATGATTACGTTCACAGCTGGGATTGGTCTAAAACGACAATTGTAGGTGCTGAAGTTGCTGCCCCATTCTCAGCTGGTGGGGGCACGCCCCATTTCCCTTCCGATTCAAGAGGCTCTAAAACATAAACTGCACCATCTGTTAGTCCTACGGCAAACTGGTTAGCTTCTTGTGGATGTGCCGCAACCACAAGGGGATAAACACAAGAGCTGCATAATCCAAAGCACAAGTTATAAAGGAACTGTTCCATATGCTCCGAACGACTACATCAAACGAATTCTTGAAGACAGACTGAAGTCCATAGCTAGAGTGAATAAGAGGACAAATGTTAAATTGGATACACGGTACTATTGCGAGACATAGAACATTTGCATATATATATATATATATATATATATACATACTAACTAATATGACATTATTTAAAGGCAAGTCACAGTATGCTTCTACACCTATTTTTGGCAAACGAAACACACGGAGTACCTGAGATCCGCTGGAAGATAAGTATTGGGATTAATTTGACATCTTATCTGAAGAGTTAGTCCACCATATACACGCAGAGAGCCATCCAGGAAGCTGGCATAGATTAACTGGCTATCACAAGAGAATGTTGCATGGGATATTGGTGCAGAAGATTCTCCAACAACCCACTAGAAGTATGTAACATAGAAGTCAAATAACCAAAATACATGTACAACCTAGTGGGTTTAGTAAAATTGAAGGAATCTCATGGTAGATTATCGCAATGAGCAGACATGTCAACTATGAAATCTGATTATAAAAAAAAAAAAAAAAAACAGTTCTGTCACTTAGGAAATCGAGAGTTTTGTTTTGTAAATCCAATGGTTCAGCATGGTGGTGGAATATGGATTCTTCCACACAGAGGGATAGAACGCAGCCGTCCCCTTAAAGTTATAAAGTGTTTAACTTATAACGGGGAGAATTTGGCTAAATCATATCGATCCAAAGTCCTATAATAGGATAAATATTGAGATTAAATTACCTGCTTTATGCATTCAAGTTTTGTCGTTTCGTATATGGTGAGCTGAGTCTCATGTACAACCAGGAAATGAATTTGATCCTGGTGAAATTGAACCTGAGAGTCCAATTTTGCTGATGTCCTCTTAAGTGGAACCTGCAAGAAACAACTCTTCAGCTTCTCCCACCTTTCAGAGCTCCATGCAATAATCTGAGATCAAGATGAAAGAACTTTTTCAGCATTTGTGGATCATAGGTTAGTCATAATGTTTCTAGATGGCATGATTGTTTCAATTCTTAATCCAGCTACACTTGTTAAAGATTCACAACTTTTTCAAACATAGTTATTATTCAAAACTATGTATGATGCTGCTCTGTAGCAGGGAAAGCATGAAGCTTTTTCCATTGCCAATGGGAAAGTTCCCCAAATTAAACAGATGCAAAAGGGGCATAGAGCACCATTTATCTATACCAAGAAACTGTAAAATGCAGTTCATGGATTAAAGGTTCCAATCCATGTGCTAGAAAAGATAGATATACAAACTTGAGCATCTGCCCCTGAGGAAACAAGTGCATTCAGAACGGTGGAAAATGCAAGGCCAGTTATCTGTTTAGAGTGGCCCTTGAGCTTGATTTTAACCTACAAAAGGGAAACTAAACAGTTAGGTCCCTAGTTCCTTTCTTGAAGATGTACATCAAACCATTAAAATTATATAGAGTACCTCATCCACACGAACATAATATATGTGTATTGAAGAATCATCCATGCCAACAGCAATAATATTATTATCTTGGGGATGAAAGGCAAGATATGTTGCAGCCGGAGGTGGAGTCATGAAAGTCGTCATTATCTGCAATTATTAAACCAAAAATGTTGATTTGAAAAGAAAAAGATTGATATATGCTATCTTTTTCATGAAAAAAAAAAAACAGAGGGAAATGTTCTTGTTTCAGGCTTACCTTAAATGTCATTGTATTGAACAAAGAAACTCTCCCTCCAGATGCCGACATGATATAGGAATCGTTCTTGGACAGAGCAAAACAAGGAACAACTCCTTCAGATTTAGCATCAGTTTCGTCATTAGTTGCTGCTGTTCCAGATGATGGTTGCAACAATTGAGGGGTAACCTTGGTGGTAGCCTGCTCAATATCGCATTTATGGCAGATGAAAATCAAAGTTTCTTAAGAGAGGGGAAAGCTTGAGCACGTCAACCATTGTAATGAATAGTTAAGAGGACATCCAGCACAGAGGGGAAACTTGTACCTTGCCATTGAAACTAACATCACTTCGGGGCCACCTCCAGAGTAGATGAATGGCATTTAATGCCAATGCCAAGGTGGCGGTACCTGAATTTGTGTAGATCAACCTCACAATCTGCAGTTGGTAGAGCAAAAACCAGCTAGTATTACTTCCCTATGAAACTTTAACCGAGTAGTCTCCTAAGTCTTCAGTGCAGCATTCCGCAATTTAAAGAGAATGTTCCTTCGTCATCATCATAGTATATCAAGGATCATTTAATTATTTATTTATGTCGGTAGGAGAGTAGTGAAAGGAAAGTTTTATTCGACTTTTGAATGAAACCATATTGGCATATACCATCAAATCTTTGGCAGAACGATTAAACTTGAGCTGGAGAGGATTTGTAGTGTAAGAATGAATATAAGAACTACTTGAGCTTAATTTGTAAAAGCCAACACCTCAAGTGATAAAGCAAAGAGAAACGATACCTTGTCTGTTTTAACACGAGATGGTAGTGGTAGTCTCAATGAGCGAAGCTGAGCAGGATCACTAATTTCAGTGAGCTTCCAAACCTTCACCGGGTTTACTTGTTGCTGCGGCGATATAGGCTTTGCCACTTCCGGGATCCTAGCGTCAGCGTTCTGGAGTTATGACCCTTTATTAGTATCATTTCACTTTTAAGAAGACAGCACCATAAAGTAATTCTTCTTGTGATTTCATAAAGCTGACCTTGGTAGCAGCCGCCTCGGGAGTTGTAATCCCGAGCCTGGAGACAACCAGAGAATGGCTTTCACACGTGCGCATGAGACGCAGACCATCAACTGTTGCCAATATTTTAATTCTGTTTTCAGTCGCAGAAACAGCCAGTAATGTCCCCTCCTTGTTGAATCTGATCCTCGGACTTTCCTGTTTTTAATATCAACCAAACACCCGTAAATGTCAAACAAGACATAAAGACGATAGAGGAATCTTTGTATGACGCCAAATACCAATACCCACTTAACTTACTTGCAAGCCACCCTCGGCGTCAACGGCCATCAAAGGATTAGGATTATCCATATCCCAGAATTTTATGGAATAGTCATCGCCAACAGCCAAAAACCTGTTCTTGGAGGTATCAAACTGAACCACCCCCATAGAACGTTTATTAAATCCTTGGTAGTTCCTCTTTATAGTACCTTCATTTTCGTTCCATTCCACCATGTGTGACTCCCCCTGTTGGCTAGTTCCGCATGAAAATAGCCTGAAAATGTCAACTTTCATTATGTAATTCAAAGTGCACACGTTTTCTTTTTTCAGTTTTAATTGTAATGCTGCTCTCACAAACCTTTTCCCATCTGCACTGTATGCCATAGTCGTGCATGAGTGGCCCGGAGCATCATAATCGACCCTCGACCCTGCTGTGTCGTACAACCATGCCTTGATCTTTCCATTCACGGAGGTTGAGAAGAGAAACTAAGGGATAAAAAGGCAGCATTAAAACTATAACAGCCAGAAAAGAAAAAAAAAACAAATATATGAGCAAAAGAAGGACTGCTGATGAGGTCCTCACATGAACATTTTCCCTGGAGTGAGGACAGACGGAAAATACTGGAGCATCATGACTCTCGAATGTATACAGCTTTGCACCAGTAGCTACATCCCACACCTAAAAGTAACAAAGGATGTAAGAATTAGTCCCTCTTACGAAAAAGTAAAACACAATTAGCATTGCAATAATTATCCAACCTTGATGAACTTGTCGTCACCGCAACTAATAGCAGAGAGTTTTTTGCCGGGATTGCAGAACGCCAAGTCATTCACGCTTCCAGTGTGCGCATCAATCTAGAAATAGAAAAGATAAATTCTTCAGAAACATTTTATCTAAACTTTTGCAAAATAGTCTGAGATTATAAAACAAAGCTGACCTCCAAATGCTGTCGAATGTCATTTCCACCATAATAAGTGTACAACTGCACCATGTGTTTAGAGTAAGCCACTCCTGTTCAACAAGAGCATCATTTAAAATTTGTTTTAGTACAGTTATTTAAACACAGCACAACTCTGGCTTTCTTACCAAATAAAGAACCATCGGAACTCCACAACACTCGTTTAACTGAGACAGATGGATCTTTAATTATGGATGCCTGAATTCCATAGAATCAATGTTAACTCAAATTATTCTACTGGTAGTGCTTATTTTTACTTTAAAATAGTACCAGTTCAGAAGTACCTTACCTTTAATATCATTGAACATGCTGCAATGTTCCATACCTGAAAATTTTTGGAGACCAATTTCTCCCTCAAACTAACTTCCCATAGACTGATTTCCCCAATACCAGTTCCAACTGAGAATCCACAACAGAAAAATAAATCTAGTTTACAACTTCAACAAAGAAAAGTAGCCTAAAGTTAAAGCTCAAAAACCCATAAGTCACTAACTCAGAAGTAAAGTCTGTTGAATTGGATGAAAATCCATGCTAGTGGGAACTGAACCCTGAATCAGGGTTCGCGCCACAGTCCTGGGAAGTCCCTCAGTTAAGTTAACTGCCAAGCCATGATTTTGAATAGAAGTATTTCCCGGAAGCATTACCTGTGGAAGAATAGCCAAAGCCACTAGAGTATGTTAGTTCCTTTTGTTGGTGAACCAACTTATACGATCCTCTGCAGAACTAGACTAACTTACCCTGTCCGAAACACCGGAAATCCTTGGTCTTGACTGATCATAATCTCCTAGATTATTAGGCGTTACAGCTATAACTGACAAACAAGTGATGTTAATAATAATGCTGGACATTGCCCCAAAAATGCATATACTGTAAGAATTACTATAAGGTTTTCTATCCTTATACATAAGTAATCAACGATGGACATTCACATACCAGGATTTGGGCTGCCAAAATTCAATCCAACTCCAGAAGCTACAGGATGAGTTATGGTTGAGTGGTGAGACATCCAAGTGGTTAAAGGGGTTTGAACTGGCACTGGTGCTGGTTGGAAGGGCTGCTACAAGAAGTTTGACCAAGTAGCATAGGAAAACATTATATAAGGACAGAAGATTAGCATTGAAAATGTTAAAGTCAGTTACTTGCCGCATTTGCAACCATTGGAAGAAAAACTTCAGATCTTGGCGCCGTAACCATGATCTGATTGTTTGCAGCTAGTTGAGCATATGCGTCAGTAGAACTTCTACAGTTGTGGTCCACAAAGAGAGTTCTTATGTCTGGATGTTGCCTCGGATTCCCACAAAGAGAATGCTGCCAATTCAAGCTTTGAGAACACAAAAACAGATAAAGTCATTCTGCTTAAACCAACAAAGTTGTTAAAGGTACAAATGCAATAATATCAGTCTGAATTTAAGATGATCGCAACATGTTCCAAGTCTAGATTCCAAAAGCACCCACAATGCACAGCAACTATATGTAACAGAAGGTAATACTTGTGAACTCTGGTTTTGAAGTCGATTTACCTCTGATTGATGAGCATTCTTAACCTTGAACTTTTTAAGTTAGGAAGCTGCAATTTGTCACGAAAAAGGGGATTTGCTTCGATTAGCTTCTTCAGTTCGATGAACATGATTGTTCTTGCTGTTTTTGTATCTCTGTAAGTTGAGAGTTGATCATTTTCCCTGCAGAATGATCCAACTACATAAGAATTTCCACTTTAAAGGTGAAACCTTGCAAATCATATGCAAGACCCCATAGCTTACAGACCTGAAATTGTTCAAGGTGAGGAGTTGCGTAATTTCTTTGAACAAGTCTTCATTGAATGATGCAAAAACTTTAAGATCATTCACAAGGATATTAACGGCCTTGGGACGGTCAAGTCTGGTCAATTAAGTGATCCGGAATGGACCCCAATATGAAAAAGTAATCACCGGAAGGATCAACAACAAAGGAAACACATGATCCTAGAACATCAAGGGTATCGACTGTTTATAGTTCACAAGCTTACTTATCTAATGCCTCCAGGTATTTTTGCTTGCGGATTTCAAAGAAGATCTTCATGGAATAGCGGTTGTCATCCAGTCTGGTAAACCCAGAGAGATATTTCTCAAGATCATCCCAGTTTCCACTGATCGCAAGCTCCTCAAAATACTTCAAGTTAAAGTACAATCCTGACTCTTGCTCTAGCCTATTCAGGAATGAAGCAAATGCCGTAACGTGTCGAACCAAGAGCATATAACCTTTATAAATGAGAAAAAAAATATAAAGTCTATGAACCAGTTACACAGTGATTCATAGATAGAGGAGGTTAAAAGTTTTTCCCTATACCAAGTTCGAATCTAGGCTGTGCGTCAAATGCCGGTATAGCTGCTTTCTAATTTTCGATGTAAAAACGAAAAAAGAAAGAAGACAATAGAGAAATTACTTATGAACAGTTTCGCTGAACTTCTCCTCGTCGAGAAATTGTAAAATCAGGAAGATAAGATCCCTACTGAGTGACGACGTCATTTTTGCTGCCACTCCTCCTTCTGCACGAGCTCCAAAAATTAATGAAAAGAACACCAACTTCCCTCAAGATATTCAATTTCCGTATTCGTAGAATAGGGGGGGCGGGGGTTGTTTGGAAGACAAGACCGAATCAAACAAAAGAAAGAAACAGAGAGACATAAATACTTCACAATCCAAGTGGTGTCTCTGTTGCTGAGTGAATTCTGCTGTTTTCTTTGAAATACTCGGCAATAAATGAGACAGGATTTTCGTCAAGATAAGAAAACAAACAAACAGAAATGGAGGTGCGATTCCAACTACAGAAGTACATCGGATTTGAGGTCAAGAGGCTTAAACAGCCTTGGAATTAACAATCACGTTAAACCTTAATCCAGAACAGGGAAATGAACTTAAAAATTTAGGGTTTCTCCACTGAGAAACAGTAAAGTAACTTTACCCCCCATTAAGATCGAAGATGCTCAAAAGTAGCGCAGAGCTCACCTGTTAAACAGAGTGACAGTCACTTTGAACTCTCTGCGCTCTCTATCTCTCGCTTCTTTACACCTCGACCCACACACACACACTCTCTCTCTCTCGTAATCAAAGAGTGCTCTTTCCGAGAAGATGCTTCTTCTTAGAGTTGTGCGGGTTCTAAAGTGAAGTGAAGTTTATATAATGGAGGCGACGCTTTCGAGGTATAAGCTCTATGGCTTATCACGATAGGTACGATGGTTTATAAAAGCTACTGCATGAGCGTTACAAATGCTCAGGTGTGGGGCCCACCAGAGAAACCTTAGCCGACAAGGTGCTTCCACTTTGTTCAAAGTAGACAGTGACAGTTGAGGGGTTGTGCTAACGCTCTACTTAAGCAAGTGGCAACACTGTCTCCCATTTAATTAGGATTTTATTCCAATTTTTAATTCAGTTCCTTAGTAAATAGTCAAATATTGCATTTAGAACTTCAAGAAAGTTTAAATGCATGCAAATCTATGAATTTATTACATAGTTTTGTTTGGCAAGGATTTGAAGACAACATGGGAGACATCCACACATATTATGTCAAAATTTTCGGGTAAAATTGTTCCAATTAATAAAGAACTTAGACATTCATTCTAGGAATAATCTAAGTTAAATTTTGAAGATACGTTTTCAATTTTATTTTCATCGTCATGTTTTAATTCTGTGTTATTTAATTTTATCTACATGTTTAAGTAGATCTCATATAAATATATGAATAAAATTTAATAAAATATAACGGAAAATGATGAACCAAAATAGAGCCATTTTGCCTATACTTTCATATACAAAGAAGATTTATATTAATTGGACTCGTTTATCAAATTTGAATGTAAAGCGCGTGAGCGTGAGGGTGTCTTACGCGTAGCGAGAAAGAGAGGGGTAGCTTTGTCAGTGCATGCATGACTGGGTTGTTACAGTAATGCCAAATTTAAAGGGTCATGTTGGTGTAGACCCGCGACAAACCACTTCCCGATTCGTGGACTTTATGTCTAACTCTCACCCAATTGATTGATTTAACGGCAAAATCAAGTCCTTTTTAGGAACCACAATTGCTTTCTCAATTCCATAAATCAATTTTTAGTAGTCAATCATCTCAACCTTCGACACGTTCCTTGTCAAGAATGAGATGCGGGAGATTTTACGATAATCAACATTAAACAGTTTGTTAATTTACTGAAAATTTCCATCCTAATTTACAAAAGTTGTTGAAATTGATCTATCTGTGTTATTTTTATTGTACAAATTTCTTAACGGATGAGATAAAATTAAATATTTGTGAAACTTATATATGCAGGTGTAAGACAGTTAACAATTATTTATATATATCATAAATCTAATAATTACTCTCACACATTCATAAAAGTGTCATTTTGTTCATTAAACGTTTCTTCACTTAATTAGATAATTTATTAGACTACTTTATTATTTTTATATCGTACCAAATTTTAATTAGATAAATTATATTTTAAATCTTAATTTTCTTAAATTTTGTAATGCTAATCAAAATTATCCCCCCAAAAAAAAGCATCAACTAGATATTTAAAATTTTAATTTGTTACAAAAATATTTCATAAATAACCCTTTCATTAATAACGTAGATGTCACGTAAGTTGATCACTTTACAAGTCAATACACATGTGGTATTTAAAATTATTAAGTTAGAAATAAAGAGGATCAACAATGGCTTACCAACACTATTGAATTTCGACAGTATTTGTTTCCAAGCACTCTTTAGCCTACTTACTTAAAAATAACTTAGTTTTTGAAGTCAAGTGTTTGCCACTAACCAAAGTTGAACCATTGCTATCTTCTCTCTTAAATTGTCTAATTTTGGAGGGACATATATATTATCATATGATCAAAAATGTTTGAAATTCACAACATTGTGCATCTTAGGCAATATTTTCACAAATCAATTTGATACCTAGTTTGAAGGCCAAAGGACAAGCTTTATAGTGTAAAGTAGGTTAAATTTGTCCGAGTGTTGTTAGGTGAAGAAATGGCAAGTGAAAGATTTGGTCTTTGCTGTAGCAAAAAAGCAAAGAATGAGCTTAACTTGAGTTTTCGAGAAATAATGAAGTTGGGTTACGTAACTCGTGAAAGCAAAGTGACAGTGGGGTTTTGAGTTTTATGAGCAACAATGGAGATAAGGGTTGGTTAGTAATAGGGTTTAAATAAGGGTCTAGGACGAGTACTGATGTCATGTCATGATGGTCCACAAAATTACTGCAGTAGAGATAAGATGGTATTGATGGAGGAGATGAAAAAAGTGGGTAATTTTATTTTCTTAATTTTTGAAGCAGTTGGAAATGGGCACTGATAAACCTAGTTTTGGTGGTTGCAGTGCCAAAAGGGGTTTAAAGATGATATTTTGATTATTTCACTAAAAAAGCAAAATGAGTCCCTTACCATTCTTTCTATATTTTTAATTTTTAATTATTTTAAATGTTATGTGTATACTGATAAGTAAAGTGACTAATGTAAGTAGTAGTTGCTCTTGTTGAGGAGTTAACAATAGGTTTTTTTTGGTAACAAATTAAAAGTTTGAGCATTTTATTGATTTTTAGTTGTTCTGACTACTATTACAAAATAAGACAAAATCTGAGATTTAAAATATAATTTACCTATCTTAATTATGAGAATGGTAAATTACTGAACAAAGAGGTTTTAGCAATTAATTCTCCTTGTTAATTTTTAGAAGCCTAATTTTAGAGGGTATGAAAGGAATGATTAAAGGAATACTCTAACCTACAAAAACTAAAAATCAAGGATCTACAATTAGTTAATAACATTTACAGTTAATTACATTAAATGCCTAATCATATTAAAAACAAGATTTTTTCTAACATTCCCCTCAAGCTAATGAAGAGATCATTCATTTCTATCTTGCCAATAAAAAATTAAAATCATGGTTTAAATAAAGCTGTGGTAAGAATATTTGTTTCTTGACACTTTATTCGAAAGAATGAGATATGTATGCTCCTAAATCATTTCATCTTTAACAATGCTCCTATCAATTCTCACAAGTTTCATCTAACCATGTTGGACATAGACATAAACTATGCTTATTGCTTATTTACCGTCATTGTATAACTTTATAGGACGTTATTTAAGGAAGTTTAGGTATATTAGATGTTTCTCAATCCAAATTAGTTCACACGCACCTTGTTCAATTGCTTGGTACTCTAGTACTCCCTTCCACAACTGACTTTCTTTTTACTTCTCCATATTATAAGGTTTCCTACATTATCGTGTAATAACATATGGATTTACTGTCTTTTGAACTATCCTAGTTAGCATCTGCAGATCCCTCAATGTCTCTTGTGTTGGCTTTCTTAAACAAATTCCTATGCCCAGAGTTCCCTTAAAGTGCTTTAGTATTCTCTTGGCTACCTATATATTCCTTTCAGTAAGGCAACGCATAAATTAATCTATTACACATATTACAGTTATGTTACAGGTAATATCAAGTCTATGGAGCATAAGCTATATTAATTTTCTCACCAATCTATGGTATTAATCTCAGTCTACTAGAAGGTTATCATTAGTAACTTTTTACTTCCAATTCTTTTCCAAAGGAGTGATAGCATGTTTGCATTCAATTTTCCCAATTTCGTATATTAGGTTAAGGATATATTTTCCTTGAGTAACATATATTTCTTATTTATTTTAAGCTACTGTTATACTAAGAAAGTACCTTTGAGTTTCAAGGTATCTAACTTGAAATTCATCCTTTAAATGAGTCTTTAATTTTTTAAATATCTTTATAATCACTGCTAGTAATTACCATCTACATACACTATAAGAATGGACTTTTTCTGCTTCTTCCTTTATAAATATGGTGCAGTCAACTTGTCCTCGTGTATACTTAAATGACTTCATCACTAAACTAAATATAATGAACTAAGCCCTAAGTGACTATTTTAATCCATAGAAGGACTTTTAAATTGGCATACCTTAGTATTTCCACCATTAAATCTTGGAGGCATCCTTATAAATACTTATTCTTCTAATTTCTCATTTAGGAAACCATTTTGATGTTCATTTGGTAGAGTTCCCATTCAAGATTTGTAACAAGAGAAAATAAAACTTTGATTAAGTTCATTTTTGCTATAGGTGTAAATGTCTCTTTGTAACCAATGTCATGTGTTTGAGTTTATCTTTGAGCCACCAATCTCACCTTGTATCTTTCTACCTCTCCATATGGTTTGAATTTTACAATAAATATTATTATGTACTAATTACATTATATTTTTAGCAAGATTTTGAGATAATTTAGTTTGTGGTTTTAGGATTTTTACATGACTTGGTACTTAATTTAACTTATATTTTATTTATATATCTTATTTTTGTTCTCTAATGAAGAATGAGTGAATTGCACAATTTAGAGTGAGAGAAGTTTTAGATTAATTATGGAGTTATACAATTTAAAAATGGCCTTATGTTTAATAATTCAGCACCTATCTTGTACCATGTTTAACCTATGTAACTTAATAGTGCATTATGCTTCTTTGAAGGCTTAGTACATAAAGGAAAACAATGCAAAAACATCCTTGTGTAAGTCTTGTATTACAAAAGTGTATATTTTGCTTCTTCAACTATTTGGACATATAAAGAACATGGCCTAGACATGGTCAAATGTTACCTAAAATGTCATATACATGGTATCATGCCCATAATTATATTCTACTTAAGGAGTCTCAAACATGAAATAAAAAAGACGAAACCCAACTAGGGATCAACATGGTATCATGTTGTTGATCTAAATTAACATTAAAATTTACATAAATTAATGTTTTGGTGGCATTAAAGCAACCCAAGACCAATGAAGGCTCACAGTTATCCCATAACTGAAAAAATCCTAGGATTTTACAAAATAAAAGAAGGAAAATATAAGCAAAAAGGGGAGAAATTTGAAAGGACCAGAAATTAGTCACAAGGAGAGGAGCAGAGGAGATTTAATAGCATATTAAGGACGAAACAATCTTAAAGAAAAGTAAGATTCTATTATGCTCAATCAAGAACTTCAAGATTTAAGATCCATGAGGAAGAAGAGAAAGTGAATGCGATAACTTTGAGGAGTGTAAAGGTGTTAGGGGTTGAAGAGAATAAGGAAGAAGAGAAAGAAAAGGCTATTGTTCAAGAAGAGAAGGAGAAGGTGGAAGAGAAAAGGAGGAGCCAAAGAAGGATGATGTCGAGGAATCATCGCAATCACCTTAAGTAAGAAGGACTCCTTCATCATATAGAACAAAATTCCGCACAAAATCAAAGATCTATAGGTTTTATCACTATTTGTTATATTCGTAGTTTGTTAACAAAAAAGACATTAGTAGATCTACTTAATATTATTAATTTGATGCCATATATCTTTACTATACTATAATATGTGGCATATCTGAAGGCAAAAGAGCCCTTGTTTAGAAAGATGAGTGGAAGTATGCTACTAATTATAGATTTAAGAAGATTTTAATGCTTATGGAGAAGTCCAGCTAAAAGAATCATAAAGAACCATTGGTTAGGAGGCAACCTAATATTTAGGTATATTTGTTTTTATTTGGTAGTTAATAAAATTTTCAATAGTAGTTCGGATTGTTTTAGTAGTCTTAGACTTATGGTGTTGATCTTGCAACTTGAGATGAGACTTGATGGAGTTTTACAGGCTATATAGGAAACATTACCCCGAAGTACTAAATAAAGATCAAATTTCACTAGCATTGGATATATATGAATGTCGTTGGATAAGACTAGTGATCTTTTGTTTATAAGAAAGCACCAGTTACCTCACCTCCTTTCTATTGTTTTCTATTATTCTTATATTTTTTATACATTAAGGACAATGGACAACTTAAGTGAGGGGGAGGAACTTAATGGTTATGCTAGTAACTTTGTTATGATTAGCTTAATAAGGAACTATTTTGGGAAAATTATTAGTTTTGAGATAATGTTGATGAAGATGATTCATTATAAGTTTGGTTGTTATTATGATTTGAATTATTTAGAAAGATAGTTATGAACTTTAATAATTAATTTAAGTTCAATTTGATTTATTATTTTATAAAAATGGATACTTTAGTTAAACTATGATAATTTTTGTAAAATCGGTACATATATTGAGTTTTAATATCACACTTAAAAAAATTGTGAATAAGTGAACATGGAATAAATTCACTTCATTGACTTTAAACCAAGAAAAAAGATTGAAGTTTAAGAGTAGTGCCAGAAACCATTTGAAATGGTGACCTAATTAAGTAACCAAGAATATTTATGACAAAGTGTTTAATCTCACTTTAAAAGGTTAGATGATTTTTCAAATATGCTTATAAATGTGTATTATTTTAATATTAATCTTTTTTCTAAATAAAGGGTATGAAAACATTTAAAAGTTGAAGCATCTTTTTTATGTATGTTCATTCTTTGTGTTAAGTTAAATTATGAGAATAAGTTAAAGTTTAAAGGATTACGAAGTAAATTAAATTAAATTTATAACTTGATGCACGTAGCTAAATACCAAATAATTTGTTGAACATTACAAGTGGATGAATAATAGAGAGTCTTGATTGATGTGACTGACTTATTAAGTGTTTTCTTATAGTTACTTCCTTTTTAAGTTAAGAGTAATGAAATTGATTTGCTTAAAGACAAAGAAATACTTAAGTGTGGAAGACTAATTATACTATACTTTTTGAAGAATATTTAGCTTGTGGTTTGAGGATTTTGTTATGACTTGATACTTAATTTAGCTTATATTTTATCTACAGGCCTTACTTTAGTTATTTAATGAAGAATAAGTGAATATGGGAAATTTAGAGCCGAGTTAGAGAATTTCAGAGTAATTTTAGAGGAAGACAATTCAAACACGACCCTTTGTTCAGTAACATAGTGCTTAACCCAGTATTATATTCCCCTTATATATCTTAATGGTATATTATACTTTTTCCATAGCTTGGCACATGGTGCAAACATGTCCATATGTAAGCCTCGTATTATAAAAGGGTGTATTATGCTTCTTTGACTACTTAGATATATAAAGAACATAGTCTAGGCATGGTCTAATGTTACTTAACGCAACATACACATGGTACGATATCTAGTCCCATCTTCTAAGTGAAATGTCTTAAATGTGGGCAAAAGGAGGAAACCTAACACGAGGTCAATGTTATACTGTAATGTTAACCTATGTCAGCATTAAAGTTTATATAAATTAAGGTTTTTGGCAATGTTGAAGCAATATGGTTAACATGAAAACCCTTTATTTTGTTTTCTTTATTGCTATTATTTAGTTTAATTTATTTGAGTATGAGAGAAATTAGGATACAAATTTAGATGGGATGAACCCTAGAATTATGTTTTGAATTGATTTGTTCAATTTTAATGAAAGATTATAGCTTCTTAAGAACTATTCATGTTTATATTAGGTTGAATTGAAATATGGTAATGTTTTAATCCAATGTCAGATTTTGTACATTGAGATTGAGAGATGATATATATGAATGGATCATAATATAGATAATAAGGGTTATATGGTATGCTAGAGATAGAAATACATGTTTTTTAGAGTTAAGGTGAGACCTATCATAGGAATTCATAAAGCAAGTTAATGCATTTTTAGGTTGCTTTGATTAGAAAGACATTTTGGTAAATCAACTAAATGATAGGGATTGCATTGCTCGAGAGAGAATATAGTTGTAGTTTAGGAATTTCTATCTATATAAGTAATTAAAGTTAATCATTGAATCAAGTTAAATTTAAGAATAGTGAAGTTCCAGGTGGATTCTTCATCTATATCTATTATATTTACTCATTGTTTATTATTATATGTTGCATTGACTAACTAATTCTTATTTATTATTCTATTTTTTTCCTTTTTACTTCCATCATTTCGAGTAGATAATAGAAAGATAGTTATCACTAGTAGTTACAGTCCTTATAGGATTGATACTCGACTCACTAAGCCATCCTATAAAAAATGATAGGAACACTTGCCTGAGTGATTTCTTTGTTATTTTTCTTTTTGTGTTCATTTTATTTTATCACATTAAATATCCATCTAAACTCCACTACCTTCTTTCTTTATGGAAGATCAACAATTTCTCAAGTATCATTTTTTAAGGCTTTCATTTCTTCTTTAACCACTAGTTTCTATTTAGGATCTTAATATGCACTCTAAATATATTTTGGAATATTAATGTTGTCAACTTATGTAGTAAAGACCTTATAATCATGGGACAACTTTTTATAAGTTAAATGGTTAGGAAAATGATGTTAAGTGTACCTCTATAACCCTTTTCTAAAGGCAATTAGAATAGTCACTTCATTATCTAGCTCTATACCTTCATCTGTGGAATATAGACTCGACCCTAGTTCTAATGATTAAGCAACAATTTGAGGAGCTTTTGACATTCTTGAATAAACCTTGATTGGTTTATTGGTGATTGTTTCTCCATCTTGATGCAATACGTGATCATATCCCATTAAAGTAGAATTTGAATCGGACTATTTAAAGGTGGAATAAAGTGGTTATTTGAAGATGTGTGTTTAGTGCTAGTTGAAGATGAATGCGTAGAAGGTAGGGTTTGATTCTGGTTAGAGGCTGGGAGTGATATTAATAGAGATATAGTTAGATCCTAATGATTTCCTTCCCTCTTAAAAAGAACCACTAGGATAAAAAATATTTGTCTTCAAGGAATGTGACATCATATGAGTCAAAGGACCTTTTTTTAAGTTGGACAATAACATTTATACCTTTTATACATAAGAATATCTTATAAAGATGGATTTGATTACTTTATAATTAAGTTTCCCTCTTTAAGGATTATGATTACATAGAAATATTATTCAACTAAATACTTTTTGGGTAAAAGAATAAAAGAAGATGAACTTGGGGAAAAGTATCTAGTAACCAACTAGCAGTGGTACGAAGGTTTAGTGGCTTGGATGGTAATCTATTGGTAATGTAGATTGTTGTAAGGAAAACTTCTCCTTAATAATTTTTAGGGGGTGTAAACACAACATTGTTACTGTAGGACTCCATTATCTGCAACATAGTTAATTAGATCATTAGTGAGATATTTTCCCCTTTTTAATATGAAAATTTTGGATTTGGGATTAAATTCATTAAAAATATATTTAAGAAATTTTCTAACAATGGTGCTTACTTTAGAATTTTCTTTTATAATATAAACTCAACAGATCCAACTACAATCATTGATAAAGGTGATAATTCTTTTATAATGTAAACTCAACAGATCCAACTATAATCATTGATAAAAGTGATAAACTATCTTACACCCAAAAATGAAGATGTTAGGGTTAGGCACCAAATATCGCTCTGTATGAGTTGAAATGGTTTTTTTGGTCAATAAGAATAAGAATAATATTTGTTTCTTATTTGTTTTTCTAAGATGCAATGGTCACATTGAAATCTAGAAGCACCTTTATTTAGAAATAATTGAGGGTATAATGTCTTGAGATTAAAAAAAAACTAGGCTGACCGAGGCGTTTATGTCACAATAATTTTTCAGATTTAAAAATAATGGATAATGAGACCTTCTCACAAGATTGTGTCTTTGAGGAATAACTGAAACCATTAAGGACGTATAGTCCATCACGCTCCTTAGCACTACCAATCATCTTCCTTAAAGATAGGTCCTTAAAAAATAAATAGAAGGCATGAATCTCACTTCACAATTATAAACTTTATTAAGCTTTATTAAGCTTACTAATTGAAACCATATTACATTTTAAATTGAGAACTTGAAGGACTAATTTTAGGTCTAGTCTAGAGAGTTTTATAATTCCATGTCTTTTTGCCTTGATACTTTATCATTAATCATTGTTATTTATATATCATCCTGCATAAATTTCTTTTATGAAATTGTAGACAAGAAGTTGTATAAAGGATTATTCTACACTTCCATTATAGAGCTCTTTAAATAGAGCTAGACTTTAGAGATAGAGTTCAACAAAAACTCAAATACATTCTTTATTTTTAGGCATGAATAATAACTCCCTAATATGATAAAAACAGACAAAGTCATCTTAAAGATAAAAATAATAAAATAATACAAAAGACAAATTCATCCCAATCCAATCTATAACTATTTAGGCACATTTTTAACACTCCTCCTTGCCTTAATAGCTACATACTCCTAGTTTGCTTCTCAATTCTTCAAATTTGGCTTTTAAA
>JANSVA010000008.1:17991165-18001593 GCA_025504915.1 Erythroxylum reticulatum | reverse complement strand
ATTTGTTAGTGTAATTTTCTTAGTATTTTGCAATCTAATATTGTTGTTTGATTGCTGCTATTACTATTTTGTTGTTATTGTTACTATTTTTAGTTATTTTATTGTTAATGATATTTGTAAGATATTATCAGTTGATGTTATGATCATTTAATATTTGGTTGAGTATGTAGACTTATAAATTAAGTTATTTATATTTCATACAAATATATAAACTTAAGTATATTGTCAATTTATTGAAGCCTTTTTTATTTCACTCAGAGCCTATAAAATGATAGGAACAACCCTGCTTCCGTCGCTATATTTTGTCGGAAAAATTGCTAAGATAATTTCCGTCTACCTTTACCGATGGATAGTTTATCCATCGCAAAATGCAATTTTCCTGACAATGTTACTGGCGGAAATTAATTTTCCGTCGGTATTTTACTATGGTATTTTTTCCGTTGGTAATTTTCTATCACTAATTTGTAATTTTCTTGTAGTGTTTTAATAAGTTGATAGCCACTAATTTGTAATTTTCTTATAGTGTTTTAATAAGTTGATAGCTTAACAAAGTCTTGATATGCAACTAATGGATTTGGGTATCTATATGGATCATTAAATTGCGACAGATATCGTTGAAGGATTGAAACTACTTGAAGTAAATAATTCCAACTCCCATGACCTATACTTAACAAAGTTACGAAGGGATTAAAGCAATCTGTTTACAAAGGGATTGAAGCAAGCTGTACGAATGCGGTATAATCTACTTTGTAAATATTTACTGACAAAGGGATATATTGATGATTTCATATATCCGTACATTTTCATGAGAATTTCAATGACAGATTTGTCATTATTGTTGTATATATAGACGATATGAATCATACTGTTGCATATATATTTAAAGGAAAATTTTGAAATGAAAGATTTACACACTGAAAATTTTCTCTTAGTTTTCAGATACATGTTTAAATAGGAATTTTGGTCCATCAATCAAATTATTGTGGAAAGGTCAAGGTGTGCTTGCAACGAGAAATTTTGAGTTACTCTAAATTAAAGATTCAGTCGAAGTGATATCAAGTGTGCATTGCTTAAATTAAAAGGGGATTTAGCAACTAAGCTTATCATATATTGCTAAAGTTTTACACCCGTGAACTTTGGAAGAATGACGAGATTCAAGTGCAACGAATTTACCCTAGTGAGAATGTAACTAACTTGTTGAAATTCAAGAAGTTGCTATAACAACACAAGAATTTAAGTTGACAGGGAATTTCATCATGAAGGATAGTATTGTAGGTTCAAATGGAAAGAAAAGATCTCAATGTCTAAACATTTCACAACTAAAGCAAAAGCCTCAAGCACCCGATTCCAAGCTTTTGCAGAAACAGAATTTACACATCCGCCTTTGCCGCTGCAGATGCGTAACTTACACTGCTATCCCTCATAGTTTTGCATTGGCTTGACTGCTCATAACGGAGGAATTTGATTTTTATTTTTTTGGAGCAATTCTTCAACATCTGAAAATAAAACGCATATAATTAAGTCAACAAACAAATGTAAAGGACCCGTTTGATATGAACAAACAGATGCTCCCATACGAAAACCTAGGATCAAAATTTCAACACATTTGCTAATATAAGTGAAACTAGTTACTCTCTTATAAGGTAACTCAAAAGACAAAATTGTCCATCTTTTGCAAACATCACCGTTCACGAGTATTACTTGAATGCTACAGCCGTTATCAAAACAAGAACGAGCAAGAAATTGCAGGATCTCACATGAGCATGCCAGTTTCAGGCTTTAGCATATGTCTCAATGGATCCTTGGGACGGCATCTAATGCCAAATCCACAAAAAATAAAAATGGCCAACATTTCCCCTTATTGGTTTACATAAACCTGGTGAAAGTACAGCACCTAATCAGCATCAACTAGGTTCAATGCACCAAGTTTATTACACTAATAGATGAACTGATGAAGAACTTTTAGGTGTCTAACTTGGAAGAGAGTTGTTCTTTATGTGATTGAAACTGCCTTCTCCTCTAATTTGGTAGAGACTAATACAGCAAATCATGTAAAGGAATAACTAAGCTTTTTAGTCCTCCACACATTCAGCTAACTTAGTCCTCTTTAACATTTTCCAAAGGACACTTTTATCATTTCTCTTGTTATAATTTCCTATGGCAGCCTGTTACTTCAACATTGTAGTATCTTAATAGTAAGGGAAGTTAATATAATAGTAGTTAAAATTAGAAAATGAAATACAATAAATGGAAGAACTGAAAAACAATTATTCCCGCCGCCGGTGATACTAATCCAGTGATAGAGCAATTGGCCTCAAGTTCTGAGGTCAATAGTTGAACTACAACACCCCTTCGCAAAAGTATAATGACCTTGGGGGTAAAAGCTGCAGTACTTGCACAGGGTGAACAAGTCTTAACAACCGTTCTCCAGATCAACATTACCATCTAATTGAAATCAATAAAATGAAAAGAAAGAGGGCACAAACAATATGAAAAAATGCAACAAAATGATTTTTAAAAGCACATGTATGATATTCTTTTATAGTCTAAGGTTAAATTCGGTGATTCAGACAATGTTGAGACACTCACATGCAGGAAAACACTAATTGGATGGCGTCCACAGATGGTATTTTCATAATCTGATAGATATTGTTTGAATGCATCTGGATCTCCTGTTTCTATTATATCCATGCCCATCTTGTCCAATGCCTCAATAGATTTGTGTATGGCCCCATATTTCTTGTCATAGTGCATGTAATTGAACCTAAAACAATCAGTGCATGTAAGGACTTATGAGTCAGGATATCTAGTGAAATCAGAAACACTTCAAATAACAAATATAATGGAGTTCAGGTCTCGAAGCTTTATTGAAAAGATGTGTCATATTACTTAGACCGAACAAAGACTATCAACATCAAAAAGCATTCTGGTTCAAACACAATACTGCCTCTAAATAACATGCGGCTGACTTCTTTTCCAAAATTAATGATTGAAAACACGCACATGAACTGGGATCAACTACACGTAGGAGATTCCCATAGTTCATGCATTAAACCACATGCATCCAAAAACAGAAACTCCAGTTTTACATAGAATGGTCTGGACTTTAGCATCAAGTCACTTAAGCAACCCTAACAACCATCACTAGGAGTGGGAAAGGTAATGATTAAAAGAATGAGTTGCACTTCTTTATAGCAGTTTGAAGAGAAGAAGTTAGTTTTGCAACTTTGATTCTAGAAGGGGACAAAAAAGATGACAAAACAGAACTTACCGTGAACCCCAATGGCAAAAATCGGAGGACACAGAAAAGAAGTTGCTTGGATCATCTACATATTTTGCCAACAATCGTCCATACAAGACTTCATTTTCTGCACTAACAGCACCAACCAAAACGGGCACCACTTTGATTGGATGCCTGTGCCAGTATCAATAAGAGTAAGTGACAAACAAAGAATCCATTTTCATTACACAATATAAATTACCCTTCAAAAACTTTAGCAAGATATGGCAAGTGCATTTCCATACTATGCTCAGCCTCATCAACACGTAAATCCATCAGCTCAAATTTTCCTGTAGCTTTAAGTTCTTCAATGACTGAAAGAAGGAAGAACAGATATTTGATCAGTAATAAGCTATCCACATGTGATTGGAAATTTATCCTCAAAAGTCCAAAGTCCAAACTGCAGAACCATTTTACTTTCTCATCTCAACTGAATGCATAGTCAATCTGTACAGTATGGAAAGCTGGGTAGATTTTGATCCATAATGCAGGAGCATATCTCCTTGCACTAAGACACAGATATGACAGTACCTAAACAGTTTTACTTGCCATTGGTTGTACTAAATGCACTCACATATAATCTAGAATATTAAGCCAAAGCACAGATGGTCAACATAATACCCCCATCCAAATTCTTACTGAATTTTAATTCATTAAGATCTTTTATCGAAAGGAATATGCAAACAACTATATATACAAGTAAACAAGCCAATAGCAATGAAGTAGACAGTAAAAGAGAATAGCATTTTTTATCATTTGATAGGGATAACTAATCCTAAAGTGCTCAATCTTTTGTGATTTTTTTAATTCAGTGCTCAAGCTTTTAAAATTTTCAATTGAGTAACCAACCTTTTAAAACCTTAAAAATTCAGTTCAAAACATTAGTTTTTGTTAATGTGGCTAGTAAATAGACATTTACATGACATTTAGCAGACATGTTATATCATCAAAAATAAGCTTTTGACTTGATTTATACAAGTTATAAAAGTTTAATCACTAAATTGAAAACTTAAAAAAGTTCGGCACTAAATTGAAAAAATCTTAAAAGATTAGACACTTTTGAATATATCAGATATTAGAGGTCCGAATTGTACAAGAATGCAATACCTTCCAAATCTATAGGTAAGTCACCTATGGGTGTCTTGTAGACAGTGGCAGTTGACAGAGCACATTTTGGGGTATAGTAATGGTGAGACGGGCCAAGTAGGAATATTCGAGAACTGAAAAATAAAAATGATCTAGTGTCAATAAGAAAGTGGGAAACAAAACAAGTGACCAGTTTCAATACAAATATGACTCATTCCATCAAATGGCAAGTCCTTGCTCAAATGAACTAGTAGATTTATGAAAGGAGGCTTCTTGTCTGGCCAACGCAAAGAAAAGAGAGCAAATGAACAAGAGCATCACCCACATATTTGTAGGGTCTATGTTCCCAAATGCAAAAGCAGCAGCAGCACCTGAATATGAGTAACCTGCATGCCTGCCCTTCCCCAAAACCGACAAATTAGTTCTACATATGGAGATGGATTTGATAAAAAATTTTCAAGATGCAGGATCAAAATAACAGGAATTCAAAACTGACGGTGCAATCACGCCGCGGACATCAGGAGATTTAGGCAGCGCAGCAGCCCTGAGCCATCCATCGAGTTCTTCGACTAGTTTTTCAGCTGACAGACAACACTGTTAGCGGACCCTCACACATGCACACAAGAACCAACTGCTTTAAACAGTAACCAACTACAGACAAGTTATTCGAAGCTATTTCAATTAGCTCTAAAATCCCAATCCTCATCACTAGAGTCAAACAAATTATAGTGAGACTGAAATTTGCATACTCCCCCACAAAACAACCAAGCTAACATTTTTCTCCAGCAAAAATCAAATTTAAGCATTTTCATTTTTAAAAAAAAGAGATTACCAACTCAATTTTAGAAAAACGACCCAAAATCCAGGAGTTGCAGAACAGATTGATGAACTGTAAAACCTAAAAGCGTGCATCAAAAGTTATGACTGATGGTTTCAAAAGGAAGCACGGAGGACGCAAAAAGAGGCGAGAGAGAGAGAGAGAGAGGCCTACGATTGTCGGTGTACCAGGAGCCAGCATGTGACGCCCTTCTAATTTTCTCCATACTTGGGATCTGATGATTTACCTAATTCTTCGGATTGATTACAAGATTCTGAGAGAGCGAGAGAGAGTCGAGTCTTAAGTGTGCGTTGGTTTGGTCACCATTATAACAATCAAACATGCATTGTTCGGTTCGGGCATTCTTCACTTTTTCTGTTGTTATTATTCAAGCTTTTGTTAATGATTTACACATCAACAAATAAAAAAAAAATCCACACTTATTTATTAATATGAAAAAAAACACATCTTATATATTAATATGAAAGACCAATACAATGTTACAAAGCCAAGCAAAGACAAGGACATTACATTATTCTTTTCAAATCAACAAATCAATCAATCAATCAATCGATCACTCTCAATACACTATTCCTAAGACTCATAACGTATAGCAGGCGGCGGCGGCGGCGGCGGCGGCAGCGGCAGCCATATTCTCTATTCCCAGACTCCAAACACTACCACAAGCTTTTTCCCCCTCCTCCTACGCAATCGACAAAACCTGCGGCTGCAATTCCAAATAACCACATTAGATTAGATGATGCTCAAATCAAAGACAACTTTATAAACAAGAAGCTCAAATCATACATATACATGTGCCGGACAAGTCCGTTATTAAAAGACCATTAATTCAAAATACTCAGCAACTATTTTTTCTATTGTAGTTTCTTAATTTTTATTTTTATTAATATCAATTTAATTATGCTTTTATAATGGATAGTAATTAATTTTTAAATTTAATTAAAAATAAGTTAATTATATTGATTAATTAAGATTTATTTTCAATTTCAAATTAGTTATAAAAATAAATTTAAGAATTAAATTATTTATAATTTTATTCATAATTAATATTAAATAATTACATAGTGCATATTAAATTACTAATAATGTCAAATTATAACAAAATCGAAAAAAGAACCAAAATCTTTTTTTTTTTTTTGAAACTGGTTTGCATAAATTACAAAAACAGGAAAGAAAGCGAAATGTAAAAACAAAAAAATAAAAAATTCAATTGATTTGAAAACAAAAAACAAAAAATTAAAAATCAAAGAGGAACCAAGCAAGCCCCAAGTATTTTGCTTTCCAATCTAATCTCTGTCCAACAATACCCTCCTCCTTTTTTCCTCTCCCTCTGCCTTCGTTCCACTGCTACAATTGTTATGCTAATGTGATGCCTCAATTCTGCAAAATCTCTCACATCATCAAAACCCATTTCAGCTTTATAATCAACTCATTCATGGCCAAGTATAATTCTATCATCCACTATGCCAAAAAAGGATACATGACAACTAAATTTCCAGCAAAAATAACAGCATTTCTGTTTGGTGGAAGGAATCACTAAAGACTCCATGAGAAATCTTTAAGTATGGCAACTCGGGTATTCCAACTTGTACATATGCTACACAAACTTCATGTTACAACTACACTCCAATTATAACACAGCACGAACAAAGTTACTCTTTTTCACCATCCAAGTCTGATGTGTGCTTACAATTAGCAGACAGGTGGCAGATTACATTTTGTTTCCCAGCCAAAAGTACTCAGATCTGCAACTGAGTGAAATTACTCAGGAACACGCATATCAAATCCTCTTAGTAGCATTTAGAAAACATGTACCCATACGCCATCGCTTAAAGTACTCCAAACAGCATTTCTGTATGATACAAACTTGCATTGCACCTTCACACTCGTTCTATTTCACACTCCTCAGATATGGTGAACCACAGCACTTTGTCATCACCAAACTACAATTAGAACTCATCATACCCCAAAATATAAGTTAGCTTGACTCCCATTGTTGGAACATCACTTTCGTTGTTCAGTTGACTCCAATAAACAATCAAAATCTAGCATTAGACACAAACAACACAAATAAAATCCTGTGCAATCTAATTCTTCAAAAGATTGAATGAATTGAAGAAAAGGCATGCAGGGGAATCCTTGGAGGTTTGTAGTGGAGAAACAGTAAGGCTAGTTCTTAATGAATACTTTGTAAACCAAGTCTGTGTCCCATTCAGCAAGTTCAGTAATCCTAATCATATCAATAACAAATAAAATTATTGAAAGCAGGAAAAAGGAGAGTTAACTTTTTAATGCACAAAGCTGAATAGACTGACTTACCTATCTTAATTGATACCACGTAGCACTTGCCAAAATAGCTAACACAAACTGAAACACTTGCCTCTTAACGAGTACCCAGCGGCTAACCAAAAGATTGAACATGCTCCAACTCATAATGAAGTTTTGGCACCCGCCTACGAAACAACGGCTCCAGCCTGAAAGACGGAATGCCAATTTCCCACCTCTTCGCATCATACATCTCATTCCAAGCCTGTACTATCTCATCAATTTTGAAGCCCAGACCTGCCACTGCAAGATGGAAGCATCTTGTAACTTCCATATATATATGTATATATAAAGATATCAATGAGCAGTGTTTGGGAGCTTGTCCTTACCTTCTAGTGCAGTGTCATTTGAACAATGGTTCTTTATCATAATGGTTATGTCCGTTGGAGAAGCACCCGCAAGTTCAAACTTCTCTACCGCAACTTCCAAACATTCTTCCCAAGTTGGTATCTCTAGCTTATATTCCACAACAGAACGCTCATACAGCATAGTACCCCATAGGAGATGAATCTGAGAACTCATATTTGCAGCCTTCTCCACAGCTTCCTCAGCAGATACTTCTTTCAAAAGCCCATCCAATCCCAATTTTTTTAAGTGGGATTCATACTCTTCAACTTTTGATAGACCATTTAAACGTTTCTCCTCCATCTCCTCCCACATCTGCATACCCTTCTCCATGCTGTCCTCAGCCTTGTTATAAAGATCTAGGACCTCCTCAGAAGGCCCATTCTCTAAATCAATGTCACTCCCAATAGCATAGTACCAACAAAGCTTTGCTTGCTCAAACTGTTGTTGCCCAAGTGCAAGATGCGCTTCATAGAAATCTGGTTTAATTTTCAGTGCTTCTTGGTATCTCATTTTTGCTTTTGAGTATTCATTCCTTGCCCAATCATACGACTTCTTAGCCTGTACTAATACAGCCTCACCGGAATTGTCTTCTGAAAAGAACACTCGTTTCCTAGCCCTTGACATGTGAACATTTCCCCAATTGAACAAAGCCAAAGCAGCCATCTCTTGGAACTTATCTGCTGCAATATCAAAAAGTTCCTGAGCTTCTTCACTTGTGACAGTGTCCTCCATTGCCTCAGAGTACAGTTTCATCCCTAGCTCATGAAGATCCAAGTAAGAATCAGAACCAAAACCCACATGGTTCTTGAATAACCGTGCAAACTGCACAATCCAATCATCAATACAAGGAGAACCTTTTTCAACCCCTACACCTTTTTCAGCATTCCCATTCTCATGAGCAATAACTGGTTTCTTATCACCCTTGTGCACATCCTCTGATATTTCCATCCCTTTATAAGATGGCTCTTGATCAAAAGTAACTTCAACAACATAAAGCCTAAGCGACCCTTGTGCATCACTGATTGATTCAGCCACTCTTAACTCATCCGTGTTGGTGATTGTAACCAAATCTCCCTCTTGGTCTCTATACTTCACAAGAACGCCCTTCATCCCAGGAAACCTATCTCGAATTATATCCCTCAACAATGGCATAGTAGAATTTCCTGGCAACTGTGCCTTCCTTATATCCTCCCCAAACACCAACTTCACAGTCCTGGTGATCACTTTCTCTTCCTTAACATCTTTAGTGATCACTTTCTCTTCTTCAATAGTTTTCATAACTACTTTATCCGTAACAACACCAGTCATTTTGTCCTCTAGGACCACCTTATCTTTATTCTCTGTACCCTTCTCCCCTACTTTACCAACCTTCTTTTTCTTCTTCACCTTCTCTCTGACCACTTTCCGCAGTCGAGAGGCACCATGCTCCTCCTCAGTTGCCAATTCAAGTGTTTTCTCATTGAAACTCATACCCTTTTCCCTCATAGACTTTTTAACAGTATCCAAAATCTCCGACGCGGTCAAATTATTGGGCTCCATAAGCAAAACATTATTAACATCCCTATATGCAAAATCCAATCTATTCAAAGCCTCGTAGCACCTTGCCCTTTTCAACAAGGCTTTGCTATATTTTGGGGAAACCTCTAAAGCTAAATTACACTCGTTGATGGCTCGAGGATACTCACCTAGACCCATTTGCATGTAGCAAGCAGCCATGTTGCTGTGGAGATAAGCCACGTCGATGTGGTTCTTAGGGAGTAGCTTCAGGGCCTTCTCGTACTTTAACATGGCACCTTCATAATCCCGCTTCTGAAACAGCTTGTTGCCTTCATCTTTGAGCTCCTGTGACATGTTGATAAAGATTGCCGTATCTTCATCGAAGGCCTTTGAGGTGTTACGCTCCATCGACGGTCTGCTTAGCTTAACTTCTGTATCTCCAATTTTCGGCGACGAAGGATTCTTCTTTTTTCCTGTTGGCTTTCCCATCTAACAGATTTAGAGATTTATGGGAACACAAGAAAGCCCTTCAACGATCGAATCTTAATTCGATTCTAAACAGTACTCTCTTCTTCAATCATCCAAGGACAATCCCCAAAGATTAAATGGGGATGAGGAAGAGGGAGACAATTGAAGACCCAAAGAGGAAAAAAAAAAGATTAACCTCAGCCCCAAAGAAAAACGCAAGAACCTAGTTTACAAACCAAACTTGTAAAGCAATAACTTCCCTAATGTCACCCTAAAAACAGAATCATCATGAAGTTTATTCTTGCTTGCTGTGTCTTTTTTTTTTATATAATCGAAATCAGGGTATAACAAATTAACAACAAAGACAATTCGATTCTCGTATTGGACGAGGTGAGGAGAATTCTGTAGAATACAAAAAAATCAAAGTATGTGATGCTGAGCTGAATATTTAATGGAGGATTTTGTTGCAGAGAGAAATGTCAGAACAGACAGACAGACAAAACACAAAACAACATTTTTTTCCTTGTCTCTCTCTTCTAGGGTTTCGATGCAGAAGAAGGTCAACGTTGTCCGGAGATATGACAAC
>JANSVA010000008.1:17980292-17991065 GCA_025504915.1 Erythroxylum reticulatum | reverse complement strand
CAACATTTTTTTCCTTGTCTCTCTCTTCTAGGGTTTCGATGCAGAAGAAGGTCAACGTTGTCCGGAGATATGACAACGGCCACTTTCCTATTGTGGCGCGTGAGAAATCATTGAATTACTGGTGGAAATACTTTAGAACGTGACTATCACTTTGCCTTTTTTGCTCTCTTGTCATGGGCTGGCCTAGCCTGGCAGCATTTACTTGGGTTGGATTCTCGTTAGCTTATGTGTGAAAGCAATTTTGTTCTTTTCGCTTAATAAGTATTCTATTTATGAGATTACACTTTCACCTTCTTCTTCTTTCCTTTTTTTTTTTTCCTACAAAGGAATAAAATTCAAACACAATAAATAAAAAACACTCTAGCTAATACTGAATTCTACGATACAAAGTGTCTTGCTTGTCTCGGTAGAAGAGTTCTAGAATAGTCATCGAGGGTTCTTAAAGCATATGCAGATCTGGACTAGATAACACTGTGAGAGAGCTCAATCGATTAGTATATTGGTTTCCTTCTCGATACACATGCTAAAGTTGTATCTCCCAGATTCGGTGGATTAAACCATGGGTACCTGTTACCAAAAAATTATCTTCAATTAAAATTATACTGAAAAAGAAAAGTATGTTAATTATCTCAAGAGAGTCCACTTCAATGACAACTCGTCTATAATCAAGCGCCCATGTCATGGAAAGGTTCAAGTGAACGCCTCATAGTTTTGCAATTAAAGAAGATCCCTTGCCGATATCGTGTAGGAACCCACTACACCACTACCAGTGACAATCCTTAATTAAGTCGCTCACAGTTTAGACTTTTATTTGACTGCATCAGAATTTATACATGGCCTAATAATTATGATCTCATAATGTTTCACATATTTAATAATTAAAAAAGAAACACCAATATTTTCTCTTTAATTCTGAATAAGAGATTGCATGAAAATATGTATGAACTCATTAATAAAATTAACTTACCAACTCAAACCAAGCCAAATTGTTATAGTTGATAAATTAAATATATTAGAGAGGCAAGGTTCCACCATGCTTGCTGATTGAATGAATCATGCAATATATGCATGAGCCTTTTCTATATGCTGCGAGCAGTTGAACTTTGGCAAATGCTCTATATTCTCATTGTGACCTGACATTTGGAAAGTGCAAGTATAAGTAATCGAAAAGCTACTGTACGCGTCATGTACTGGCCACAGCAGCAGTCGGCTGATCAGAAAAGCTGGAGAATGGCGACACTGCAATCCCCGCCTGGACGGTTGTTTTTGGGATATGGAAAGAGAAATCGATATCACAAAATGAAAAAAATAAAATCAGAAAAAGGATATTTCTTTAATTAGTAAGTCAGCATTTTCATTTGATCGGATCGGATCGGATCATGCTCTAGTGTTTGAATAATTTTGGTACTTAATCTTTTATTATTAAAATATTCATTTTTTTAGTAAAAGCTTACAGTAAGATTAATTACTGTAGATTATGCGGCTCGCTTTTGTCAAGCTTTCGGTTGGCACTCTTTCGTCAATACGAGTTAGTCCATACTATAACAGTGCTTCTTTATCCTACTTATAAACAAATGATAAATTTCTAGAATATCCATAACCATAGATTGATTCACGTAATGGATTGCATATACTGTTCAAAGTTTTCTCTGTTCTTGTTTCTTCCTTGCTTCCCACCTCAATACTAGAGCATGCATTGAGGTCGTGAAAATGATGCTTTTTGGGTACTAGAGACAGACCAATAGCATGGTGTGACTCTTACACTTAGATTTTCACTGTTGCAACCTCTCATCTGTTTATGAACTGACCGGAGAAAATTTGCATTCCCAAGGAAAGGACGAAGCTAAAACCCATCATCCAATACAGTCCTGCATTAGAACTAACGTTTGCTTTCTTTACATCTGAACAGGGGCTACAATGCAATTGTCAGGCAAGAATCACCCCTGCATCCATCCACATGTGAGATTTAACTATACACATCTGTGTCACCAAACGACATCAGTCAAGATTTAAGCCACAAGTTCGGTAGTGAAAGTGAAACTGATAGAAAGGTAATATCTGATTGATTGCGAACAACTCTGTACGTGGTCTCCAACTTCCCGGAATTTCCTATCACCTCATTGAACTGCAAAATTGGTGTATAAAACTGTTGTTTGAAAGTCAATAGTCCCACAGATTAAGTTCTCGGGACAAATGGGTTCACAAGCTTTAGGGTCATCCAGTTCAATGCTGATCAGTAAGCATCCGCCCAATCAGTTCAAGCAGCCAGGTAAGACTCCCATAAAACCTGACTCCACAGGTTGCCTAATGTCCCTTCCCCGTTTATTCAGAACTCTAACAAACTCATCCACACTTAAATTCCCATCGCAATTTAAATCGAAAACATGGAAGATGATGTCAACCACGTTATTGGTAAGTGGGATGCCGCAAACCTGAAAAATGAACAGACAATTAATGACAAAAAAGAATCATTAAACATTTCAAGACCTTTTTAGTATGTTATAATAGACTACAGTTACCACTAGGACTTCCACAATGCATTTATAGCACCCTAGGTGTAAACTGTTATTTCCAATCTAACCAATGAAATTGACACCCTATCTAATGACACTTATACCTCTCCATCAAACATATTCCCAACTCCATTAACTTGAATCAACAGCCGCAAGCTCCTGAATATTTGGAGCCTAATAAAAATCGTTTGATATTGCAGTAGCTCATTTATAGTTCTCCAATGTTTGATAGTCCAAAAGAACATAAGAACAAACTGAGCTAACAATAACACGCAAAACAAAATCTCTTACACGGTTTGCAGCTCTCTGAAAGTCATCTCGTGTTAACAGGCCATTTACTTTCCCATAACTAAAAAGGGCCAAAGAAAAGGGAAGCAATTTTTTGCGTAACTCTGCAAAATTTTTGAATTCCTCAAATGTAATGCGTACATCAGACTCGAGATTTAATTTGTCAACCCGATCAAGCAACCTGTCTAAATCACTCATGTCAGCAGAAGCAACCACAGAGAGTGCAAAATCCTTAGCTGAGATGGTTCCCCGCAACTTATAGTCATAATGGGCAAACTCTAATCTCAGCATCTGCAAATCAAAATACAATGGCAATTGACACAGTTCTGAACTCAAAATTCCACTAGAACTCTGTAACCCATAAAATACATTAAAAAAACTATAAATTCTGGCCATCTATTTTACAGATTAGTGGCCCAAAGACACAAGTATAAGCACGTATCCATGAGGAGTGTCTTGTCATAGCTGGACAGGTTGAAGAGAGAAGGCAACATCTCTACCAATCTTGCCAACATGAAATGAACCACATTTCTATAATAAGATGAGCTATGGTCTTCAGGCCGTTTAAATTCCCATCAGAGCAGCTAAGATGTTGCAAAAGAAAAGTTACTCAAAGAAAAGAAGAGTGGAACCTATATGTATTTACTTAAACTCAGTATTCCAGGGCACTTGAACATCAAAGACATTCCTTTGTGAGGACTAAATTTCTATCAGATCTTAACCAGGAAAGCAAATCCAGGTAAAGGAGAAACAATATATTGCCAAGAATCTCTAAGATTCTCGAACACCATTTCTTGTTCTCTTTCAATCAATTTCTGTTTATTTAAGTTATTGAAAGTCTGTCTATACATGGGTAAATAGCAGCAATTCTGCACATTTTAACAACTACCACCGAGTCCAAGCAATTTATGTTCAGATCAAGGTTTTACCTCATTTTGCAAATCTCTAAGAAACTGGACGAATTTATCATGTTGAAGGCGACCCTTTCCATCTTTTCCAAAGAAGTGCTCCACTAAACCTCCATTTTCCACAGAACCATTAACTTTCAACCCTGTACGAAGTCCATCCTTGTGGACAGCACCTTGTCTGTTACATGCTCGCATCAATTTCATCACTTCCTTAAACTCTTTCTTGTCTATTTCCCTATATGAAGTCCCACAAAAAGTCTAGATTATAACGGCTAATTCTAAGCACGAGTTGAGAAGTACCGTGAACATCAAAGCTGATCAAAAACTCCCGATGGCCGAGGGCAATGGGCTAGCAAAAGAGCATGTGTCTAGAGAAATAACAGTGCGCTCACCCATTATTATCAGTATCGATCGTCTTGAAAACCACAGAAAAGCTAAACTCTGGAATGCTAATCAGCGTTACAAAAAAGATATACCTACATCCAAAATTACATAAAACTTTGATTTCCAAATACCAGAAACAAGAATTAGTAAAATAAAATGAAAATTGTGCCATAAATTTATTTGATTTAATAGAAGAGCAATAGGCCATACATGTTGAAGAACTCACTCTTTGAAAGAAATAAGCCCGTCGTTATTGACGTCAAACAGCATAAAAAGCTCCGAAGGAGGACATCGCAACTCGCCTGGTCTCCGCTCGCCGATCAAATAGCCGTCCCTAACAAGGTTGGACTCAGACGGAGGGAACACAGGCACCAGTGCACGCATCAAATCTGCTGGTCTCATAAGTAACTCACCATCTGGTCTTCGATATGATGCGAAATACTCAAAAACCTAGGAAGGTAGCTCGATCAGACAAACCGATACGAACGATTGTTCATGTATTTAGATACCAAATCTGAATCAGACAGACTACATAAGAAAAGAAAAAGTACCTTCTCCGGAGGGCTTCGCAACCTTATCCTCTTCTCGTACTTGAAGAAAACCTTTTTTCTATAATCATCTGAAATGAAACGACCCATATGAACATTAAAGAAGGAAATTGATTGTAAACCAAAATGAGAAAAAAGAGCAATCACCTCCAAAGAGAAAAGTGGAGCCGCTCTCATTGGGTAAGGACATTTTCGTGAACACAGAAGTGGGACTGTGATGGTTAACAGACAAGGATCTCTTAGTCTTAGAGAAAGAGGAGTCCTGGGAATGGGCAGAAGCAGAGCAGTAGAGTAAACCCAGAGCCGAGGCCGCTCCAACAAGCGAAAGCCATCTGGCGGAAGATGGAATTGAGTTGATTCGAGGTAGAGGCGTGGGGGATGGTTGGGAGCGGGTGCAAAGGCGTTGGATTTGGATGATGAAGGGCTGAGATCTTTTGGAAGAGAAGATGGCGGGCATAATGGCCAGGAGGATGATTCCTATTTCAAGATCAAGGGAAAACTGAAGAGGGCCAAAACCAGAAATTAACTAAGCAACTAGGTCTAGGCTACGCGTGGATTGGATGGAGGATGAGGTTGAGTCCCAAGTTATTATTTCTTTTCCTCGACCCTTCCCCTCTTTCTTTCTGGACGAGGCGGGGTCCGTCCAAGTAATTTTATTTTGCAGTTATTGATTATTAATTTATAGAATGTTTCATAATTTAACAAATATATATTTAATCAACTAAGATTTTATTATATTTCACTAACTTAATCAATTAAATAAAAATTAATTCAAGTGTATTTATAATTCAATAAACATTTATTTAATTTCATTTCATTTCATTGAATTTTTCTATTTTAATTAATTAATTACAATTTAATCTGACAAAAAATTTAGTTGTTTAAATAATTGTAATTATATAATAGGGTTAAAGATATATACATTTTTTGTGTTTTACCTCATTACTGAAAAAATATCATATGATTCTATATTTTAAAATGATTTTCACACTTAAATGAATATATATAAAGTTGATATTTTTATTCTATTCTATCTTACTTGGTCTAAAAACATCAAATCAAATTTATGAGTAATTTCTTCAAAAAGAATATTGTCTTAATATAACATGAGAATTAGAGACTATAAAAACATAAAACTTTAAAGAGATTTTAAAGTTCAGCTTCTTCAAATTAAGATTTTGTATTAGGTTAGGATTACAGATTCTAAAGTGTTTAATCTTTTGAGATTTTTTCATTTAATTCTTAAATTTTCAAAATTTTTAACTAAGTAATCAACCTTTTACAACCTTAATGACTCAATTTAAAACATTAGTTTTATTAGTATTTTATTAATTTGACTAGCGAAATCTTTTTTGTCTATAACATATAAACGTTTACATGAAAAATTAATTGTCAACTAATCATTTAAGCGGACTAAACACACACAACCTTTAACCATTTTTGCACATTGTTTTGACCTGACTTGATAAGAATAATATATTCTAAAGTTAGGTCATTTTCTAGTTTTTGAACAAGTAGAATGATTAATAGTCAAGACAAAAAAAATTAGAATCTATAAAGAAAAGAAAAAGATTGTTTCACCATAAAAAGTTGTTTTCAAAGTGGACTAAACACATGAACTTTCCATAAGTAATAAGATATTTTCTTGGTTCAAACCAACATAAAGAAACAAAAAGGCTTATGATTTATATGTATCATTGACAAACAAAAATATGTAACTAAGACTCACTTAGTTATTGTTGATGATGCTTTAAAATGAAATTAAACTACAAGTTAACACTATTTAATTCATTTGTTGTCCTAAAAACAAGCATTGTAGCATCATTAGTTTACAAGTCATGTCGACCAAAAATTTGAGAGCCTAATTTTAGAGCAATTTAGATGTTGCATGTATTGATTACAGTTTCATTTTAGAAAATCAAGGACCTAAAAGATATGATACCTAATCCACAAGAACAAGTTCCTATACACAAACCCTTCCTTATTAAGCACCTTAGCAAAAAAAAAAAAAAAAAACACTCTAAAGATTACCATTACTAAATGAGAAGCTAAACAAACAACTTAAAACTATGATTATCTCCCTGAAAGTGTCTCCTTAAAAGTGTCAGAAGCTCTATAATTCTTATTTTAAATGGAAATAAGCCAAACAAAAATCCAAAAGTAGGTTAATAAGATTGATGGAAATTATGTCTCCAACACAATTTAGAGTGAGTGATGCACTATTTTGCATCTGAAATCACTTTCCAACTTATATGTTCCTCTTTTTGACACCATATTTGGCAATATTCGTGCTCTTATGCACAACACTAAATGTTGTAAAGGTTGCCTTCTGTTGATGCTTTCTATGCTTATAAGAAATTATCAATGTTAAAAATCATAAGTGTACGACATAGCTGTAGCTAATATAAGCACGTCCAAGTCGATCCCACAAAAACTATAAGTACTAGTAATTACTCTTTTCCTATTATCTCACCATTATTTCAGATTGTGGATTTAATTAAAAATCAATGTAAACAATTAAACTAAGATGAAACAACAATGAACTTAAGAAAAAAGAAAATACTTAGAAAAGTCTATATCAAATGCATAGTACTTATATGGTGAAAATCCTTAAAAATCTTTGAATAATAACCTTTTATCATAAAATAATATTATTGATTATTGGATCATAAAAATTCTTATCTTATGTTAATATCTTTTTCAAGACTACTAACAACAAATCCATCAATTGATTAATAGAAATCTTTTTAGTTTAAACCCCTAGGATTGTATTATCGATTTATGAATTTCACCATCAGGTTTGAATTTAATCCAGAGGATTTGTCGACCTATTTCTTAGTTTGTATGTAACTCCTTCTAATTATCGTAGATCTTTTCATACAAGAGGATTTCTTAATCTCAATCATATGAAATTAAATCATGCACTAATATTCCTGATATATTAAAACAAGAATAAAATGCTTAATTGAATCTTAATAAACCAATCAATAAAATTGTATTAATTAAAAAATCGAATCATGTTATTATCACAACTTACAAATCATCACACCTAGGTACTAAACAAATTTAGTTCATACTCATAGAAAACAAAACCAAAGATGAAAATGCAGAAGTATAGCCTCTTTATAAGTCTCACAACTCAAAATAACTTAAAAACTCAACTCCTCCTATTTATTATCTGTTTCACGTCCTTTTCTATTAAAAATTAGGATTTCTAGGTTATAGATAGTCAACATACACAGGCATGTACGCGACTGTGTACCTTGAAAAAAAACCTAAATTTGAGTTTTACATGGGCATAGAGACTTACACAAGTAACATGCACAGGCGTGTAGCTCTGTGCAACTATAACCTAAATTCTTCAATCTTCACACGTTTACAAAGACTTACACAATCACTATATATTATTGTGTAGGTTTCAATTACTGACAAATCATTGTTCCATACCACAATTTCATTTGAATTTTCTCCTTTTGATCCAAGAAAGTAATTATCACCTATAAATGTACTTAAAGCAAATTTAGTACCATAAATATTATAAACTAGTAAATAACAAGCAAATTACATTAAATATGGGTATATAATTATAATCCAATAAGCATTTATCAAATGTTCACACTAAGCTTTTGCTTGTCCTTAAGTAAATCATAATCTAAATTATTAGTCTTACAAGCATCCATCCCTTATTAACCTTAACATGTCCATCTATACTCTAAATTATCATGTCATATTAATCAAATTAAGATACAATTAGAATCAAATTATCCTAGAACTAACCTTCATAAGTCAATATCAATAATAATCACATTGATAATCTTTTTTAAATCAAAAGTACAAATATTTACATTAAGATTTCTCTCAATTCACTCAAGTGTTTAAGCATAAAGTGTAAGAACTCTCAAATCAGTGTATAGCATAACTCTTAACCATAGGCTTGTGATATTATCATATCTCCACCACTTATAAGTAAACTAGAAATAAAAATCAAAAGGTCTTAATATAAGGTTTTAATGGGGCTTAGGTAAGGTGTGACTGAGATAATAAAAAGGGTGATAAAATTGAAGAAAATTTATAAAATCAAAATTACAAGAATTATAAGAAACTTATTCTTCACAATATATAGGTCTTTCATATTATAAATCCATTGGTACTATAACTTCAACACATTTTTTTCACAATAAATCATGTACCAATAATTAAAGAAATATTGGACCTTTTCAAATTTTAAGTTTCAAGTAATCAAATATTGTAAATAACTTTCAAGTTCCAAATTAAAACACGAGCTTTAAGAAAGATAAGATAAAGGTTAATATTAGGGTTATAATCAATGAAAAAAGCTAAACAATTGTTGAATCTAAACACCTTTATCACTTTATTGCTTATGACTTAACAAATGTGGTCTCAATATGTCTAATAAAAGCAAGTTTTAGAATTATTCAATTATGCATGATAACTCAAATGAAAGACTAAAAGAGCTTAAATATTGATGTATTTGCTCTTAGGCTTAAAAGCTCACAAAAATGGATCTTTTGTATGTAAATAATATGCAATCTCATTCAAATTAATTATCTCAATGATTACTAAACATATGACTTATCAAAGCATTCTATTCTAACTTTTAACCCTTTGCATACTAATTCAATTCAATAACAAATAATGATTTCAAGTATCTATGGACATACTTCAACTAATTCAGGATATTAGTAAATAAAATTTAAAAACAAAGATTATAATAATCTTAAGAAAATTATAATCCCTTTCCCCGTACTTAAAATTGTGCGTTATTTCCAATGAACACAATATAAGCACTAATACGTGAAAAAGAAGAAAAGGTGGAATTTGTTACTTTCCTGAATAATAAAGATTTCATAATTCTGATTTTGACGACTTTGATTATAACACCCTGTCCTAAGGATATACGGATGTCACACAAATCAAACTTAGAACATGCCAAGATATTCTCGCAAATCTTAAAAATAAGGCAACATACTTCACAATTCATTCGAATATTGAGTTATAAACAAAACACAATTTACACATTGTATTTATCAATTAGATGCCTTAAAGTTCAATCCATCCTATGTTATAGTTATTACAAACCATTTACACAAAATACAAATATGTCTCATAATTTTAAATACAACTAAAAAAATTATACAAAACATCTTCCAAAACATTACACATCCTTCTTTGGCCACTACGGTTGTCCCAGTCTTAATTATTTTTATCGAAACCTACACAGAGAAAAAACCATCGTGCTAAGCATATAGCTTAATGGGGAATATCTAAATATGATACAAGATGGTGACTACTTCTAACAATCGTCTAGCATTTATAAGCAAATGAATCTTGACTTATCATAAGCAATCTTTAATTATTCAAATCAGAGAGTAATCAGAATACAAATTGCATTAGAATATAAAATAAATGCATCATAACATAATATACTTACATCAGAACACAATATAAAAGTACCAGAACTGGACATGATTGTTTCATAGCGGAACTAATATCAAAACACATACAAAATTACCTGCTAATCTTTTTTACAAAAGTGGGTAACGGGAATAGAACAAAAGATACCTATGATTGGTATCTACAGAAATAGAAGAGACTTGAGTCTCTAAAAGAGAAGACATTATAGTGTCTAAGAACACAAGACATCGTAGTGTCTAAGTACAGAAGCAGCTGCAGTCCCTTCTAGGCATGTCTATGTACTCACAACTAAGACTTGACAGGTTTAAAGAAACACATATCACATTTCAAAATTACATGTAAGAGAAATAATGCATAATGTAGGAATTTATTTCCTTATGCTCAAATTGAATACATTCTTTAACATTCGAGCAAACTTAATATGCCTTATGAATTCAAGAATTTGTAACAATACGTCAATAATAGCATTAAGTAATTACACATCATATATGTTCATACAAATTCCCAATTCTCAAACATTCATAATTAATTCACATTACTTAAATCCTTTGGATCACATTTGTCTTCATAAGAACACCTTCATCCCTTGAACAATTCAAATATTCTAAAATTGGATGCATTAATATCAAACATTCCATTCCTTAAGTTATCACCTCAATTAACATTCCAAAACTTATTCAACCTTTAACCAATTAA
>JANSVA010000008.1:17969251-17980192 GCA_025504915.1 Erythroxylum reticulatum | reverse complement strand
TTAATATCAAACATTCCATTCCTTAAGTTATCACCTCAATTAACATTCCAAAACTTATTCAACCTTTAACCAATTAATCTAACATCAAATCAGTTATACCATTGTAAAGGCTCTTAACCTTATATGGTTCAACAATTGCACAAAACCAAAATTTTCTCATTTCAAAGCATTTCCCATGACTGTGGGAAGGAGCTAATGTAGCTCTTACCATCGTGGGATGAATGAACCAAAGTTTCACTATCCAATTGCCTTTAATTTGTTTCCAGATTTTTAACACCTTCATACTCAATTCAAATCACCTTCATCATCATCATCATCATCACACCTAGTCCGAAGTCCCGCAATAAAGCAGGGTTTGGGAAGGTCTGATAGTACGCAGCCTTACCCCTACATAGTATTCCATTAATTACACCTCAATTATACCTTAATTATGCTTCAATTCATCATCAAATCCACATCCAATTGCAATTCAAAATCATTCATTAGGCAGCTCACAAACCATTGTCTTTCACGCTACAAAAACCAAAATAGAATCTATCATACAAACATCATTTTCCAGAACTCATTTTATCATAAACACAACACATATTCTATCCCAATTCAAACATCATATAATTTGTATTATTACATGCCATCAAGTTTAAAATTCCACCTACATGTTTAACTTAAACTCCTACTTCAATGAACAAGCCAATCTAGCCTTCCATGCAATAAGCACAATTCCAAGATTAAGGTGGAAGTCGGATAATTTTAACACTAAGAAGACAATAACATAGAAAATAGCATGATGTAGCTTTCTTGCTGCAATATTTGAATGTGGTAATTCAGAAAAACTCAAGAAAAACACAAGGTTGTAAGATAGGGACAAACTTTCAGGGACAAACTTTCAGTGGTGAGAGATGAAGATGGTAAAGAATAAACAACAGAACAACTTCTGCATTAGTTGAGTTCATTTGATGCTAGATATCACAATTGTGTAATGACACTTTCCCTCCATATAAGCTACCAAATGTCACAAATCTATTAGCCCATTTGTCACTTAATCTCCTATGCCAAATGTCACTCAATTTATAGGATTAGTCATCCACACTTTTTATGTATCAACTTGTCTTGCCACTTAACATTTTTCCTAATCCAAATGTACATTTTAATTCATCAATTTTCCAATTGCAATAATAAATTCCAAGTTACTAATTATAATCCATCAAACCAAAATTCAAGACTTAAGCAATATACAATCAAATCATAATCATTAACTCCTATCACATTTACTTTCATGGACATATAATGTTCCTACTAAGGTGTAATTTGGGGCCTCACATTGGCACTGTCCATTTGATGTGAGATATAAACATCCTCGCAACATATAAATAAAAAGGATAAAAAGATAAAAGAAAAAAAATAATAGTAAAGAAACAAAATACGAAATATGAAAATAAAACTAACATTAAATAAAATTGCACTAATGTTTAGACATAATAAATAATAAGGGAGAAAAATAAGAAAAATAAAAAATAAAGAGGCAAAGAAAAGATGAAACCAAAATACTTTGACCTATTCAATAATGGAGGGTACTTGGGTTGTATATCCTCAAAAGGCGCAGGAGTTACTGCTGATGTACCTAACTATTTGCTCCAGATGATGAAAGTTGAAAAATTATGCCTTGATGGCTCGCTATCGTCAATAGTAGATCCTCCATCCATTTAACAAAGGTTTTGAGTTGTCCTATCCACTCCACGATCTCCACCTGCTACACCTAAATAGTTTATTGAGTACCCATGAGCTGCTCTATATGTCTCTCCAACCGAGCTATCTTCAGCTGGTTTTAGTGTGATTTCTACACCTTAGGTACCTCTGTACTATTCCTCTTATGCAATCCCTTTCGTTTGGGATGGTGGTGAATGTGGCTATGGTGGCTGCTTTAAGTGTGTAGCTCCTCTCTAGTTCCTCCCAATGTTAGTTCATCGGAAACTCCAATTAAGAGGTAGATATCACCCATAGGTCCCCATCGTCTATGTACCATATGCATATGTTTCATCACCTAAAGGTTTAATGCTGCCTTGGTACCCATTAGTTGCATCAATGGTAATATATCAAAGAACCCCATCCATCATGCAAGCTTCATCATATAAGGCCTAACACAAATCATGCTCTCCTCGCTCTGATGCCTGAAAAATTGGGCTAAGGCATACCCCAAGTGAATTGGCATCCTCTTGCTCATGCTCCACAGATAAAACACGTCCAAATTCTCGATAACTCCTCAATTATCACCTTAATTACGTAACGTATGACTCATAATACTATATATATATCTAAGCATAGGATGTCACACTTCGAATATGTTAGATTTACTAAGGATGTAGTTTTCCCCTATGCTAATCATAGGTCAAAAGTGATGAGGAGATAATCCATACGAAAAGTCTATTCGTAGTTTGATGTTCTCCTAATCGTAAAGGCCCATTATGATGGAAAATTTTAAATAGCTCATCGGAACCATATCCCCCATCACCCAGAATTGGATCATGTTTTGACTATTCCCATTGTAGCAACCTCTTTCCACGAAGAATGTGGAGAGCACCTTAAGTGTCAGCTCCCAAATAAAGGCTTTATGATATTGGAGAATTAGAACCACGTACTATCGTTAACAAGGTCTCAAAGTCACTGGCCTAAACCATCTTCTTCAACACCTCCCAGTGCCAATACCAAACAATTTCTCCTTAAGCCATTAGTATTGTTCCTCTTGGGATCCATCATCGAATAACAACATTTATGGCCACTTTAGGGACTGGGCAATGTTGGCAGGCTTGTGTTATCTACAAGCTCTAGTCAAATCTCTAAAAGACCTTTCTCTTCATTATCACTTCCTTAGGATCCACGATCTTGTCATTATACCTAAAAGTGTTCTTACTACTACACAAAACTCACAATTAGGTTCCAGCCTTTCCTTATACTTCTCTAATGTCAACACCAAACATATATTGAAATTTAATCTATTATATATGAATCTTAAAACTAAATCCAATGTTTGAATACAAATTCAAGATATGACTATCGTTATAGAAGTTTTGTTTCATTAAAAAAATGTGAAACTTAAAACTAAATCCAATATTTAAATACAAATTCAAGACATGATTTTCAATTTAAAGAAAAAAATCCAGCTTTGGCATACAAATTCAAGGATGAATAAATTTTCATATCATCTTAATCAATCTTGTTTTAAGAATTTCATACAATTAAGAAATCATTTTAATTTCAAATTAATTAATAAAAATTATCATAAAATAAGCACTATCAAGTTAATGGATAAAACTTATATTTTGATCAAAATACAAGTAAATCTCTCTTATGCCAATTGTAGAAATATATATATAGGATCTTTTAATTTATATACATCATTAATTAAATCACTTATTTGAATTTGATTTTTATTCTACTAATTAAAAGAATTCTTCGTAAGAAACTCTTTTTTATAAGAAATTGTCTTTATTGTATCTATTATTTATAAATAATGTCATTAATGGTTCATTAACAGTTATCGTCTGAAAGATCACACCTTTTAAAATTAGTAGTAGATGTGTCCTTTTATTCTCAACACCTACGTACCTCCAAAAGAATCTCATTAATGCAATTGAAGAGAAGCATTTTCCGAAGCAAGGCTGGTTGCGGAAGTTCTGTACCTCGGTAAATACTGATGGATGCATCTATCAGCTGATCAAAAAGTTTGTGATGTTATTAGAATTCCTCCCACTTTATCCTTGAGACTTGCCGCACTTCACTTACGTAATTGAATATTCATTCTTTGTCTTCTACACAAGTTTTTAAATACATGTCTTGATCTATAGCTAATGGTTCATTTTCTTTCTTGCGGAAGGTTGGCTCAGGTTGGGCAATGACGCTTCCTCATCTGATGTCTTTCTTGCAGGGGGTTGGGTCAAGAACATATAAAGAAGTTAGAGGGTCAGGCACTTCTACTTGAGCATAATTCTTCTCTTTCTTCGTATCTTGCTCTCTGAACATCTCTTCTTCTATAAGTTTCTTGACACTTAATTTTCCAGCATCAGCTGCTATTGTTATCGTCCCTTGAACATTATGGGTTCCAGAACAATTTGTCTTCGGATTGCTCATCTTAATTTTCCAGCATCAGCTGCTATTGTTATCGTCCCTTGAACATTATGGGCTCCAGAGCAATTTGTCTTAGGATTGCTCATCGTTTCAGTTATATTCTTATTTCAAGAATGCTTGCTCCTAGGCCTATTATCTGTGAGGGCCATACATTCCTCTACGTGTTGATATAACTCACAAGCAAGAAGAGAATCTGATTTCTCACTTCTTATGAAAAACGGTAAGAATCAAAGTTAAATAGATATACGTTTTTTTCTGAAATATTTTTCTGAAATGGAACAAGTTCTTATTCACTCTCGAATGAGTCCCGTACAATCATGTTCCATTGAAGGCCTTAACATTTACGCCATATTTTCCTTCAAGTCCGTAAATAACGTCTTTCCAGTCCGAACTAAATACACCCAGCAGCAGGGCTGCACCAATCAAACCAAACTATCAACAGTAACATCGTAATGAAGATATGACAAGAAAAGGATGTGGACATACCTCGCATCAGAAAATACGCAACTAACGAACGGTAACGGCAACAACGGATGATGGCGAATTTTAACGGTGAACGATATCGAGGACAAACGGTAACCGTAACAAGTTATGTTCCGATGATAGGAGTTATGTTGTTCCGATGATAGGAGTTATGTCCTTCAATTGTTCATAAGTTTAATGTTCCCCAAGTTTTAATTCGAAGTGGAGAGTATAAGGGTCCCAAAGAACCACTTCCATAGCCATTTACATGTACAAAATCATGTCTCCCAACAAAGAATATAAAACTCGCCCCTGGTTGACTCAGTCCCGTCCTATACTAAGATAGACTCGTCAATTTCGACTTGCTCTTGATGTATATTGATAAGCTATTATCCTCCAATTCAGCAGCGGAGTCGATTCCGTGGCGCCGGACTAAACCAATTTGATCAGCATCTTAGGGGAGAAAAAGTGAACTCTAATGACTGATTCAAACCTGTAAAAAGCAGTATCAATGGTCATCGGCTTTGGACATGATTGACAATCTGCTAGGTCTCGGTTGGAAATCGCCTCTTCTCCTGAGCTGATGCGAAGAAGGACGAATCAACGCCGTTAAAGCTCTCTTTACCCACTCACCTTCCACGCCACCAATTCTCACGAGTGAATTCGTCATCGCCGATCTTCTCATGTTCAACCTATGCGGCGTGTAGGAATCATGAATGCTCCTGCCGTGACTACGAACTTTCTTGTGTAAGCTGCACCGAAACGAACCGGGATGTGTGGTTGGCGAACACATGCACGTCTTCTTAGGGAGCGAGATTGGATTGTTCTTCGTGACCGTTATTGACCGACTGGGAGAAACAGAGCGGTCAACAGAGAAGCGAAAGGAGGTGGAGAAAGGAGATGACGCGCTGAGATTCACGAGCGTCGGAGAAGCCGACTTTCGGTCGTTGGTTGGAAAGAAAGTCGACGGCGTTGTGGCGAAACACGAGCTTGTCGATGAGGCGAACGCGGACAACGACGGAGAAGACGAGTAATAAGAATTGCAGTGAGAGGCTGGGAATGTACCGCACGTCGAGAGGGACCGAAGGACTGGTCCGTTATCTCTAGATCTTCTTGATTGAGAGCTTGTCACCATTTCTGGACTAAGACTCTTCTAGAAGAAAGAGAGTCGATAAAAAGAAGGGGGAGACAGCGAGAGGAGGCCGTAAGATTTTCCCTTACAGGGCCTTAGGCTAGTTGGTTTGGCAAACCTAGCGAATCTCAAAGGCTGTTTTTATAGATTGGTACAATGAGGGTGTGATGGTAAATAGCTGAGAAGCCAAGGGGTTTACTGTCTTTCAACTTCTCAACCACGGTTCGGCCATGGTCGGTTTGACTCGAGGACTGGGTTAAAGCGTTAGGGTTCTAATCCAACGGCTGGGATGATGTGATGTTTGATCGCAACAAGCCGACGGCAGAAAGAGCCGTTTGGATAACAGTTACATGGAGCAGTAGGATTCTTTGCCACGTGATGGGCCTGACCTGGCAAACGGTATCTGCAGTTGGATTCTTTTAATTGTTCATCTTTTGAGTTATTATTTTACTTTATTAGGTTAGAAAATAAACGAGAGAAAGTATGTCCATTTAGAATTAATATTGAACTAAACAAACAGTAATAAGAACTTGACGAGTATAGTATAGTTCACTAGTTAAATTACGAGTTCTATGCAATTTCTTATAAAGAAGTTTCGGTTGCAAAACTAAACAGACTGATTCAAACTCCAAAAGTGTGTGGTTGATTTTTTCTTGCAAACGGATGCGTCAACATGCTGTTGCTTTCAGTTGGAATGGCCTCGGTCAAGATACTCGCACTCACGCCGTCATTAACAATGATCAAGTTGTTTGTGCCGGAAAAATCAAATATGTGGTCTTATTTTTTTTTTTTCTTCCAAAATTCTAATTATTATTTTTCTTTACTTTTTGTTATTTCATATTTTTGGAAGGGCAAACTGAAATTAGTGAATCAAGTCAGCCGTACGGTGTTTACAATCCAAGATTTAAAAGGAACAATGCAGGCTCAAAAAGTCAACAGAATAAGAGATTAGCGACATATCATACAGCCTGTTTTCGCGATAGGGGAATTGGGAATCTATTGGTAATCCAGTGCACTTCTTAAAAATAATACAAGAGAGAGAAAGAGACGATAAATGCAAAATTATTCTCATTCATTGTCCTGGCAGGAGATACAATATTTCTTTATGCTTCCTATAAACTCCTAATTTTCGTTTGGCTCAAGAAAAATAAATTAATCAACATGCATAGTGTTACAAATTTGACTTTCAAATAGAATTAGGAAAAGTATTCAAATGCCACAAGCCCAACAGCAAAACTAAAAATTCAATACAATTATAAATATGAAGTGGAAATCAATTTCTTATTTACGTAATCGATCCCTTAGAACGTAATTAATCTTTGGGTCGTCCCATAACGTGTATATACCTTGCTTCACATTTACATGTAAAACCATACACGAACACAAACGGCAACTTTCAAGGGGTATTCACAAACCTTGTGCTCGACGAAAGAGGGATGACCAGCAAATGAACCCTCCATGATTACGATAGTCGTTGCCTATAAAGTAGAAACATGACCAGCTGTCCTGACTAATAATAGTATTGACCCGAACTATTCGTTTGCTAGAGAGCTGTGTCTAAAAACATAAGGTTGCGCGTTCATGTCTTTTTCAATCCCTCGATATCATGGAAAGCCTGCTGAATTATGGAACTTGTTTCTACATATAAGTGCTACACAATTATTTTTCATATAAGAATACATGTACTACTTTGTTAGGTGTTAGGAAAATAAATCATATGATCTAATACCTTTTTTATTACGACGAAACCTATTTGTAAATTTCCCAATGTGCTGGGTTTTCAACTATTTTACTCTTTTTATTTTTAAATAAATGATGAGTTAGTTGTAATTATGATAAACATATATATATGTCTTCTTCCAATCTCACCATATTAGATATGATTTTTTTCTCTTTAATTTGTATTTCATTTGATTTTATCTTGTGTATCTTATTTATCTTGTATATCTCATTTGATCTTCAATATCTTATTTGTTATTATTATCATATACTTAAAACAAGTATAAATACCTATAAAACCTATTCAGTTATACACACAAGCAATACAATATAATTGCATTTCAATTGCTGCCTTCTTCTATTCTTTTATGGTATCAGCGCCTAAACACTAGTACTATTTCCGAGCTATATATTCAAACTAATAGTCTATTTCTCAAACACCTACCCTGCATACAGAAACAAACACACAAAAATACCTTACTATGCATACAGAAACAACATAAACAATCACACAAAACATCCTTTTTTTTTTTCCGAACCAGTACATCACAAACAAAATTCAATGGTAGATCCTACTTCTCCCACATTACCATTCAGTCATATTACAAACTTCCTAACTTCAAAATTAGATTCTTCAAATTACCTCAGCTGGCACAACCAAATACATGCCATCCTTGTCACCTTTAATCTCATTGGCTACGTTGATGGATCATTTACACCACCTTCTATCACTTCACATGCTGAACCTTCAAAATATCTTAGGTGGCAAAAATTTGATCGACTAGTCTACTGTTTCCTCACCGCCCGCCTTGCAATTGGATGTACTGCAGCCCTTGACCTCTGGCTCAATTTATAGCAACACTTCATGTAACAATCTAGTTCCCAACACTCTCTGCTCCGACGAAAACTACATACCATCCAAAAAGGACAAAAATCAATTACCGAATACCTTGCAACTATCTCAACTACGATAAATGAGTTAGCATCTATAGGTGATAACATATCAGATTCTGACCTTATAGTTTTTTACCTTGAATGGTTTACCTGTAGATTTCGAATCCTTCATCAAAGCGGTGGAGCATCGCAAATCTAGCATCTCATTTGGTGAACTCCAGGCAAAGCTCCTCATCCATGAACAACGACTTCTCTCGTTTCACTCCGCTCCATCATTGGACATTGCTCTCACCGCTTCGTTGATTGGCCATTCATCCTCTCCAAACACTTTCAGACGCGACGGCTTTAGAACGAGGAGAGGAGGATGCGGACAACACCAAAGTTTTAACCCTAATGGACAACATTATGAAAGTGGACCGACTGGGCCTAATGCACATGGTCCTGGACCTGGGCCGATTGGGCCCTCAGACCCTCAACTTGTCGAATCCTTAACACCGTACAATGGTCCAAACATAGTGATTGTCGTTAATGGACAAACTCTTCCTACTTCCTCTACTAGTAACATCACATTCTCTACTCCCATTAGATCCCTTCACTTTAATGACATTTTAGTTGTTCCCAATCTTACTACAAATTTACTTTTTATAGCTAAATTTGTTAAGGATAATTCTTGCATCATTGAATTTAATCCCTTTGGTTATATTGTGAAGGATCCCCACACCAGGATACCACTTCTCGCGGGTACCATACACAATAATCTTTACCCATTGAAGATTCTAGTCAATTTTACAAATCCGATTGCTCTTCAACCAGCTCTACTCCACTTCAATTATGACATCAGCGTCTTGTTCATCCTTGTCCTGCTATACTCTTTAGGTTATCTCCCCTTTTAAATATCAAACCTCATGTAATAAAACATTGTACTTCTTGTCTTCGAGAAAAAAGTACTTGTCTTTCATTTCTCTTATCTTCTCGTGTTTCAAATAAGTCACTACAACTTATTCATTAAGATATTTGGGGACCATCTCCCTCCCTTTCCTTCTCTGGATTTCATTATTTTATTCTTTTTATTGATGATTTCAGTCGATATATATGGATTTATCCTTTAACCCATAAATCTTAAGCCTTTTCTCGTTTTCAGACATTTAAAGCTCACTTTGAAAATCTTTTTTGACCTCTATAAAAACTTTTTAATGCGATGGAGCTCCTGAACTTATCAAAGGTGTAACATCATGTTACCCATAATAAGGTTAAAATAGTAAATGTGAGAGATTACTGAGAAATTAAGAAAACACATCTCATGATCATGCATTACACAAGATACACATACACATGAATATTGAATCTTTGCACATAAAAACAATTGTGTATGCATTCATTGACAATTTTCAGGTATAATTGTTTATAAATGTGAGTATATTGAGCAATGTGGTTTTATATGTTGAAAATTGATTTGGGGAGTGTTTAAATTGATTTATAATTTTTGGAAAATTTTGAAGAAATTTCTGAAAATTGTTGAGTATTTTAGCTAGGAAAATTACCAAATGGCAAAACAATTGTTAAATGTTAGTAGAAATTATTGTCCAATGGCAATGGAAATTTTGAAAAATGAATTTAGGATTTATTGACAAGTGCCATTGAAAATTGGGAAACAATTGGAGTAGAAATTGAAATTGATGGGACTAATTAAATGAAAGAACCAATCAAATGTTTTAGAAATTGGACATGTGGCAAGTGATAAACATTACTTGCCAAACAATGCCATAAGCCTACTACCTTTTTAATTAAAAGCCTTCCCTTTTTTGTTGGCTTCCACGATGCTCTCTCCCTTAAAAGCCATTGGTGTTTTATTTGGCTCCCTCCATCATTTTCGTAGCTCTCTTTTCCCTTTCTTCTTCTTAAGTTTTAACCTTCAAAACTTATCTTTCATGCTACTCTTCCACCTTGCTCTCTCCTTCATTCTCACTAAAAGACCCAACCTATTCCTCCATGAAAGTTGATGATGGTGGAGATGAAAGAGTTAGGGTTTAATGGTGATTTTGAAGATTGAGAAGCTAAACTAAGTTATGCTTTAAATGTTATGGGTATTGTTAAATGAAACTAGAATGATGAGAAATGTGGAATTGATGACTTGATTTTTGTGAGTTGAATGTTGTGACGTGGATGGTGAAAAATCTATGTAAATGTCATGTTTTTGTAATTGTAAATGATCATTAATGACCCATGATTTGTTATAGATCATTAATGACCCATGATTTGTTATAGATATGTTTTGGAAGTTGGATGATCCATATAATGGAGTTAAGATGAGTGTAGTAAATCAATTATGAATGGGAAAATGACTATGTTCTGTTTTTGGATAATGATCAAATATATATCATGAATTGATTTGTGAATGTTTTGGATTTGAAATGGAGTTGAGAATGAGGAGTGATGAGGTAGAAAAGGGTGATCTTTGTACAAATATGTCAGGTGTAAAAATCTGGAAAAAAATTTAAAGATGATGGATTGGAAAATGTTCATTGAGTATGCTTCAGTCATTTAGCCATAACTTCTTCTCTAGTTATCCAAATAAATTATTCTTGTTTTTAATTAAACTAGAGATGCATAGC
>JANSVA010000008.1:17897715-17920433 GCA_025504915.1 Erythroxylum reticulatum | reverse complement strand
TCGTCTTATCTTAATCTAGCAATGTAAGTTCAATATTCACAATTCCAATTCACAACTCATGGTTCAATACATCATCAAATAGAACATATTGGATGAAATTTATCATCAAAGCATAACACACAAATTGCATCATAACTTAACATATCAAAATGCAATTGCACAAACAAATGGCTCGAGGGTTCTGTCGAACAAAATGGAGAAACCGAAGTTTACACCGTGAGCGAAACGAGTCTACTTTTTGGATCTTATATGCCACAAGCGGGCAGTTGGGAGAAGGCTTTATATCCACGTGCACGTGCTTACAAAACGGTTACACTCTTGCCTAAACAAAATCAATTTTCATACTCAATTCAATCAATCATAAACTTAAAACAAATACAAATGGATGCTCAATGTTTGGCATGCTTTATAAGCTATCCAAAAGTGTTCGAACTAGCTTAGTGCAAAAGCTAACTATCTCGAAGTTTGTCCAATTGCCTCACAAGGATTGCTAATCTTCTCGTTTTACACCTAAGGAGGGGAAAATGATGGGTTGAGCTACACAACTTAGTAGCTAATATATTTATAGTCATTGGCAATAAGCCACATAATCAAATATATATGCGTCTATTCATATAGGCATACTCGTCTTATCTTAATCAAGCAATGTAAGTCCAACATTCACAATTCCAATTTATAACTCATGTTTTAATACATCATCACATAAAACATATTGGATGAAATTTATCATCAAAGCATAACACAAAAATTGCATCATAACTTAACATATTAAAATGCAAATGCATAAACAGATGGCTCGAGGGTTCCGTAGAACAAAACGGAGAAATCGAAGTTTCTACCGTGAACAAAATGAGTCCACTTTTCGGATCTCGTATTCCACAAGCGGGCAGTCTAGAGAAGACTTTATGTTGACGTGCACATGACTATGAAATGGTTCCTCTCTTGCCCAAACACAATCAAATCTCATGCTTAATTCAATCAATCACAAGTTCATATTCTTATGCTTTTTCTTCTTTCCATTTAATCAAAATGCCATGATACAATTCTAAGGTATAGCATGATCATACTCACAATTCAATTTTATCAAAATGTCATACATCATAATGCATTTTTCACATCACAACAATTCAAAACGAGTCATTTTAGCACACAATACACATACAAGGCAATTTGTTATACACATAACAACTATAAATAACCCACCTTATTTCGTTTGAAAATCCAAACTGAATTGTACCCTTCCTCCTGCTCTTGAATAGAGTTTTCTTTATTTCCTAACATAACCAAAATTCTCATTCAATCCACATTCAAATGGAATTCCCCCTAAAACTTCCATAATCAAAAAAATGCAATCAACACAAATCAAGCTCAAACCTAACCTACCCATAGTCCATCTAGGTTAGAAAAGCCAAAACCTAGATTAGAAACCCTAAAAATAAATGGGTTCTCTTAAATCATCTTCTTCTAGCACACCCTTCATTCTTTACATAAAACGCCTTTCTCTCTCTAACTCCTTCTCTAACCAAGCGAGAAGAAAAGATAAACTTACCTTGACAAATCTTCCTCCTTCTTCTTCTTCCTACGTTTCTTCTCTCTTCTTCCACATTTTCTCCTTATTTTCTCTATTTCACGTTGCTTTCTTCTTCTAATTTCTTATTCTCACAACTCCCTCTCTTCTTCTTCTAATTTAGGCCACATTTTATTAGTCTTTTCCACTTTTACCCTTCATTTATCTTGTCCTTCCTATTGTGCCCTCCCTTTGTCTTTAAAACTAACATCTTAAACTTCTAACTCCTTAACTAATGATCATGGAAAAATTGAAGGAATTTGATAATACTTCCTTCTAGAAAAATGTTCCTCATTGTCTTAAGTTTCTAATGACACTAAAATTATTCAATTTGGTTCAGAAATTTGAAAGTTATACCCAAAACATTTTTTGACTTTTCTTATGCTCGAGCAATATTCTATGCTCAACTTCCATAAAAAAATGAAATTCTTAGAGACCGAATTGATACTCTATTTCATCATAAACTTTGTATCCCTATGTCTCTAGTTCACTCCAAAACAAAAATCATCTCATTTGGATATTTAGAGAAAAATTTATGGCTAAAATACGGAATCATACTCAGTGAACATGTTTCAACTACCTTTTCTAGCTTTTAACTTCCAACATTTCACATATAACCCATCTTGTACTGAAACCATTTTTTTTCTACTTCATTTCAAATTTAAGAATTCTTTTTTTCTTTACACATGACAAATCGCCAACAATTTCTCATTTAATAGTTCTAATTTCTAAGAAAAATTTGGGTCCAATAGTATGTGGCTTTGATTAAGTTTACCTATAATAATCAGTATGACGGTAGTATCAGTATGAATCCATATAAGGCGTTGTACGACAAAAAGTGTTGTTTGCCTTTATATTAGGATAAAGAGGGTCTAAGAATTGTGAAAGGCCCAGAATTGATTCAGGATACTGTTGACAAGGTGAAATTGAGTTGTAGTAGAATTAAAGTAGCACGAGATAGATAGAAGAATTATGTGGATCAATGTAGAAGAGATATGGAATATCAGGTAGGAGATAGAGTATTTCTAAGAGTATCACCTTGGCGAGGTGTGCTGAGGTTCAATAAGAAGGGTAAGTTAAGCCCGAGATACATTGGTCCATATGAGATAATCAAAAGAATTGGTTCATTAACATATACGTGAGCCTTGCCTTCTAAAATGGCACAAATACATAATGTGTTTCATATGAGTATGCTTAGGAGATATCGGTTGGATCCAACTCATATGATACCGACTCAAGAGATTGAAGTTTCTAGTAATCTGAGTTACGTTGAGGAACTAGTTAAGATAATTGGCTATCAGAATAAACAATTGAGGAATTGAGCGATCCCATTAGTGAAAGTACTTTGGAGAAACCATTCAAGTGAAGAAGCCATATAGGAAATGGACGAGAACATGAAAAGACACTACCCCTATTTATTTGATTATTCATGTAAGAATTTTAAGGACGAAATTTCTTAAGGGGGAAGAATTGTAATTTTTTTTGTATATGTTTAGGGTTCAACCCTAGATTAAATATTGCATATACATACATAACATTATCATTCATACACGAATTGATATTTGTACACATTACAAAGATAGCATATGCATGCAATTGACTTATTTTGACGTATGAAAGAAGTTAATTGAACATGATATGAATTGTGATTTAGTATGTCATGAATTTTGGTACATTCAGATTTCAATTAGTAAATTTGGATTAAATGTTGTTAATTGAGAGATTAATGAATTAAATGTACATTTGGTCAAAAATCAAAATAAATGCCAAGTGGTAGGACAAATTGATACATGAAAAATTAGGGTGATTAAGCCTAAAATTGAATGAAATTTGGTATGGTAAAATGTGTGAAAAATGGACTACTAATTAATTGACAAATGGAAAAATTATTGTGTGACATATGGAGTATTTAATTAGTAACTAATGACAGCATCTTAAGTGGATTAATGGTAGCATCTTGATTAGGAAAATGTAAGAAATGACTTAGGACAATTGTTGTGCTTTCATGGTGACATCTAGCATGTGAAGTAGCAAGTTTCTGCACCAGAGTTTTGCTTCTTCTTTCTTTTGCTTTCATCACCAAAAATTGCTCCTACTTTCTCCTCTATATTTTGCCTGAACCTTAGCCAAAACTAGCTTTTTACCTTACACAAAATAGCCAAGAAAACCATCTGAACATTACCTTCATCTTGCTATCCAAAATCAACCTATTTTCATCTTAAGTTTATGATGAATGTTGCTTGCATGGAGACTTGATTTAATCTGAAGTTTGAGATGAATTGAAAGCCTAAGAAGTAAGTGACAATCTGAGTTTTATGGCATGTCAAATGATATAAGAACGATGCTTGAATTGGAATCAATTGCATATGTTATTGGTGAAATATGTGCTGGAAAATGTTGCATGAACTTAGAAGTTTTTCTATTTTGTTTTTGGTATATGGAAACCATAGAGTATAGGGCATTATGAGGATGAATTGTACTAGAATTTAATGTATAAATAAGGTGGATTTATGCTAAAGAAAGATGTTAATTTGATGTTCTTGAATTGGGAAAAAACTAGGACTATATGCATAGTAATGTAAATGTTTCTGGTTTAATTTTTGATGCATGAAAGACTAGGATTTGTGAGTTGTTAATTGAATAATTTTAAATTGGAATAACAGAGGTTATTAATGAGGAATTGTAGTATGATTCAGGCTTAATAGAGGTATATTTGGTGAACTATAAAGAGGCTGTTTTAATTTTGTTATAAAGTGTTTAAAAAATATAGAAAAGTGAAAGAAGAATTGTTGGAATATGTAGCTGTAGTGTTTTTACTAAACATGAATCGGTATTTTTTCCATCACTTGTTCTCTAGACATCCAAATGGGATTATTTGAATTTTAGATTAAACTAGAGATATATGGATATATTTTTCCTGAAGGAATTGAATTTTATTTATGTTTCTAAAAGTTTCAAAATTTAGCTTGAAGTTAAGTTTTTGGATTTTGTCATTGCTTGAGAACAGTCTGTAGTATTTTAGGAATAACTCTAGGAATAATGAACTAAATTGGAGTTCATTATAAACTTAAGACATATAGGAACATTTTTTTAGCAGAACATATTATCTAGAAACCTTAGATTCTATGTCATAATGGCCATACAAAGCTGACTTGAAACTTGTCCTAAGAAAATCTGGAAAATTAATGAAGGAAAGCCATATACGATTGTGGAAATTGCATGGAAGTAAATAAAATGTTCTTTCATGTAATTTTTGAACCAATTAAGGATAAGGTATTTAACTATGATGCATTTGGACTTGATTAAGGTTTAAAAAGAATATAATTTGATGTTGGAAAAGTGGTTAAATGTGTGATTGATGTTATACTTCAAGGAAAATAATGTTGGATAATAATGCATCTAAGTTTGGAATGAAGTCCTGTTAAAGGAATAAAGATATTCATATGAATGGAAATGGATTCCAAAGGATATTAATAATGCATTACGAATGAATGAATGAGAATTGTGAATTATGTGAAATATTTGTAACGCTAGAAAAGAGTTAGCAAATGTATGGTTACTGAATGGAGCATGATCAAGTCTACTTAAGGTATTAATCTAAATGAAAACAAGAAATATCCAAGTGAAAAAATGCAAACAAGACATATCCAAGTGATAATATGTGAATGATTATGAATTATGATTAAAGAAACATACCAAGGATAGTCATTGGGCATGCATTGAATATGACATAAATATATGTGCACAAATGAATAAGTATTTGATTGATTGACTTTGTAGTGTGAATTATGTATGAAATGTATGATTTTAGATGCCTAGGTCAGACATCATTCAGACATTGTCAGACCATCCAAGCAATAGCATAAATTGGAGCGTCATGTGAGTTAACCTAGATGATTTCACTACGATTGATTTTGTTTCTGTTTAATTCCCATTTATTAAACTAATAATGACTTCATTATGATGATTCTGTACATTAATAGTCGTTTGATATTCATGAATGTATTGGAAGTGTCTCTTTGCATTTGATTTCTAACTGATTTTTTAATACTGAGGTTCAATGAATATGAGATTTTGTCTGTGCATCATAGGTAAATGTTTGGATGACATATTCTATTATTTGATGCATTTCATAAAATGCATATTCAGATAAAGGCATTGTGATCAGAGTAGCTAGTTTGGCTCAGAATTTTGCATGTAGAGCTTTGCTCCATCATTTTTGTATCTGACTGAGCCCAATGGACCAGTATCTATATCTGTATTTGTATCTAAAAGGTGCTCGATCATAACAAATAATAACAAATTTGGAGTCTCATATGCATCTGCATCAGCATTTGTATATTTATGATTATGAAAAATATGATTAAGAAACCTTTTCTGAAATTGTGATGATAAAGTGATATGACATAATAATGTGATTACTTGGGTTATAAAAAGTTGAGAAGAATAGTTTGAATACTTGAGGAAAAACGTGTAAATAATATAAGTAATGAAATTAAAGAGAATTTTGGGAAATTATAACACCGATATTAATTATATCGTCTAGATTTGGACCTTTTATAGTATACAATGATGTTGTATAAGAGATTAGGATAAAATCCAATACAGCATAATAAAGTGATTTCATATGCATAAAGACAATTGAAACCTCATGGGTTGATTATTTGATACAAGAATTGAAACCTATTGCAATAGTGATTGCTTGAAAGTTGGAGACATTATATGTACAGAAACATCTCGGATATATATAAATATACAGATCATTAAAGTTTGAGGTAATTATTGAGTTGAGAGAATTGAATACGAGACTGAGACGATGGATAGAAGTACTAAAAGATTAGGATGGTACAAATGAGTATTTCCCAGTAAAGTTAGTGTTGTAATTGATACGTTAAGCAGAAATCCCAATAGCAGTGAAGCATGAATTCAGATATTGAGGTTATCAGATCTAGTTCAAAAAGGAGAAAAAAATGTGGAGTTGAATTTTGGGCAAATCAAAGTACTATTTGCTATGGAATTAAAGATCAGTTTCACATGAAAGGATTAACAAAGCCCAAATTGAGGATTCAGAAATTGTTAATCTTATTAAGGATTCGAAAATGGATCTGAATTCTGAGTTTGAATTAGAAAATAATGTTTTGTGATCAAAATGAGAAGTATGTATACCTGATAAAGATGATTAAATAAAGAAATTACTAGAGAAAACACAACTAACAAATTAAGTTATCCATCCTAGTAGGAATGCATCGAAACAACATTTAGTGACTAAGAATGTAGACTCAAGTGACTGAACGTTTGAATTTTCCTACGGTCTTAACTGTCAGAGATATGCTTAAAACTTATATTTTGGAGTTCATAGGAACATGAGATCAATGTATAGTTCTATTTGGCTTTAAGCATCACAATCATTATCATAGTGATAACATTAAAATACCCTGTGGCGTTATACGACATAAAGAGTCATCCGCCTCTTTATTTGGATGAATAGTGCCAAAGATGGTTAAAGGCCAGAATTGATTCGAGATACTGCTGATAAGTGAAATTAATCTATGTTAAAAATTAAATGACTCAAGAAATAAGAATAAATTAGGTGGATCAACACCAAAGGTATGGAATATAGTGAGATAGACATAAGAGTTAAGTGTAATGACACTGCAAAGATGTGAACTATGAAGCAAAGGATGAAATGTTTCTGAGAGTATCACTTTCCCAAGGTGTGCTTAGATTGAGTGCAAGATTTGCTCAGGTTAGGATAAAGAAGCAACTAAGCTTAAATTGTATTGGTCCATATAAAATTATTAAGAACCGGACCATTGACTTATGAGTTAGTATTACTAACAAAGATGTCTTCGATTCATAATGAGTTATATGTGAGTATGTTAGGAAATATTGATACGATATGATACAGGTGTTATCGACATGGGAAGTGGAAAATTTGTGAGTAATCTAAAACATAATGAGGAATTAGTTAAGAAAGTGAATAACCAAATAAAGGGTTTAAAGACCAAGTGATTCTATTGACTATGGTCTTTTGAAACAAATTATTCAATGGATGACGTTAAATAGAAAATGGAGGAACATCCTGCTTTCTTGATCAATTAGATAAGAATTTCAAGGACAAAATTCTTTAAGGGAGAATTGTTGGACCCCAAACTTTTCTTGGAAGTTAGAACTATTAAATGAGAAATTGTTGTCGATTAGTCATGAGTAAAGAAAAAGGAGAATTCTTGAATTAGAAATGAAGTAGAACGGTTAGTTTAGGTACAAGACAGGTTATATGTGAAATGTTTGAAGTTAAAAGTTGGAAAATGTAATTGAAACATGTTCACTGAGTATGCTTTGGTGTTTTAGCCATAACTTTTTCTCTAGTTATCCAAATGAGATGATTCTTAATTTTTATTAAACTAGAGAGATATGGCTACATTTTCATGAAGAAATCGAATCCAAATTCCATCTTAAAGAGTCTCAAAATGTGATAAGAATTTGAAAAATTGGGTATGCTTATGTGAAAGTTCGTCGCGACCAACTATTAGTTTGGCCGTAGCAAACTTGTGAGATTTTGTTAGGATTCCTCTCGGGAAAAGATTTTTGTATCCAACTCTTGCCTTCTCCGCAGCAAACTTGTGAAATTGTTGGAAAATTCGTTTCGGGATAAGTTTGTCGCGGCAAACTTGCCTACACCTTGAACATGCTTTGATATTTTGATAATATCTTGTTCTTTAGTTATCCAAATGGAATGATTTTTTATTTGGAGTAAACTAGAGACATAGGAATACAAATTTCTTGAAGAAATCAAGTTTGAATTCAATCTATATGAATTTAAATTTTTGGATGGAATTTGAGCACAAAATACTGTTTCAGTATAAGAGCGTTCTGGAAATGTTTGGGATAGAACTTTCATATTTCTGAACCAAATTGAATGATTTTGGTGTCATTAGAAAATTAAGACAATGGAGAACATTTTTCTAAAAGGAAGTGCTATCAAATTCCTTCAATTACTTGATCAGAATGATCATGGAAAATTGACCTAAAGGTCTCGATTTTTTGGAAGGATTTAGTTGAGTTAGAAGTATAAGATGTTAATTTTAATAGACATAAGGGGTCAAATGGGAAGGACAAGGTAAATGAGGGGTAAAATGGAAAAAGACCAAATAAATGGTCTTGACATAAGAAAGAAAGAAGAGAAATCCTTGAAAGAAAGAGAGAAAAGAGAGAAAAACGTGGAGAGAAGAAAAGAGAAGAGAAGAGTGTGTGGATTGTTGGAGAAGAAGGAAAGAAGAAGAAAAAGAGGAAGAATCAACTTGTTAAGCTAAGAATCATCTTCCTTCTTGCTTAGTAGAAAAACAAAAGGGACTTAAGAGAGAAATGAGTTTGTGTAGGAAGACAGAAGAGAAACCCTAGATGGAGGTTATGGGTTACCAAACTAGGTTTGGTTTTTCTAACCTAGATAGACTATGGGTAGGTTAAGCTTAAGCCCAACTTAAGATTTATTTAATTTTTTTATTTTTGAAGCTTTATGAATTTCTATAGGAATATTGTGTTGAATGAGAACTTGGTTGTTTAAAGGAAACCAAGGAACACCAATCCTAGAGCAAGAGGAAAGGCAACCTTAAATTGGATTTTGAAAATGATTTAGGTGGGTAATGTATTTATAGTTATTATGTGATTGGCCAAATTCTTGCCTATACGTATGTATGTGCAAATATCTTAATTTTTGAATTATTGTGAAGATTTGGTAATACATGATGATTATGATTATATTATACCTTGGAAAAGGTTATAACATTTTATGTAAACGAAAAGAAGAAAAAGAATGAAAGTATGAGCATATGATAAAATGAATTGAGCATAAATATAAGCTTTTCTTTGGGAAAGAGTGGAATCATTTCATTTGGCATGTGCATGTAGACAAGTGCTTTCTCTCGGCTACTTGCTTGTGGCGTATGAGCTCCGAAAAATAAACTCATTTTGTTTATGATGTTAATTTCAATTTCACCATTTTGTTTCATGGAACCCTCGAGCTATTTGTTTGTGCATTGCATAGGATTTATTGAGCATGATGAACAATTGTGTGCTAGATATGGATGGTTGAATATTCATGATTTGACTTGTGGTGATAATTGCTTAAATATGAGTTTGTGAGTTTGGAATTACGGATGATTTTCTAGATATAATGAGATGTAGATACATATATTCATACACTTGAATTTGTGGCTAATTATCGATGGCTATAAATATATTAGCCACTGAGCTTTGTAGCTCAATCCATATTTTTCCCTCTTCAGGTGCAGAACGAGAAGGTTAGTGATCCTTACAAGGCAATTAGACAAACTCCGAGATAGCTGCATTTAGTAATTAAGTTAGTTCCATTTCTTTTGGGTAGCTTTAGCAGCATATCGAACATGAGCATCCATATGTATTTTGTATTTAGCTAATGATGTAATGATGATATATAAGTAAAATTTTTCAAACTCTTTTGCTTTAGCAATGAAATGAAGAATTGAAGAAGTTTCTTTTGTGCATGTTTATGTTTATCTTCTTAGTTGAGATTGGGAGTTGTTATTAGTAATGGAGTACGATGTAGTGTTGAAAGAATTGTTTGAAGGTATGTATTTTGTGATGTTAGACGTTCAAGTCTAGCGTCTGTTTAAAGGTTTCACCACAGCGAATGCTGACGCTGAAATTTCTTACCAGTTGAGTTGTTTCAACGTGTCTCTTGTACGATCTCTCTTGATTGCCCCCAAATGGGTGCCTCAAGATTGGGAAAGAGACCCAAGCACCATCATGTTTGGTATCAAAGAAATAGTTGGACTTTGGAAATGAGGTCCAACACTAATACCAACTTTGTCACAACCCAAAATGAGCACGTGATTGACACGTAGACTTGAGGTTTAAAACCTTATATCACATGTAAGCCTACCATTAGTGACAAAATGAATTCAAACCCTAAGAACACAGGAAGTCCATATAATACAATAACAATAGTGCACGTAAGAAAGAAGTTTTACAAATAATGAAATCTTGTCACTACGGACAATACAATGCAAGATAAATGAAAATAAGGAAAGAACATAAATAAATGTAGGTAGGTCGCAACAGACACGTTATAGGAGTCACTATTGTGAAGTTGGTGGTAGCTGACCTGAAAGAAAATAAAGTTGAGGGGAGTCAAATCGCTGAGTAAGCTCACACCATCTTACGCACAGTTATGTATGAATATTAAAATACATACACATCATGCTAAACATCTAATCACATAAACAACACAAATAATTGTAGGGAAAAATATGTATAAGACCCTAATCTCCAAGGGTAAGCCCTCACAACTCTAAACCTCGAATGGTTACGGGAGCTATGCATCACCAATGGCCCAACCATGCTCCTATACTCAAATAGCCATAAGGCTCTCTTAATCCAAAAGAGCAGCGGGGAGCCAAGCCTCACCAATAGACTAGCCTTCTCTCAAAGTGTCCAAATTTATAAGGATCACAAATAAGGGTCAGATCAGGAGTTAAGCATTAACTAAGATCGACCTATAACATATCTCAATATCATAAACAAAACATCTCTTATAGTCATAACCAGTATGCATCTGGTCCTGATCCATACCCATCAAATTGCACATCCTACAAATCTTTTCTTTCCCATAATCGAACATAGCAATACATATCAAATTGTTAAGCATGTAATTTATCAAGTAAACATCCAGTTATATAATGGCCAATGCATATATGCAATAGCCAAACTAACACATTCACTTAGTTAATTCGATATAAAGGCTTATATATATATATATATATATAAGCCTTTATATCGAATTAACTAAGTGAATGTGTTAGTTTGGCTATTGCATATATGCATTGGCCATTATATAACTGGATGTTTACTTGATAAATTACATGCTTAACAATTTGATATGTATTGCTATGTTCGATTATGGGAAAGAAAAGATTTGTAGGATGTGCAATTTGATGGGTATGGATCAGGACCAGATGCATACTGGTTATGACTATAAGAGATGTTTTGTTTATGATATTGAGATATGTTATAGGTCGATCTTAGTTAATGCTTAACTCCTGATCTGACCCTTATTTGTGATCCTTATAAATTTGGACACTTTGAGAGAAGGCTAGTCTATTGGTGAGGCTTGGCTCCCCGCTGCTCTTTTGGATTAAGAGAGCCTTATGGCTATTTGAGTATAGGAGCATGGTTGGGCCATTGGTGATGCATAGCTCCCGTAACCATTCGAGGTTTAGAGTTGTGAGGGCTTACCCTTGGAGATTAGGGTCTTATACATATTTTTCCCTACAATTATTTGTGTTGTTTATGTGATTAGATGTTTAGCATGATGTGTATGTATTTTAATATTCATACATAACTGTGCGTAAGATGGTGTGAGCTTACTCAGCGATTTGACTCCCCTCAACTTTATTTTCTTTCAGGTCAGCTACCACCAACTTCACAATAGTGACTCCTATAACGTGTCTGTTGCGACCTACCTACATTTATTTATGTTCTTTCCTTATTTTCATTTATCTTGCATTGTATTGTCCGTAGTGACAAGATTTCATTATTTGTAAAACTTCTTTCTTACGTGCACTATTGTTATTGTATTATATGGACTTCCTGTGTTCTTAGGGTTTGAATTCATTTTGTCACTAATGGTAGGCTTACATGTGATATAAGGTTTTAAACCTCAAGTCTACGTGTCAATCACGTGCTCATTTTGGGTTGTGACAAAGTTGGTATTAGTGTTGGACCTCATTTCCAAAGTCCAACTATTTCTTTGATACCAAACATGATGGTGCTTGGGTCTCTTTCCCAATCTTGAGGCACCCATTTGGGGGCAATCAAGAGAGATCGTACAAGAGACACGTTGAAACAACTCAACTGGTAAGAAATTTCAGCGTCAGCATTCGCTGTGGTGAAACCTTTAAACAGACGCTAGACTTGAACGTCTAACATCACAAAATACATACCTTCAAACAATTCTTTCAACACTACATCGTACTCCATTACTAATAACAACTCCCAATCTCAACTAAGAAGATAAACATAAACATGCACAAAAGAAACTTCTTCAATTCTTCATTTCATTGCTAAAGCAAAAGAGTTTGAAAAATTTTACTTATATATCATCATTACATCATTAGCTAAATACAAAATACATATGGATGCTCATGTTCGATATGCTGCTAAAGCTACCCAAAAGAAATGGAACTAACTTAATTACTAAATGCAGCTATCTCGGAGTTTGTCTAATTGCCTTGTAAGGATCACTAACCTTCTCGTTCTGCACCTGAAGAGGGAAAAATATGGATTGAGCTACAAAGCTCAGTGGCTAATATATTTATAGCCATCGATAATTAGCCACAAATTCAAGTGTATGAATATATGTATCTACATCTCATTATATCTAGAAAATCATCCGTAATTCCAAACTCACAAACTCATATTTAAGCAATTATCACCACAAGTCAAATCATGAATATTCAACCATCCATATCTAGCACACAATTGTTCATCATGCTCAATAAATCCTATGCAATGCACAAACAAATAGCTCGAGGGTTCCATGAAACAAAATGGTGAAATTGAAATTAACATCATAAACAAAATGAGTTTATTTTTCGGAGCTCATACGCCACAAGCAAGTAGCCGAGAGAAAGCACTTGTCTACATGCACATGCCAAATGAAATGATTCCACTCTTTCCCAAAGAAAAGCTTATATTTATGCTCAATTCATTTTATCATATGCTCATACTTTCATTCTTTTTCTTCTTTTCGTTTACATAAAATGTTATAACCTTTTCCAAGGTATAATATAATCATAATCATCATGTATTACCAAATCTTCACAATAATTCAAAAATTAAGATATTTGCACATACATACGTATAGGCAAGAATTTGGCCAATCACATAATAACTATAAATACATTACCCACCTAAATCATTTTCAAAATCCAATTTAAGGTTGCCTTTCCTCTTGCTCTAGGATTGGTGTTCCTTGGTTTCCTTTAAACAACCAAGTTCTCATTCAACACAATATTCCTATAGAAATTCATAAAGCTTCAAAAATAAAAAAATTAAATAAATCTTAAGTTGGGCTTAAGCTTAACCTACCCATAGTCTATCTAGGTTAGAAAAACCAAACCTAGTTTGGTAACCCATAACCTCCATCTAGGGTTTCTCTTCTGTCTTCCTACACAAACTCATTTCTCTCTTAAGTCCCTTTTGTTTTTCTACTAAGCAAGAAGGAAGATGATTCTTAGCTTAACAAGTTGATTCTTCCTCTTTTTCTTCTTCTTTCCTTCTTCTCCAACAATCCACACACTCTTCTCTTCTCTTTTCTTCTCTCCACGTTTTTCTCTCTTTTCTCTCTTTCTTTCAAGGATTTCTCTTCTTTCTTTCTTATGTCAAGACCATTTATTTGGTCTTTTTCCATTTTACCCCTCATTTACCTTGTCCTTCCCATTTGACCCCTTATGTCTATTAAAATTAACATCTTATACTTCTAACTCAACTAAATCCTTCCAAAAAATCGAGACCTTTAGGTCAATTTTCCATGATCATTCTGATCAAGTAATTGAAGGAATTTGATAGCACTTCCTTTTAGAAAAATGTTCTCCATTGTCTTAATTTTCTAATGACACCAAAATCATTCAATTTGGTTCAGAAATATGAAAGTTCTATCCCAAACATTTCCAGAACGCTCTTATACTGAAACAGTATTTTGTGCTCAAATTCCATCCAAAAATTTAAATTCATATAGATTGAATTCAAACTTGATTTCTTCAAGAAATTTGTATTCCTATGTCTCTAGTTTACTCCAAATAAAAAATCATTCCATTTGGATAACTAAAGAACAAGATATTATCAAAATATCAAAGCATGTTCAAGGTGTAGGCAAGTTTGCCGCGACAAACTTATCCCGAAACGAATTTTCCAACAATTTCACAAGTTTGCTGCGGAGAAGGCAAGAGTTGGATACAAAAATCTTTTCCCGAGAGGAATCCTAACAAAATCTCACAAGTTTGCTACGGCCAAACTAATAGTTGGTCGCGACGAACTTTCACATAAGCATACCCAATTTTTCAAATTCTTATCACATTTTGAGACTCTTTAAGATGGAATTTGGATTCGATTTCTTCATGAAAATGTAGCCATATCTCTCTAGTTTAATAAAAATTAAGAATCATCTCATTTGGATAACTAGAGAAAAAGTTATGGCTAAAACACCAAAGCATACTCAGTGAACATGTTTCAATTACATTTTCCAACTTTTAACTTCAAACATTTCACATATAACCTGTCTTGTACCTAAACTAACCGTTCTACTTCATTTCTAATTCAAGAATTCTCCTTTTTCTTTACTCATGACTAATCGACAACAATTTCTCATTTAATAGTTCTAACTTCCAAGAAAAGTTTGGGGTCCAACAATTCTCCCTTAAAGAATTTTGTCCTTGAAATTCTTATCTAATTGATCAAGAAAGCAGGATGTTCCTCCATTTTCTATTTAACGTCATCCATTGAATAATTTGTTTCAAAAGACCATAGTCAATAGAATCACTTGGTCTTTAAACCCTTTATTTGGTTATTCACTTTCTTAACTAATTCCTCATTATGTTTTAGATTACTCACAAATTTTCCACTTCCCATGTCGATAACACCTGTATCATATCGTATCAATATTTCCTAACATACTCACATATAACTCATTATGAATCGAAGACATCTTTGTTAGTAATACTAACTCATAAGTCAATGGTCCGGTTCTTAATAATTTTATATGGACCAATACAATTTAAGCTTAGTTGCTTCTTTATCCTAACCTGAGCAAATCTTGCACTCAATCTAAGCACACCTTGGGAAAGTGATACTCTCAGAAACATTTCATCCTTTGCTTCATAGTTCACATCTTTGCAGTGTCATTACACTTAACTCTTATGTCTATCTCACTATATTCCATACCTTTGGTGTTGATCCACCTAATTTATTCTTATTTCTTGAGTCATTTAATTTTTAACATAGATTAATTTCACTTATCAGCAGTATCTCGAATCAATTCTGGCCTTTAACCATCTTTGGCACTATTCATCCAAATAAAGAGGCGGATGACTCTTTATGTCGTATAACGCCACAGGGTATTTTAATGTTATCACTATGATAATGATTGTGATGCTTAAAGCCAAATAGAACTATACATTGATCTCATGTTCCTATGAACTCCAAAATATAAGTTTTAAGCATATCTCTGACAGTTAAGACCGTAGGAAAATTCAAACGTTCAGTCACTTGAGTCTACATTCTTAGTCACTAAATGTTGTTTCGATGCATTCCTACTAGGATGGATAACTTAATTTGTTAGTTGTGTTTTCTCTAGTAATTTCTTTATTTAATCATCTTTATCAGGTATACATACTTCTCATTTTGATCACAAAACATTATTTTCTAATTCAAACTCAGAATTCAGATCCATTTTCGAATCCTTAATAAGATTAACAATTTCTGAATCCTCAATTTGGGCTTTGTTAATCCTTTCATGTGAAACTGATCTTTAATTCCATAGCAAATAGTACTTTGATTTGCCCAAAATTCAACTCCACATTTTTTTCTCCTTTTTGAACTAGATCTGATAACCTCAATATCTGAATTCATGCTTCACTGCTATTGGGATTTCTGCTTAACGTATCAATTACAACACTAACTTTACTGGGAAATACTCATTTGTACCATCCTAATCTTTTAGTACTTCTATCCATCGTCTCAGTCTCGTATTCAATTCTCTCAACTCAATAATTACCTCAAACTTTAATGATCTGTATATTTATATATATCCGAGATGTTTCTGTACATATAATGTCTCCAACTTTCAAGCAATCACTATTGCAATAGGTTTCAATTCTTGTATCAAATAATCAACCCATGAGGTTTCAATTGTCTTTATGCATATGAAATCACTTTATTATGCTGTATTGGATTTTATCCTAATCTCTTATACAACATCATTGTATACTATAAAAGGTCCAAATCTAGACGATATAATTAATATCGGTGTTATAATTTCCCAAAATTCTCTTTAATTTCATTACTTATATTATTTACACGTTTTTCCTCAAGTATTCAAACTATTCTTCTCAACTTTTTATAACCCAAGTAATCACATTATTATGTCATATCACTTTATCATCACAATTTCAGAAAAGGTTTCTTAATCATATTTTTCATAATCATAAATATACAAATGCTGATGCAGATGCATATGAGACTCCAAATTTGTTATTATTTGTTATGATCGAGCACCTTTTAGATACAAATACAGATATAGATACTGGTCCATTGGGCTCAGTCAGATACAAAAATGATGGAGCAAAGCTCTACATGCAAAATTCTGAGCCAAACTAGCTACTCTGATCACAATGCCTTTATCTGAATATGCATTTTATGAAATGCATCAAATAATAGAATATGTCATCCAAACATTTACCTATGATGCACAGACAAAATCTCATATTCATTGAACCTCAGTATTAAAAAATCAGTTAGAAATCAAATGCAAAGAGACACTTCCAATACATTCATGAATATCAAACGACTATTAATGTACAGAATCATCATAATGAAGTCATTATTAGTTTAATAAATGGGAATTAAACAGAAACAAAATCAATCGTAGTGAAATCATCTAGGTTAACTCACATGACGCTCCAATTTATGCTATTGCTTGGATGGTCTGACAATGTCTGAATGATGTCTGACCTAGGCATCTAAAATCATACATTTCATACATAATTCACACTACAAAGTCAATCAATCAAATACTTATTCATTTGTGCACATATATTTATGTCATATTCAATGCATGCCCAATGACTATCCTTGGTATGTTTCTTTAATCATAATTCATAATCATTCACATATTATCACTTGGATATGTCTTGTTTGCATTTTTTCACTTGGATATTTCTTGTTTTCATTTAGATTAATACCTTAAGTAGACTTGATCATGCTCCATTCAGTAACCATACATTTGCTAACTCTTTTCTAGCGTTACAAATATTTCACATAATTCACAATTCTCATTCATTCATTCGTAATGCATTATTAATATCCTTTGGAATCCATTTCCATTCATATGAATATCTTTATTCCTTTAACAGGACTTCATTCCAAACTTAGATGCATTATTATCCAACATTATTTTCCTTGAAGTATAACATCAATCACACATTTAACCACTTTTCCAACATCAAATTATATTCTTTTTAAACCTTAATCAAGTCCAAATGCATCATAGTTAAATACCTTATCCTTAATTGGTTCAAAAATTACATGAAAGAACATTTTATTTACTTCCATGCAATTTCCACAATCGTATATGGCTTTCCTTCATTAATTTTCCAGATTTTCTTAGGACAAGTTTCAAGTCAGCTTTGTATGGCCATTATGACATAGAATCTAAGGTTTCTAGATAATATGTTCTGCTAAAAAAATGTTCCTATATGTCTTAAGTTTATAATGAACTCCAATTTAGTTCATTATTCCTAGAGTTATTCCTAAAATACTACAGACTGTTCTCAAGCAATGACAAAATCCAAAAACTTAACTTCAAGCTAAATTTTGAAACTTTTAGAAACATAAATAAAATTCAATTCCTTCAGGAAAAATATATCCATATATCTCTAGTTTAATCTAAAATTCAAATAATCCCATTTGGATGTCTAGAGAACAAGTGATGGAAAAAATACCGATTCATGTTTAGTAAAAACACTACAGCTACATATTCCAACAATTCTTCTTTCACTTTTCTATATTTTTTAAACACTTTATAACAAAATTAAAACAGCCTCTTTATAGTTCACCAAATATACCTCTATTAAGCCTGAATCATACTACAATTCCTCATTAATAACCTCTGTTATTCCAATTTAAAATTATTCAATTAACAACTCACAAATCCTAGTCTTTCATGCATCAAAAATTAAACCAGAAACATTTACATTACTATGCATATAGTCCTAGTTTTTTCCCAATTCAAGAACATCAAATTAACATCTTTCTTTAGCATAAATCCACCTTATTTATACATTAAATTCTAGTACAATTCATCCTCATAATGCCCTATACTCTATGGTTTCCATATACCAAAAACAAAATAGAAAAACTTCTAAGTTCATGCAACATTTTCCAGCACATATTTCACCAATAACATATGCAATTGATTCCAATTCAAGCATCGTTCTTATATCATTTGACATGCCATAAAACTCAGATTGTCACTTACTTCTTAGGCTTTCAATTCATCTCAAACTTCAGATTAAATCAAGTCTCCATGCAAGCAACATTCATCATAAACTTAAGATGAAAATAGGTTGATTTTGGATAGCAAGATGAAGGTAATGTTCAGATGGTTTTCTTGGCTATTTTGTGTAAGGTAAAAAGCTAGTTTTGGCTAAGGTTCAGGCAAAATATAGAGGAGAAAGTAGGAGCAATTTTTGGTGATGAAAGCAAAAGAAAGAAGAAGCAAAACTCTGGTGCAGAAACTTGCTACTTCACATGCTAGATGTCACCATGAAAGCACAACAATTGTCCTAAGTCATTTCTTACATTTTCCTAATCAAGATGCTACCATTAATCCACTTAAGATGCTGTCATTAGTTACTAATTAAATACTCCATATGTCACACAATAATTTTTCCATTTGTCAATTAATTAGTAGTCCATTTTTCACACATTTTACCATACCAAATTTCATTCAATTTTAGGCTTAATCACCCTAATTTTTCATGTATCAATTTGTCCTACCACTTGGCATTTATTTTGATTTTTGACCAAATGTACATTTAATTCATTAATCTCTCAATTAACAACATTTAATCCAAATTTACTAATTGAAATCTGAATGTACCAAAATTCATGACATACTAAATCACAATTCATATCATGTTCAATTAACTTCTTTCATACGTCAAAATAAGTCAATTGCATGCATATGCTATCTTTGTAATGTGTACAAATATCAATTCGTGTATGAATGATAATGTTATGTATGTATATGCAATATTTAATCTAGGGTTGAACCCTAAACATATACAAAAAAAATTACAATTCTTCCCCCTTAAGAAATTTCGTCCTTAAAATTCTTACATGAATAATCAAATAAATAGGGGTAGTGTCTTTTCATGTTCTCGTCCATTTCCTATATGGCTTCTTCACTTGAATGGTTTCTCCAAAGTACTTTCACTAATGGGATCGCTCAATTCCTCAATTGTTTATTCTGATAGCCAATTATCTTAACTAGTTCCTCAACGTAACTCAGATTACTAGAAACTTCAATCTCTTGAGTCGGTATCATATGAGTTGGATCCAACCGATATCTCCTAAGCATACTCATATGAAACACATTATGTATTTGTGCCATTTTAGAAGGCAAGGCTCACGTATATGTTAATGAACCAATTCTTTTGATTATCTCATATGGACCAATGTATCTCGGGCTTAACTTACCCTTCTTATTGAACCTCAGCACACCTCGCCAAGGTGATACTCTTAGAAATACTCTATCTCCTACCTGATATTCCATATCTCTTCTACATTGATCCACATAATTCTTCTATCTATCTCGTGCTACTTTAATTCTACTACAACTCAATTTCACCTTGTCAACAGTATCCTGAATCAATTCTGGGCCTTTCACAATTCTTAGACCCTCTTTATCCTAATATAAAGGCAAACAACACTTTTTGTCGTACAACGCCTTATATGGATTCATACTGATACTACCGTCATACTGATTATTATAGGTAAACTTAATCAAAGCCACATACTATTGGACCCAAATTTTTCTTAGAAATTAGAACTATTAAATGAGAAATTGTTGGCGATTTGTCATGTGTAAAGAAAAAAAGAATTCTTAAATTTGAAATGAAGTAGAAAAAAAATGGTTTCAGTACAAGATGGGTTATATGTGAAATGTTGGAAGTTAAAAGCTAGAAAAGGTAGTTGAAACATGTTCACTGAGTATGATTCCGTATTTTAGCCATAAATTTTTCTCTAAATATCCAAATGAGATGATTTTTGTTTTGGAGTGAACTAGAGACATAGGGATACAAAGTTTATGATGAAATAGAGTATCAATTCGGTCTCTAAGAATTTCATTTTTTTATGGAAGTTGAGCATAGAATATTGCTCGAGCATAAGAAAAGTCAAAAAATGTTTTGGGTATAACTTTCAAATTTCTGAACCAAATTGAATAATTTTAGTGTCATTAGAAACTTAAGACAATGAGGAACATTTTTCTAGAAGGAAGTATTATCAAATTCCTTCAATTTTTCCATGATCATTAGTTAAGGAGTTAGAAGTTTAAGATGTTAGTTTTAAAGACAAAGGGAGGGCACAATAGGAAGGACAAGATAAATGAAGGGTAAAAGTGGAAAAGACTAATAAAATGTGGCCTAAATTAGAAGAAGAAGAGAGGGAGTTGTGAGAATAAGAAATTAGAAGAAGAAAGCAACGTGAAATAGAGAAAATAAGGAGAAAATGTGGAAGAAGAGAGAAGAAACGTAGGAAGAAGAAGAAGGAGGAAGATTTGTCAAGGTAAGTTTATCTTTTCTTCTCGCTTGGTTAGAGAAGGAGTTAGAGAGAGAAAGGCGTTTTATGTAAAGAATGAAGGGTGTGCTAGAAGAAGATGATTTAAGAGAACCCATTTATTTTTAGGGTTTCTAATCTAGGTTTTGGCTTTTCTAACCTAGATGGACTATGGGTAGGTTAGGTTTGAGCTTGATTTGTGTTGATTGCATTTTTTTGATTATGGAAGTTTTAGGGGGAATTCCATTTGAATGTGGATTGAATGAGAATTTTGGTTATGTTAGGAAATAAAGAAAACTCTATTCAAGAGCAGGAGGAAGGGTACAATTCAGTTTGGATTTTCAAACGAAATAAGGTGGGTTATTTATAGTTGTTATGTGTATAACAAATTGCCTTGTATGTGTATTGTGTGCTAAAATGACTCGTTTTGAATTGTTGTGATGTGAAAAATGCATTATGATGTATGACATTTTGATAAAATTGAATTGTGAGTATGATCATGCTATACCTTAGAATTGTATCATGGCATTTTGATTAAATGGAAAGAAGAAAAAGCATAAGAATATGAACTTGTGATTGATTGAATTAAGCATGAGATTTGATTGTGTTTGGGCAAGAGAGGAACCATTTCATAGTCATGTGCACGTCAACATAAAGTCTTCTCTAGACTGCCCGCTTGTGGAATACGAGATCCGAAAAGTGGACTCATTTTGTTCACGGTAGAAACTTCGATTTCTCCGTTTTGTTCTACGGAACCCTCGAGCCATCTGTTTATGCATTTGCATTTTAATATGTTAAGTTATGATGCAATTTTTGTGTTATGCTTTGATGATAAATTTCATCCAATATGTTTTATGTGATGATGTATTAAAACATGAGTTATAAATTGGAATTGTGAATGTTGGACTTACATTGCTTGATTAAGATAAGACGAGTATGCCTATATGAATAGACGCATATATATTTGATTATGTGGCTTATTGCCAATGACTATAAATATATTAGCTACTAAGTTGTGTAGCTCAACCCATCATTTTCCCCTCCTTAGGTGTAAAACGAGAAGATTAGCAATCCTTGTGAGGCAATTGGACAAACTTCGAGATAGTTAGCTTTTGCACTAAGCTAGTTCGAACACTTTTGGATAGCTTATAAAGCATGCCAAACATTGAGCATCCATTTGTATTTGTTTTAAGTTTATGATTGATTGAATTGAGTATGAAAATTGATTTTGTTTAGGCAAGAGTGTAACCGTTTTGTAAGCACGTGCACGTGGATATAAAGCCTTCTCCCAACTGCCCGCTTGTGGCATATAAGATCCAAAAAGTAGACTCGTTTCGCTCACGGTGTAAACTTCGGTTTCTCCATTTTGTTCGACAGAACCCTCGAGCCATTTGTTTGTGCAATTGCATTTTGATATGTTAAGTTATGATGCAATTTGTGTGTTATGCTTTGATGATAAATTTCATCCAATATGTTCTATTTGATGATGTATTGAACCATGAGTTGTGAATTGGAATTGTGAATATTGAACTTACATTGCTAGATTAAGATAAGACGA
>JANSVA010000008.1:17883319-17897615 GCA_025504915.1 Erythroxylum reticulatum | reverse complement strand
TATCTCATCTCATTAATCCTATGACTAGGGAAAGTTTAGATACTAACATAACTACATATTATAGGAATCTCATTATCATGATCTCATCATGATTTACTCCATACTATGTTTTGCATCAAGGACTTCATTAAATCAATTTAAGATCAACATCAAATCTATAAATGTATGAACATCGAAATAACGAAAAATGCCTTTATTAATTATAAAATGATTTGTACAATAAATGCTAAAGGTGATTACCTTTAGAGCACTTTTTAAACACCTCTTGGGTATAATCATCCTCCTAATAAAGTTTGTCATCTCCGCAAAGCCTTGTATGGCCTCAAACAAGCTCCTCGGGCTTGGTTTGCAAAGCCTTACTATTGGATCTCTTAGTTTTCAGTTAAGACCTTATAATCATGTTCTATTTATCTGCAAAGCTAATGAAGGGTGCACTCTTCTTCTTCTTTATATGGATGGTATGATTATAACGGGTGATGACACTCAGGGTATTTCCACTCTTCAATCTTTTCTACATCAACAATTTAAAATGAAAGATCTTCAAAATCTGAGTTATTTTTTAAGCCTTGAAGTATCCTCTGATGATACGACTTATTATTTGTCTCAAATAAAGTATGCTACCGATCTCATCTCTCGTGTTAGCATTATTGACACCAAGACTGCGAGTAGTCCACTTGACCCTAATCATCATCTTTTAACTACTAATGGGACTCTTCTCAGTGATGATACCCTTTATCGTCAATTAGTAGGTAGCCTTATATATCTTATTATATAACATCCAAATATTGCACATGTTGTTCACATTGTTAGCCAATTCATGTCTGTCCTTCACGACACTCACTTTTTTGTTGTTCTCCGCATTTTGTGCTATGTCCGAGGTACTTTATCTCATGGCATACACTTTATTCATTCTTCTCCACAAGAGTTGCAAGCATGCTTTGATGATGATGATCCTACCGATCGATCTACTACTGGTTATTGTTTTTTCCTTGGCACATCTCTCATCTCATGGCGTAGTAAGAAACAAACAGTTGTATCTCGCTCTAGCACATAAGTCGAATATCGGACTCTTGCCGATACTATCTCTAAGCTTCTCTTGTTACAATGGTTGCTTCATGATATGGGTGTTTCATCTTCTTCTACAGTTCCTTTTTTTGTGACAATTATAGTGCCATGTAGATTGCTCACAATTATGTATTTCATGAACGCACTAAACGTATTGAGATTGATTTCCATCTTGTGCATCATCATATCCTTCAAGGCACTATACAGCTTGTCCCTATCTCCTGACAATGTCAAATTGCAGATATCTTCACCAAATCTCATCCTCCGAGACAGTTTCAATGTCTTGTTTCCAAACTCAAGCAGTCCTCCTCTGTACCACCTTAAGTTTGAGGGGGATGTAATCTTTATATATAAATCAGGGACTAACTATATCCCACCAAATAAGGGATTATAGTTTGATAATCGGGATTACAATGTATCACATTAGAGATTATTTCCTCTTTAACCTTAGCCTCTTTTATATAAAAATATTCCTTTGCAGTTGTATTAGAGATACACTGAAACACATAGAGATACAACATTCTCTTCATCTTCCACTCTCTTTATTTTCACAATAAAGACCTATAAAGAACAAATAACATTTTTATATACATCAAAAAGTGTAAAAGTTTAATTTGAAAAAAATGAAACCTTTAACTTCATTTACTATTCATTATGACCTCACATACCACTTCAATATTATAAAATAGGTTAGTCTATGCAATTTGTCCGAGGCTAATATTGAAAGAGGCATAATACAATGTCAATATACAAGGATAACTTTAGTAAAACTATCATTAAGTATATATATACCAAGGACGAATGAGATGGATGACCACAAAATTCTATACCACCATCCGTTTCATGAACGACTTAGATATCTCAGCATTTTACTCTTATCATAGCTATGAATTAAATTGTCACATCTGTGACTCATGCCATCCCAATTTTTTTTTCTTTTTTAAAGTTTTGTTCCTAAATGCAATTATCGGATGACTCATGCCATCCCTTTTTTTTTCTTTTCTTACGTTTTGTTTCTAAATGCATTTATAAAGTATATATACACTCAGGACGAATGGGATAGATGACCAGAAAATTCCATCCCACTGTCTATTTCATGAAAGACTCAGATTTCTTAGCATTCAACTCTTGTCACGATTGTGACTTAAATTGTTATAGCCGTGACTTATGCCATCCCATTTTTTTTCTTTTCTTACGTTTTGTTTCTAAATGCATTTATAAAGTATATATACACTCAGGACGAATGGGATAGATGACCAGAAAATTCCATCCCACTGTCTATTTCATGAAAGACTCAGATTTCTTAGCATTCAACTCTTGTCACGATTGTGACTTAAATTGTTATAGCCGTGACTTATGCCATCCCATTTTTTTTCTTTTCTTATGATTTGTTCTTAAATGCAATTACCGGATGACTCATGCCATCCTTTTTTTTTCTTTTCTTATGTTTTGTTTTAAAATAAATTTATTAAGTATATATATTGTAAGGACGGATGGGATGAACGATCATTAAATTCCATCCTACCGTCTGTTTCATGAATAACTCAGATTTCTCAGCATTCTACTTTTGTAACAGCTGTGACTTAAATTGTCACAACCATGACTCATACAATCCCATTTTTTTTCTTTTCTTATGTTTTGTTCCTAAATGCAATTACTGGATGACTAATGCCATTCCTTTTTTTTTTCTTTTCTTCTGTTTTATTTCTAAATGCACTTACCATCTACTAAGAGCGAACACATTTTTGCATAGAGTGACTCATGCTAGTATTATTAAATATTTTACAACTATAAAGTATTATTAAGGTCACGCCTGTCACTTAAATAGTCAGAGTTGTCACTACCATTACTTAATTTTTTCTGACATTCTCTTCCTACTTTTCTACTTCTCTTCTCTGTCGATAAATAAAGTTATTTATCAATATAGGCTTCTTTATCGTCTCTTGATCCCTTTGAAATGTCCTGATGACTATGAAATTCCACCTCACCATCAGTTTCATGAACAACTCAAATTTCTCAACATTCTACTCGTATAATGGTTGTGACTTAAATTGTCACAGTCGTGATTCATGCCATTTTAAGTCATTGTCGTAAATCATGCCATATTAATTTTTTTCTTTTCTTATGTTTTCTTCCTAAATGCAATTACTGGATGACTCATGCCATCCATTTTTTTTTCTTTTCTTTTATTTTGTTTCTAAATGCACTTACCATCTATTAAGAGCAAACATGTTTTTACACTTATCATCCACTCAAGGCGACCATGTTTTTCTGCATGCATGCTCGTTGAATAAAATATACAACATAAATTTCAACCTAACTTATAAGTCAGAGTCCACATTATATTCTTGTCACAACTGTGACTTAAATTTTCACAACCATTACTCATACCGGTATTATTAAATATTTTAAAACTATTAAGTATTATTAAGGTCACACTTGTCACTTAAATAGTTAGAGCTGTCACTACCATTATTTAATTTTTCTAACGTTCTCTTCTTGCTTCTCTGCTTCTCTTCTCTGTCAATAAATAAAGTTATTTATTGATATAGGCTTCTCTATCGTCTCTTAATCCCTTTGGAATATCCTGACTAAGTATTACATCTTCTTCTTCATAGCTTTTTCCTCTCTCTTCTCTACCAAAAATCCTCTTACCTTTAGATTGGATCTTTTTTTGAAATAATGGATGATCATTTGAGTTGGATTGCATGATAATATTTCTCATAATGAAACCTTTGTGATTTTGTCGCCATTGACTTATGTTTCTTACTAACTTTGAGATTTAATCATATATATTTTCGTAACCTCTCTGATTTTATCATCGGGGACCTCTGTTTCTTCCTAACTTCGAGGTTTAATTGTATATTTTGGTTCTTAAAGTTTTGATTCTTGTTCATAGTATTAATTTTTAGCTTTTGTGGTTGGTGATTTTGGGTGATTAATGTGGCAACGTAATTTGACGTTGGTTGATGCAATCTAACTGCATAATTTCTTTTGTTTATTGTGTAGGTAGATATAGAAGTAGCAGGAGTCAGTGTTCAAGAAAGATGTTATGCTCACTTGGAAATGAAAAATGTCAGTAATGGCTAGGCTTTTGGCTAAAGGAAGCTTATCACACATTCTTGTCGGTAAAGAAAAAAAAAGGTAAGAATCATTTATTATTTGCTAAGTGAATACAAATTTGGATGTTTGAATATCGTACTCGTAGAAGACTTATTATTTGGCAAGCGATGTTAATAGGCAAACACTGGCTTTTCAATGCATCTACAAAGAGTTACATAAGGCAGATATTGCTAATTTGCTTGATGAAGAAGGTAATTGTTTCCCATTCATATGTTCAGTTGAAATGTATAGGGCCTTAATTATGTCATGTCCGTGCGGTTGGAATTTTCAGATCATATGTGAAGGAGGATTATGGTCCAAAAGTTGCAACATTTTTTCATCTTATTTACAACATTCATTGATGACTCTTTATTTAATTAGTCTCAATTTCTTTAACTCTCCTAATCTCTCCTGCTCTCTTCAATCTTTAATTAATTATTAACTATTATTATTAGTTATTAATTATTACTTATTTATTAATTATATATACATGTTATTATTAATTATTAATTATTATTAATTAATTATTTTAAGTATAGCCTATGACACATTTTTCATTTTTAATTAAATATAATTAATTAGCTAAATTACTTCAGTTGGTCAAATCATGTTCTAAAATGAGATTAAAGGCTTATAATCTACAGTATTGAAACTTGTGCTAAAGATTTTTCTCAGTTGCATGCTTTTTACCTTTATATCTCTTATAACTCTTTTATAATATTTCGTGTCACAAGGTTCATTTGTTAACTTTTTTAGATTGTAAAACCTTTAGGGAGATGATTCAGGGAGTAGCTGAAGATCTTGGAAAGAAAGAGGAAGGAAAAGATGCTACTGAACAAACATGGTTATCAAGCTCTATAAAAAAGAAAAACCAACGAGGTTATTTGATAACATTTATTTATTGGTAGCTATATGTATCATATATATATATATATATATATTCTACTAACCTATGTTGGTAATAGTAGGTTTATAATGGGAAAACTCGTACGATTGATGGTTGTGCCAACTTTTTTCGTAGGGATAAAAAAAAGGTCTAATGGTTTCTTTTCTTTTATTGGACATTTGCATATACTTTCTCTAATGTTTTTAGTGCTAAAACTATTTGTATTCAGGTTGAATTAAACTGCTTTGAGTATATTGATTAAGGTGGGATTCTTGCAGGTGAGTTTGTTACCGATGTGCATCTGCATGTAGAAGTTTTATGATTTTCATTGTCGAAGTAGTCTCATGGATATTTTCTTTTGCTTGTAGGAGAACACTACACCTATTTTTGGAAGCCAAATTTGGTAATCAAGGAGCTAATAACCCTAAAAAAAGAAAACTTCTCTATATTGTGAGTTATTTTTATTATAATCAAATTAAATGGTTGATGATTTAATCCTATTATTTTTTTCGTTGTACTTATACTGTGGCTTATGTTTTGTGTCAAATAAACTTCCAGTAGGTATGAAATGCCCAATCACCTTCTATAATCTTGTTAGAGTGTCTCCTTGTGTTCTGAAGTTGAAAATCTATGTTGTTTTCATCCTACTCTAAATTAAAAGTAATTTGTTGATAATTAATGTTGCCTGTATGTAATCCTTTGAAGTTTGCATGTTAGGCTTATAGGATCTTATGTTTCTTTCTATTTTTTTTACAATTCTCAAGTTTCTTTTCCTTTCTCTTCTTTTTTCCTCTCCTATGGATATCAACTCCAATCAATGGTTATTTTGTTTTCATGACTATAGGCTAACACACATGTAAATGCCTAAGTAGATTTCAAGGATGTTAATACACATGTAAATGTCGATGAAGATTTAAAGGATGTCAAACTTTGGCAGGTATTCATCTTACTTTTTAAGCTTTCTTTACTTAATGGATTTTTATGTGGGCTTGGTCTATCTTTGCTTGATTTTAAAACTAGGTTCTCACACTCTTGAAAGGATTGCAGAAATTAGCTGTCAGTGCAGATATTCCTATGATGATTTGTGGGGCTTTTAATCGAGTTCTTGGAATGTCCATTTACTATTCAAAAAAATTAGCATGTGTTAATTGTATATTTCTTTGCTATAATAACACATGTTATTTTATAAATATTAAGTTGAACCTTTTGACAGTTCTCCTCATGCACTTCTTGCTATGAGAAAGGTGGATCCCCTTCATCCAGATCTAGTGGTAAATCCTCTTGACATCTTAGGCCATCATAAAAAATTGCCATATCATCTGCCCATGGTAAGTTCATATTTTTCTGGGGCTTTGAGTGTTTCCCTAGATTTGTCTCTTTTATCTTTTTGGATACTTTAGTGTTCTCCCTTTCCTCTTTATTTCCTGTAATATGAAGATGTGAAGCCATCTTCTGTTAACTTTTATTTTATTGTCTTAATTATCCACTAATATGTGTAGTTTCTCTATTCAGGCTATCTAAATGAGTGAAGAGGTTTCTTCTATTTTTAAGCATGCCATCAATATTTTAGATATTTCCTAGCTTTTTGCGTACCTGTTATTGCTCTTTACTAGTTGTACTTAAATTGCTACTATTAAGTACAAAACATAACTTTAGATTATTGGTGTTATTATGGTATTTTAATTATGACATTCAAAATCACTTGTGTATCTGATTGTTTAGACAGGTTTGAACTTATACATTTATTTGTTTTCTTCAAAATAAAGATCTGCAGAAAAAATTCTTTAGCCAGGAAGTATTCTTAGTAAAATATTGCCTATAATTAGTGCTTTTACGTGTAAGTTTGGAATTATCAACAATCCTAATTATTTTCTATTATGAAATTAAATGTAGCAGTTTGCAAGATCAAAAGACTCTTCGTATGAAAAGCACCCCATGACAAAGTTTGCCGCCATGGTTTTTGAAGGCACTGATACAGTTAGTACTCAAGGATTTATGATATTGTTGTTTTATGTGTACTTTTGTCAATTTGAAAATTTTGAATCTAGTATAGATTAGGATTAATCGAGAGTCGCAAAACATTTTGTTTTGTCCTTTAAAGGAAAGCTGTATGATGTCATTCATGATTTATTCTTAAATAGTTGTTTAAAGGAGATGAAGAAAAGGGAAATAGAAAATTTTTTATAAGTGAGATCATCATATCAGTGTGTCGTACAACACACTTTGAATTCAATTGCTACCCTTCTTGGCTCTGTCACAACTTCTTCTGAGAGAGGAGAAATCCTTATTACTATACAAGGTGGGATAACATTAATATAATTATGTATAGCCTTCTTTTTGCATTTTTATTCCTATAATTGATCGAAAATGAATTTTTTTAATTCATGATTTTCCATATTTAAGATATAAACGAGTTATCCATGCAATAAGTGGATGAAATTATAAATATGTATATTTTTCGTGTTTTATCGTATGATGATATACTGAAAAGGTATTACCATTTCAATTCCTCTCTTTACCAACTTTTTGATAATATGGTGTGGAAAGTGTTTGAGGAGCTAGAATAATAATTCGAATTATGGATAATAAAAACCGAGAATGATTTAGTGCTTTTCCAATCTTTTACTTTGAAAATTTATCCTTATCCCTTTTTACATTTGAGTAATGACAATTTTTTATAATTAAAACATGAATTACTTTAAAAGTGTTTAGTGCTACCAAGTTTAAATATATAATTAAAAATTCATTCAAATTAAATTATTTAAAATTTTTTGGGACTGAATTGTGATTTAGTTAAAGGTTTGAAGATAAAAATATGCATCTAAAACTTAAAGTCAAACATAAATAAAATGAAAAGAAGAGCCTATACTGTAATTATTTTTGATCATAAGTCTTTCATTTGATCAAACTATCTCCTCTAATACATATACAAGAGATAGATAGGCATGAAGAAATACAAACAAAGGAGATGAACGAAACAAAGACATTGTGCCAAGTTCTATCTCTGTTTTCGATCTTGTGTTTAATATAAGGATAAATCAAACCACACAAGTTTATCTTATCCATCATTTGGATAAGAATTCAGGGTAACTCCTTATTACAAGAAATTTGTTAGAAAAAAAAGCTTAAGCAAAGTTAAGATGAACTAAGTCAATCTCCATATGTTGCTGTTAAAAAACTTAATTGATAAAACATTCAAAGCCAGATTAAAAAAATAGATTTTAAATGTCTCACGTGAGCGTGACATGGTAGGTCTCTCGCATGAAAAGGTCTCACGGGTGTGACTTAACATGTCACACTCTTGACATACAACACACCTTTTACGTCTTATTAATTATGTCTGATCAATATTTCAAGTCTTTCCTTTGTTCGTTTGGCTGTTGAAAACATTAACCTGCTAATCTTGTAAACAAAATTCATTTCCTAACAAATATGCTGTATCACGTTAGAAAACATAATCTTTCAACAAATATACGCCACTGATTTCAACAGACAATCTTCAAAGAGATATGTTGCCGATTTAAACATGCAATGTTATAAATGAAATTTATTTGTTTATTAGCAATGGAATCTAAAAATAATTAATTTTGCTTTTAACAAACATTTAATATATTATGATTTTCTAACACATGCGTCCTTTATCGTTTCAATTTTCTTAGCAATTACATTCACGAAATCTTCCATCATATTTATTTTCTTTGTTTCCCTTCGTATTATTTTACTTGTTCAAAATGAGGAACAAAGAAACATTATATCAGCTTAAAGATCTTCCCCAATCGATTTAGAACAATAAAGATGTGGTGCAGCATCTAACCAAGCAAACTCCTCTCTTACAGAAGATGGTAAGATCTTTCTCTTTTACTACTGTTTCGTTTTTTATTGATGAAGAAGCAAGATTATATCAATGATGCACTAAATAACTACTACCATTAACATTATTTTCTACCTGGTCGTGGAAGAAAGTTTGTAACAACGCTTGTATTGAACAATTTCTGAGAGCTAAAATTAACAACGTTAAGTTGGCTGTTAAAATTTTGAAAGCTTGCCTTTCTTGGAGAGACAACATAGTTATCAGTAATGTAACAATAATTTTTATTATAATATTATGAATGCAATCAAATTTTCTTACACAGTTACATTTTTTGTGCTACTTCTTAGTCTTTTTTTAAAAATCAATGGTCTTATTTTTTAAAAATCAATCCTCTTTCTATTTCTTCCATTATAAATAAATGTTGTATTTTTCAAAATAAAGAACAAAAAATATTGCTTCATAGTCTATCAGATATTGTTTTTTTACTTTCCGTTTTTGATTTTTTCTTTGAAATGTAGAGAACTTGACAGCATATGAATTTTTCACTGAACTCACAGAAGGGCTCGCTTATGTAGCAATTCACGATGAAGATTTCAGGCCTATTTTGGTAATTTTTAACTCCACCAATTACATTTTTCCATTTTTTGATTTTTTAAAACCGATGGAAATTATCAACAATATTGTTTACATATATCTTTTATAAATTTCATTTTGGCATTTGTTATGTCTAAACGCATTAAAAAGCTTTATTCTTGCTTTATTACTGTTAGTTGAAGATTTTTCTCCTTAAACAAGATTATTGAAAGTTCCGTTCACGAAAACTGTAAGTGCCCATATATAATTTTTAATTCTACATCTATTTCAATTTTTATCCTTCTTAATTGATTATTAATCATATAAAAATTTTATCTTTTTCTTCGATTTCTGTAGATTCACACGCTTCATTGCATTTACTTTGAAAGTTGCCATATCAACCATGCGAAATTTTTTTAAACAATTTGTACTTCTCTTTTCAAAAACTCCATTGATAAACTATAAAAGTATAGCCACTATTTTATCAAAGAAACACTATTGTGTCTTTTTCTGCATTGTGAATTGATAGTTTTCCTCAAAAACCTTTTAATTAGATTTAGATCAGTGACTTCATTTAACCTTGTCATATATTCTCTTATAATTTGTTCTTTTTATCTTGTCATGCTTTTTCAAGTCTACTTTAAATTTCATAAATGTACTTTTATCAACATTGAAAATTGTTACTGACTATTACCTGTCTAGACTTTACAAAGCTTTTGTCATCGACCCACCATATATGGAAGGTAATATTGTTATTTATATGCCTAATTCTTATTTATTTTATCTCGATTTTAACTTTACGAAAATACTCATTTTTTAGATTTTTTTTAATATACATGAACTTATTACTACTGGCCTACATATGTTACACTTTTTACCTTATTCTTGTTATTTTACCTTTGAGCTTAGCACAGATTAACCCATTTAATGCGAGATCTATCTCCTTTGCCTCACCCATTGGTAGAACGTGCCATCGAAACATCAATACTTATGCAATAGCCACCAACAAAACTTTATTCCCATTGACTCCCATTCCATAGTGTGTCACCACAATTGAGTCAATTAAAATTGCTGGATCGTAGACCCCACAAACCTCTTTCTTTTGATCACCCACCATGTTTTTGTTTTCGAAAAAGGTCTATCCTAAAATTCTATAGAAGCCCCTATGACGAGATCATTTACAGGTCAAATATGCGACTACCACTTAGTGGTCTTATGTTATCATACAATTAGTGCAAAATCTTGTTCATATCATACATGATGAAATCCTTTTATGTACTAGAAGACGATGTACTTATTATTTGCCTATTTTTACATCAACAAAACAACAATTTTTATGTTTTACATTATGGAAAAAATTTATATTTTTAAAAATATAAAAAAGGCCACTAGCTTATGATGCTTAGCTTATTTAGAAGATCAATTTTTAATGCTTTAAAAAATTAATATATCTTATTTTATATTAAAAATTCACGCTTTTCCAGATTAATATGTAATTATTACGTAAATTTTTAATATATATAATTTAATATATATTATAAGTCTTATTACAAAATAACTATTTAACTTAGACAAATTAACATGTTGGAAACCGTCAACAGACAAATTAACATGTTGGAAACCATCAACTTAACATGTTAGAAGCATCTCAACGTCTGTGTTATATGTGTTAAAAAAATATTATCTTTAAAATTAATACGTCTGTGTTATGTGTTAAAAATTATTATGAAATTGATTAATGTTTATTTTGACCTTTTAATACATATTAAAATTTCATAGTTATTGAAATTAGTGCATAATTTTAATTATCTCTAAATTATAATTTATCGTAAGTATATTTTCAAATAATAACTCTCTACCTCTCCGTTCACCATTGTGACATAGCTCTTGAAATTAGTATATATTTTTAATTTATTTATAATGTATAATTAATGATTTATTATAAGTATATTATAGAGAATTAGTCATGTAATCAAATTATTTAGGTCCTCTAACATATATTAAAAATTCCTTGTTCTTTTTTAATATATAATTATTAACTATTTATAATATATAATTTATGATTTATGATACTATATTGCAAAAAATTACTAAATTGAGTCACCATTCTTAAACTTATAGTTCACGATATGTAACTTGGTTCACAGTTGTGACTTAAGAAGTCACAACCGTGATAACCAACATTTAAGTCATGGTTGTGACTTAAGAAGTCTGAAATTGTTATCTGTACACCATTGGCACTAAAACACAATTCTACTTTTACTTTCTGAAGGATGTGAATTAAGTCACATAAAGTTAATTTAAAATGAAATGACTAATCATCTCTCCATTTTAGGTATTTAAAATTGGCAATACTCCAACTCTCAATTATGTCACTTTAAACTTTATTTGATATTACGGTCAGATTGGTTACTCTGAATTAGAAAAAAATATGATGGCGCCAAACAATTTTTTTAACCTTATATTAGATTTTGTATCTACCTATAACTGGTTCCCTCCAAAAATTAATAGTAATAGGTTCTAATTAATAAATTAATAAATCTACTCATCACTAACTAAAACTTTATTATACATTTTCATTATACGTCACATGTTCATACAAAAAGAGAAATAGTAAATGTTAGAAAATGAGATACATAAATGAAATACACATATTAGCTCCAAACAACTAGATTTTAATTCAATAGATTGTAAAATTAACTGCAAAATTTATTATATTACACTAGATTTTGATTGATGTTAAATTTAGAATTAATTTCAAAATTTATTACAAAATTTATTACAATATACTTTATTTTAGAGCCTCGCGCATTTTGACTCATTATTTATTATATGTGACATTTTGATGGACATAAAAAAAACAATAATCATTAGTCGATAGTTGAGAAATATTTTTTTAATTGCAATCTAACTTTCTACTGTTAATTTAGTCCCGTCGTAATATTCATCACTTTCTTACCTTATTATAAATAATCTACCCTATTGTAGACAATCTTGTAGCTGCCAACCAGAGATTAGGTTTAATTAAAGCATAGGACAAGATCATTATTTGTTTTCTGAACATTTTTCAATGAAACCACCTCTATATCCTTTCTTCGCTAACCATACAAATGTTTCCTTCTCAGAAAATATTCCTCCATCTCCAAACTATAAAAAGCCATATATTCAAGGCATCGCATGTTTTTTATTTCAGTAAACAAGAGTTGGCCCTTTATTTAACCACCATCTGTAAGTTCTTCATTACCTTTCATCATATGTTGTTCGGTTTATTAAATTTTTTATCAATTTAGTGATTATTTGCGCTTAATATAGTTCAAAACAGGAATTACATGTATCACATTATGTTCTATTAATTCTTCATTCTTTTTTATTATCTTGTGTAAAATATATAATAAAGTTGTTTTTTTTCATATGTTGTCATTTACAGATGTTATATTCAAATGAGAAATTTCTATAAAAAATGCTTCACCGACATGACATGTCTCACCGGCGTGACATGTTAAGTCACAGGAAGAGAAGGTCACACAAGTGTGACTTAACATGTCACACCTGTGACATTAATGTTTATATTATTTTACTTGCATCAACTTCTTAAAAGAGTTGACAACAGATATTACATCTGTTGCATTTATATCCTCTTAATGTTTCATTCATTATGATCATGTTGTGTAAAATATATAATGGAGTTGTTTTCTATCTTTTTTATCAACTGTTACATGAAAATCCCAATTGCCACTTACATGGATTTTTAACAAAGTTGAGAATAGTAATTATGTTACTTGTGTTGCATTTCATCCTGTCAATCTTTATTGTTATTATGTTTTGTAAAATATATGATAATTTGTTTAAATTTCTATCGTTGCATGGTTATGAACACATTTATAAACACGTTTTTCCAGCACAAAATTATAAAAAACCATATACTGAACACATCACATCTTCTTCATTTCACTAAACAAGAGATGGCCCTTTCTTTATCCACCATCTGTAAGTTCTTCGTTTCCCTATATGATATGTTGTTCGGCATATTAAATTTTTTATCAATTTAATGATTATATGAACTTAATAAAGTTGAGAAGAGGAATTACATGTATCACATTAATAGAGTTGACATAAAAAATAAAATGTCTCACATTTTATGCTGTAATCTTTCATTCATTGTTATTATCTTAGGTAAAATATATAATGAAATTGTTTTCTATCTTTTTCATCAACTATTGCACGAATATCCCAACCCCATGACTTATATGGACTTCTTAATAGAGTTGAGAATAGTAATTACGTGTGTCGCATTTTATCTTGTCAGTCTTTATTATTATTATGTCATGTAAAATACTTGATAAATAATTTAAATTTCTATCATTGCACAGTTGTGACTTGCACAACCGTCATCGCATAAATGTTTTACTCACCACATTTAACCTTTCAAATATGTCTATTTCTGAAATCATTTTATAGGTTTTCTTCTTATTCGTCCTTGCACTATTCAGGTATGTTTTGTTTTCCCAAATATTTTATTATATAAATTCTATTTTATCAGTCCCATTTATCATCTTTTTAATAATATGATCATTACCTTCTTCCTTTATTTACCCATATCAATTGTTAAAGCAATAATTTAAATATATAATTTCATCTTTTTAATATACTCAGTTACATCATATTGGCATAAAATAACCTTTTTATTCTTCTAATCCTTTATTAATCTCACAGTATATTCTGCCAATATTATTATGTTGACCTTTTCAAAATTTTAACTTCTTTGATGATTTGATAAATGTAAAGGGATAATATTGCTGCACAAATGTGGAATGATTATGCTTCAAATCATTGACTAAACATACAATAAAATGTTGGCT
>JANSVA010000008.1:17856870-17883219 GCA_025504915.1 Erythroxylum reticulatum | reverse complement strand
AAATATTCACTATTTATTATCCATGTGCATATATGAATGCATGAATATATCAGAAACACTTTCAATGATTCTAACCCATTCAAAATGACCAAAATATCCCTTCCAATTGGTGAGGGGATGTTACATCATGACTAACTATTGCACATTCTTCTTCATAACTTTTTCCTCTCTCTTCTCTACCAAAACTTCTCTTACCCTCAAATTGGAACTGTTTTTGAAATAATGGATGATCATTTGAGTTGGATTCCATAATAATCATTTCTCAAAATGAAACCTCTATGATTTTGTTGCCATTGACCTTTGTTTCTTACTAACTTTCAAATTTAATCTTATAAATTTTCGTAACCTCTCTAATTTTATTTCCAGGGACCTTTGTGTCTTCCTAACTTCAAGGTCTAATCGTATATATTTTGGTTCTTTGTGTTTTGTTTCTTGTTGGAAGTATTAATTTTTAGCTTTTGTGGTTGCTGATTTTGGGTGATTAATGTGGCAATGTAGATTGGCATTGGTTGATGCAATCTAACTTCTATAATTTCTTTTGTTCAATGTATAGCTAGATATACAAGTAGTAGTAGTCAATGTTCAAGACAAAAGTTATGCTCACTTGGAAATGAAAAATGTCAGTAATGGCTAGGCTTTTGGCTGAAGGAAGCTTGTCACACACTCTTACCGGTAAAGAAAAAAATGGTAAGAATCATTTGTTATTTACTAAGTGAATACAGTTTTAGATGTTTCAATGTTGTACTCGTATGAGACTTATTATTTGGCAGGCAATGCTAGTAGGCAAACATTGGCTTTTCAATACATCTATAGAGAGTTACGTGAAGTAGATAGTGCTAATTTGCTTGATAAAGAAGGTAATTGTTTCTCGTTCATATGTTCAGTTGAAATGTATAGAGTCTTAGTTATGTCATGTCAGTGTGGTTTATTGATGACTCTTTATTTAATTAGTCTCAATATCTTTAACTCTCCTAATCTCTCCTGCTCTCTTCAATCTTTAATTAATTATTAATTTTTATTATTAGTTATTAATTATTACTAATTATTTATTAATTATATATACATGTTATTATTAATTATTAAATATTATTAATAAATTATTTTAAGTACAGTCACAGGCATGAATATTGAGTCACACTTATAACACAGTTTTTTCATTTTTTAATTAAATATAATTAATTAGCTAAAATAAATTTGTCAAATCATGTTCTGAAATGAGATTAAAGGCTTATCATTTATCTTACTCAAACTTGTACTAAGGATTTTTCTCAGTCTCATGATTTTTGCCTCTATATCTCAATAGCTCTTTTCTAATATTTCTCATCACAAGGTTCATTTTGTTACTTTGTTTAGATTGTAAAACCTTTAAGGAGATGATTCAGGGAGTAGCTGAAGATCAGGGAAAGAAAGAGGAAGGAAAAGATGCTCCAGACGCTATTGGACAAACATGCTTATCAAGCTTTATACAAAAGAAAAACCAAGGACATTATTTGATTAGATTTATTAATTGGTATCTATATATATCATATATATATTCTACTAACTCATGTTGGTAATAGTAGGTTTAGAATGGGAAAACCCGTACGATTGATGGTTGTGCCACCTTTTTTCGAAGGGATAAACTCTCACATATCAAAAAACATGAGGTTCTAATGATTTCTTTTCTTTCATTAGACATTTGCATATACTTTCTCTAATATTTTTTAGTGCTGAAACTATTTGTACTCAGGATAAATTAAACTGCTTTGAGTAGATTAATTAAGGTAGGATTCTTGCTATTGAGTTTGTTACCAATGTGTATCTGCATGTAGAAGTTTTATTATTTTCATCATCAAAGTAGTCTTATGGATATTTTCTTCTGCTTGCAGGACAATGAGTGTGCTGCACTCATTGTCATTTTGGAAGCCAAATTTGGTAATCAAGGAGCTAATAACCCTCAACAAAGACAACTTCTCTATGTTGTGAGTTATTTTATTATGATTAAACTATATGGTTGATGATTTAATCATTGTATTTTTTGTTGTACTTATACTGTGGCTTATGTTTTGTGTCAGATAAATTTCCAGAAGGTATGAAATGCCCAATCACCTTCTATAATCTTGTCAGAGCATCTCTTTGTGTTCTGAAGTTGAAAACCTATTTTGTTTTCATCCTACTCTAATTCAGAAGTAATTTGTTGATAGTTAATGTTGCTTGTATGGAATCCTTTGTACTCTGCATATTAAGCTTATAGGATCTCATGTTTCTTTTTTCCTTTACACTTCTCAAGTTTCTTTTCCTTTTTCTTCTTTTTTCATCTCATATGGATATTGACTCCAATCAATAGTTATTTTTTTGTCATAAATATAGGCTAATACACATAAAAACGCCTAAGCTGATTTCAAGGATGTTAATACACATGTAAATGCCCATGTAGATTTGAAGGATGTCAAACTTTGGTAGGTATTCATCTTACTTTTTAAGCTTTCTTTACTTAATGGATGAAAATGTGGGCTTGATCCTATCTTTGCTTGATTTTAAAACTAGGTTCTTACACTCTTGAAAGGATTGCAGAAAATAGCTACCAGTGCAAGTATTCTCATGTTGGTTTGTGGGGATTTTAATCGAGTTCTTGAAACGTCCATATATTATTAGGATAAAAATTAGTTGTGTTAATTATATATTTCTTTGCTATAATAACGCATGTTATTTGATAAATATTAAGTTGAACCTTTTGACAATGTTCATCATGCACTTCTTGCTATGGGAAAGGTGGATCCCTTGTATCCAAATCTAGTGGTAGATCCTCTTGGCATCTTAAGCCATCGTAAAAAATGCCACATCAGCTGCCTATGGTAAGTTCATATTTTTTTGGAGCTTTGAGTGTTTCCTTAGATTTGTCTCTTTTATCTTTTTGGGCACTTGAGTGTTCTCCCTTTCCTCTTTATTTCCTGCAATATGAAGATGTAATGCCCTCTTCTGCTAACTTTTATTTTATTGTCTTAATTGCCCACTAATCTGTGTAATTTCTCTGTTCAAGCTATCTAAATGAGTAAAGAGGTTACTTCTATTTTTGAGCATGCCATAAATGTTTTAGATATTTCCTAGCGTTTTGTTTACCTGTTATTGCTCTTTACTAGTTGCACTTAAATTGCCACTATTAAGTTAACAAAACATAACTTTAGATTGTTGATGTTATTATGGTATTTTAATTATAACATTTGAAATCACTTGTGTATCTGACTGTTTAGACAAGTTTGAACTCATACATTTATTTGTTTTCTTTAGAATAAAGATATGCAGAAAAAAATTCTTCAATCAGGAAGTATTCTTGACAGTATTCTTGGTAAGATATTGCCTAAAATTGGTGCTTTTACGTCTAAGTTTGGAATTGTCAGCAATCCTAATTATTTTCTATTGTGAAATTAAATGCACTAGTTAGCAGTATCAAACGACCATTAGTGTGAAAAGCATCCTATGGCAAAGTTTGCCTCAGTGATTTTTGAAGACACCGATACAGTTAGTACTCAAGGATTTATCATATTGTTGTTTTATATGTACTTTTGTCAATTTGAAAATTTTGAATCCGGTATAGATTAAGATTAATTGAGACTTGCAGAACGTTATGTTTTATCCTTCGAAGGAAACATGTATGGTATCATTCATGATTTATTCTTAAATAGGTGTTTAAAGGCGATGACAAAAAGGGAAATAGAAAATTTTTTATTAGTGAGATCATTATATCAGTGCATTGTACAACCCACTTTGAATTCAACTGCTTCCCTTTTTAGCTCTGCCACAACTTCTTTTAAGAGAGTAGAAATCCTCACTACTAAACAAGGTGGGATAACATTAATATAATTATGTATAGTCTTCTTTTTGCATTTTTATTCCTGTAATTGATCGAAAATGGTTTTTTTAATTTATGATTTTCCATATTCGAGATATAAATGAGTTATCCACGTAAGAAGTGGATGAATTATAAATATGTATGTTTTTTTTATGTTTTATCATATGATGACATACTGAAAAGGTATTACCATTTCAATTCCTCCAAAAAAAAAAAATTTCAATTCCTCTCTTTACCAACTTTTTGATAATATGGTGTGGTCTCTAAAGTGTTCAAAGAGCTAGAACAATAATTCGAATTATGGATAATAAAAACTGAGAATGATTTAGAGCTTTTCCAATCTTTTACTTTGAAATTTTATCCTTTTCCCTTTTTACATTTGAGTAATGACATATTTTTTCTATAATTAAAACATGAATTACTTTCAAGGTGTTTGGTACAACCAAGTTTAAATATATAATTAAAAGTTGATTCAAATTAAATTATTTAAAATTGTTTAGGACTAAATTATGATTAAAGGTTTGGAGATAAAAATATGCATCTAAAACTTAAAGTCAAACATAAATAAAACAAAAAGAAGACTCTATACTGTAATGATTTGTGATCATAAGTCTTTAATTTGCTCAGACTATCTCCTCTAATATATATACAAGAGATAGATAAGCTTGAAGAAATACAAACAAAGGAGATAAACGAAACAAAGACAATGTCCCAAGTTCTGTCGTTTCCAATCTTGTGTTTAATACAAGGATAAATCAAGCCACGTAGGTTTATCCTATCCATCATTTGGATAAGAATCCAAGTTAACTCCTTATTACAAGAAATTTGTTAAGGAAAAAAAAAAGCTTAAGCAGAGTTAAGATTAACTAAGTCAAACTTCATATGTTGTTGTTAAAAAATCTTAATTGATATATCAATCAAAGCCAACTAAAAAAAAACATATTTTAAATGCCTCACGCGGGCTTGACATGTTAAGTCACTCCTATCAAAAGGTCTCACGGATGTGACTTAACATGTCACACCTGTGACATACAACACGGTTGTTACGTCTGATCAATATTTCAAGTTTTTCCTCAGATCGTTTGGTTGTTGACAACATTAACCTGCTAATCTTGTAAAAAACATTCCCTACAAATATGTTGCATCATGTCAAAAAACATAATCTTCCAACAAATATACGCCCTCGATTTCAACAGACAATCTTTAAAGAGATACGCTGCCAATTTAAACATGCAATGTTATAAATGAAATTTATTCGGTTGTTGACAATGAAATCTAAAAATAATTATTTTTTCTTTTAACAAATATTTAATATGTTATGATATTTTCTGACACATGCGTCCCTTATCGTTTCAATTTTGTTTCTCAGCAATTACGTTCACGAAACCTTCGATCATATTTATTTTCTTTGTTTCCCTTCATATTGTTTTACTTATTCAAAATGAGGAACAAAGAAATGCCATATCAACCTAAAGATCTTCCCCAATTGATTCAGAAAAATAAAGTTGTGGTGCAGCATCTAACCAAGCAAACTCCTCTCTCGCAAAAGCAGGTTAGATCTTTCTCTTTTTCTACTGTTTCATTTTTTTATAGATGAAGAAGCAATATTATATTAATAGTGCACAAAATAGCTTCTGCCATTAACATTATTTTCTACCTGATCGCAGAAGAAATTTTGTAACAACACTTGTATTGAACAGTTCCTATTAGCTAATAGTGACAACGTTAAGTTGGCTGCAAAAAACTTAAAGGTTTACTTTTCTTGGAGAGACAACATAGTTATTGGTAATGTAGCAATAAATTTTATTATAATATTATGAATGTAATCAATTGTTATTTACACATTTTTTACTGCTTCTTAGTCTTATTTAAAAAAAATCAATCCTTTTTCTATTTCTTCCATTATAAATAAATGTTGTATTTTTCAAAATAAAGAACAACAAATATTGCTTCACAGTCTATCGGATATTTTTTATTTTCTATTTTTTATTTTTCTTTAAAATGTAGAGAACTTGATAGCAGACGAATTTTCTGCTGAACTCATAGAAGGGCTCGCTTATATAGCAGGTCACAATAAAGATTCCAGACCTTTTTTGGTAATTTTTTAACTCCAATTACGTTTTTCTCACTTTTTGATTTTTTTAAAAACTGACGAAAATTATCAACAATATTGTTTACATATATCTTTTCTAAATTTCATTTTGGCATTTGTTACGTCAAAACTCGTTAAAAAACTTTATTCTTCCTTTATTGCTGTTGGTCAAAGATTTTTCACCTTAAACAAGATTACCAAAAGTTCCATTCATGAAAACTGTAAGCGACCATATATAATTTTTAATTCTATGTCTATTTCAATTTTTATCCTTCTTAATTGATTATTAATCATATCAAAATTCCATCTTTTGCTTCGATTTCTGTAGATTCACACACTTCATTGTGTTTACTTTGAAATTTGCCATATCAACCATGCGAAAGAACTGTGAACAATCTGTACTTCTTTTTGATATAAGTATGTTGATTTCTTCCGTTAATAACCCTTAAAAGTATAGCCACTATTTTATCAAAGAAATGCTATTGTGTCTTTTCTGCATTGTGAACTGATATTTTTTCCTCAAAAACCTTTCAATTAGATTTAAAACGGTGACGTCATTTAACCTTGTCATATGTTCTCTTATAATTTGTTCTTTTTATCTTGTTGGGCTTTTTCAAGTCTGCTTTAACTTTCATAAATGTACTTTTATCAACATTGAAAACTGTTACTAACTGTTACCCGTCTAGACTTTACAGAGCTTTTTTAATTGACCCACCATCTTTGTTTTCTTATCTATAGAAGGTCATATTGTTATTTATAAGCCTAATTCTTGTCTATTTTATCTCACTTTTAACTTCTTTAAGAAAAAATACTCATTTTTTAGACTTTTTTTAATTCTAACGCATTGTCTCCTATTAACTTATAATTCAAATCTTCATTGTTATTATAGGGTGCCCAACCATTTGTTGAATTTTCAATAAGCACTACGATGGTAAGTTCACTAGACTTTGAAGAATCATTAGAATTCTAAAATTTATGTAATCATCTGCAAGTCTCTTCCCTTCGATTTGACCCTTTGTCCATAAGTTCAACAACTAAAGATGGCTCGTGCTCATCAAGGTTTTCGTTTACTATAGAAGGTCATATTGTTATTTATAAGCCTAATTCTTGTCTATTTTATCTCACTTTTAACTTCTTTAAGAAAAAATACTCATTTTTTAGACTTTTTTTAATTCTAACGCATTGTCTCCTATTAACTTATAATTCAAATCTTCATTGTTATTATAGGGTGCCCAACCATTTGTTGAATTTTCAATAAGCACTACGATGGTAAGTTCACTAGACTTTGAAGAATCATTAGAATTCTAAAATTTATGTAATCATCTGCAAGTCTCTTCCCTTCGATTTGACCCTTTGTCCATAAGTTCAACAACTAAAGATGGCTCGTGCTCATCAAGGTTTTCGTTTACTATATCGCAACATTGTAACTTAGCTAAACCATGGTATCTTACCTTAACTTGCCCAACCTCTTCAGAAATAGGGTCCACTAACAAGTCTCCTTTGAGCGCCATCAAAACATCAATGTTTATGCAACAGCCACCAACAAAACTTTATTCCCATTGACTCCCATTCCACAGTGTGTCACCATAATTGAGTCAATTAAAATTGCTGAACTGCAGACCCCAAAACCCTCTTTCTTTTGATCACTTGCCATGTTTTTGTTTTCCAAAAAGACCTATAAATCTATCAACTCTAACAAATATTTCTTACCGTTCCTAAAATACTATAGAAGCTCCTATGACAAGATCATTTACAGGTCAAATATGCGAGTGCCACTTGGTGGTCTTGTGTCTATCATACCACCTCAGCTCGAGCGACGTCACACATCCGTATTGCGTTGGCTTTAAACTAAGAGTTAAGCTGATCACAATGCAAAATCTTGTTCGTATCATATATAATGAAATCTTTTTGTGTACTATAAGACGATGCAATTATTATTTGCCTATTTTTACATTAACAAAACAACAAATTTTAAGTTTTGTATTATGGAAAATTTTATATTTTTAAAAATATAAAGAAGGCCACTAGCGTGTGATGCTTAGCTTATTTAGAAGAAAAAATTTTAATGCTTTAAAATTTTAATATATCTTATTTTATATTAAAAATTCACATTTTTTTCATATCAATATGTAATTATTATATAATTTTTTAATATGTATAATTTAATAATTTATTATAAGTCTTATTAAAAAATAAATACTTAACTTAGACAAACTAATATGTTAGAAGTCGTCAACTTAATATGTTAGAAGCATCTCAACGTCTGTGTTATGTCTATTAAAAATTATTATCTTTAAAATTATTACACTTGTGTTATATGTGTTAAAAATTATTATCTTTAAAATTATTATGAAACTTATTAACGTTTATTTTGACCCTTTAATGCATATTAAAAGTTCATAATTATTGAAATTAATACATAATTTTTAATCATCCATAAATTATGATTTATCGTAAGTATATTTGTAAAGAATTACTATCTACCTCACCGTTCATCATTGTGACATAGCTTTTGAAATTAATATATATTTTTAATTTATTTATAATGTATACTTAATGATTTATTATAAGCATATTGTAGAGAATTAGTCATGCAATCAAATTATTTGGGTCCTTTAATATATATTAAAAATTCCGTGTTTTTTTTAATATATAATTATTAACTATTTATAATGTATAATTTATGATTTATTATACTATATTGAAAAAATTACTAAATTGAGTCACCATTATTAAACTCACGGTTCACAACAGCTAACTCAGTTCACGGTTGTGACTTAAGAAGTCACAATCGTGATAAGGGGTATTTAAGTCACAGTTGTGACTTAAGAAGACTAAAATTACTATCTGTATATCATTGGCATTAAAACACAATTCCACTTATACTTACTGAAGGTTATGAATTAAATCACCTAAAGTTAATTTAAAATGAAACGATTAATCATCTCTCCACTTTAGGTATTTAAAATTGGCAATACTCCAACTCTCAATCATGTCACTTTAAACTTTATTTAATAATACATTCAGATTGGTTGCTCTGAAATAGGGGAAAAAATACAATGGCACTAAACAATTTTTTACCTTATATTAGATTTTGTATCTACCTATAACTGCTTCCCTACAAAAATTAATAGTAATAGGTTCTAATTAATAATTTAATAAACCTAATCATCACCAACTTAAACTTTATTCTACATTTTCATTATACGTCACATGATCATGCAAACAGACAAATAGTAAACATTGGAAAATGAGATACATAATTGAAATACATGTATTACCTCCAAACAACTAGATTTTGATTCAATCGATTGTAAAATTAACTGCAAAATTAATTATAATACTCCAGATTTTGATTGATGTTAAATTTAGAATTTAGAATTAATTTCAAATTTTATTACAAAATTTATTACAATACACTTCATTTTAGAGCCTCGCACATTTTAACTCGTTATTTATTATATGTGACACTTTGATGGACATAAAAGCAACTAATAATCTTTAGTCAATGGTTGAGAAATAAATTTTTTATAATGACAATCTGACTTTCTGCCATCAATTTAGTCCTACCATACTATTCATCACTTTCTCACCCAATTATAGATAATCTTGTAGCTGCCAACTAGAGATTAGGTTTAAGTAAAGGATGGGACAAGATCATTATTTGTTTTCTGATCATTTGTCAATTAAACCAGCTCTATATCCTTTCTTCTTTAACCATACAAATGTTTCCTTCTCAGAACACGTCCCTCCAATCTCTAAATTATAAAAATCCATATATTCAAGGCATCACATCTTTTCTATTTCAGTAACCAAGAGTTAGACCTTTGCTTATTCACCATCTGTAAGTTCTTCGTTACCTTTCATCATATGTTGTTCAGTTTATTAAATTTTTTTATCAGCTTAGTGATTATATGCACTTAATACAGTTCAAAACATGAATTACATGTATCACATTATGTTATGTTAATTCTTCATTCTTTGTTATTATCTTAGGTAAAATATATAATAGAGTTGTTTTCCATATGTTGCTGCTTACAGATGTTATATTCAAATTAGAAATTTCTATTAAAAAATGGCTCACCAGTGTGACATGTTAAGTCACGGGAAGAGAAGGTCTGACAGGTGTGACTTAACATTTCACATTTGTGACATTCATGTTTATATCATTTTACTTGCATCAACTTCTTAATAGAGTTGACAATAGACATTACATCTGTCGCAATTATATCTTGTTAATGCTTCGTTCATTATTATCATGTTGTGTAAAATATATAATGGAGCTTTTTTCTATCTTTTTCATCAACTGTTACACAAAAATCTCAATGAACACTTACATGGACTTTTTAACAAAGTTGAGAACAGTAATTACGTTACTTGTGTCGCGTTTCATCCTTTCAATCTTTATTGTTATTATGTTCTGTAAAATGTATGATAAATTGTTTAAATTTCTATCGTTGCATGGTTATGACTCGTATCCTTTCTTCTTTAACCATACAAATGTTTCCTTCTTAGTACATTTATAAACTCGTTCCTCCAGCATAAAACTATAAAAAGCCATAGACTAAATGCATCATACCTTCTCCGTTTCGTTAAACAAGAGTTGGCCCTTTCTTTATCCACCATCTATAATTCTTCGCTTCCCTTCATGATATGTTGTTCAGGTTATTAAATTTTTTTATCATTTTAATGATTATATGCGCTTAATAAAGTTGAGAAGAGGAATTACATGTATCACATTAATAAAGTTGACAACAAAAATAAAATGTCTCGCATTATATCCTGTTAATCTTTCATTCATTGTTATTATCTTAGGTAAAATATATAATGAAATTGTTTTCTATCTTTTTCATCAACTGTTGCACAAAAATCCCAACCTTATGACTTACATGGACTTCTTAACAAAGTTGAGAACAATAATTATGTGTGTCGCATTTTATCTTGTCAGTCTTTCTTGTTATTATGTTGTGTAAAATACATGATAAATAATTTAAATTTCTATCGTTGCATGGTTGTGACTTGCATAACCATCACCGCACAAATTTTTTACTCACCATAACCTTTCAAATATGTCTATTTCTGAAATCTTTTTTTCTTTAGGCTTTCTTCTTGTTCATCTTTGCACTATTCAGGTATGTTTTATTTTATCAAATATTTTATTATATAAAATTTTATTTTATCGGTCCCATTTATCAGCTTTTCAACAATACGATCATTACCTTCTTCCTTTATTTACCCATATCAATTGTTAAAGCAATAGTTTAAATATACAATTTTACCTTTTTAAAATACTCAGTTACATCATATCGACATAAAATAACCTTTTTATTTCTTCTAATCCTTTATTAATCTCACAATATATTCCACTAATATTATTTTGCTGACCTTTTCAAATTTTTACCTTCTTTGTTAAATGTATGGTTTGTTAAATATATTGTGATATATTCATTGATACATTTGATATTATTGCTTCATTTTTTATCATGTTATATTTCCACATTTTCAAATTTTAGACAACATTTATTAATTTAACATACCTTCATTCAATAATATTAATAATATATATATTTACATATATGTCATTATAATATTAATTATATATACATATATCTTTAATTAAAGTGGCGTAAATGTTTCTAGTACGAATATTTTAATATTTCTAAAATATATTATTAATTGATATATAAAAAAGACAGATGTTGCCCAAAAAATGATTAATAAATTTTTTATTAATTCTTGTTAGTTGTTTTTTGCTTCGTTCCACTCTTTTCTGTGTTCAAAGATATTAATGCCAAAAGAGATCAAAAGTATGCTAAAATGCCAGAAAATGATATCTGTTGAAGATCAAAGTATAAATTTTTTTACCTGTATTATTTCCATTTTTTATATTATTACTACATAAAGTGATCAACCTTTTTGTAAATCTTTCAAGGGATAAATTGTCATCGTTCTTTTCTCAAAGTTAGCATCCCTGCAGAATTTATCTATTGAACCCCTACAGCTTCGTATTGTTCCAAATTGTGAACATTGTGATGCAAAGAGATTTTTTCTAGAACCCCCATCATTATGTTGTTCATCATGAGAGATTTGCATTGTTGCTCCTCAAATGCCATATGCTCTAAAATGATTATTTATTGGTAATGATGGGGAATCTAAACATTTCAGGAAGAATGTTCATATATATAATAACAATGTGGCTTTTACTTCATATGGAGTAGGTATGATCGAGAATTATAAAAAAAAAGAAAGGTGTTTATACATTTCGTGTTCAAGGTTAAGTTTATCATTTCCTTGATAGTTTAGTTTCAACAACTAATAGGGTATTTGGTATCCAACTCTATTTCTTTGATACTGATGAGGAATTAAAAACAAGGACTAAGAGTTGTGATAAAATTTGTGAGGATACATTAAAATTGATTATGGCAATTCTACAAGATAATCCCTATGCCAAGTTCTTTAAAAGTCTTAAGGACATTTCAAAACTTGAGAATCATACAATAGTTCTGAGGTGTTATCGTTGCCTTGATCAGCGTGTTTACAATCTTCCTATTGCATCACAAGTGGCTGCTATATGGATTGAGATCAATGACGAAAAGATTGATAAATGTCCTCACATCCAGCTCTATACCTACTCAGGCACAAGTTATAGAATCCAGTCTTACTATAACGCCCTTCATTGTCCTCTTTTATTTCCTTATGGTGAATCTGGATAGCATCGTGGAATTAAGCTGTTGATTTCAAAGAGAAACATAAGCAATGTTTCAGATGAAGGATGTGATGTTAATTAAGCTCTTTTATTGATCCATCTAAATTGTTGATTATGGAAAACACAAGCAAGTTTGTCTTTTCCTTTTTCATTTTTAGAATATTGTTTGATCTTATGATTTTATTTATCAAATTTATTTCTTTTACTATTAGTTGTTGATCAAGAATACCATAAAGATGGTACTGTTTCTGCTAAAGAATATCATTGTTATCAGCTCCAAATAAGAGAACATGATGAATCTATGCTGCTTCATAGCTTAAGACTGCTTCAACAATTTGTTGTCGAAGCTTATATAAAGATTGAAACATATAGACTTGATTTCCATTTTTAAAAAAAGACAAAATAAGATAAGGACAAAGATATTGTAAGGTGTTTTGGACAGTATTACCATTGTTCAGACAAAAGGTTCTAGAATTGATCGTCGAGTTGTGCTACCAGCTTCATTTGTCAGTGGTCTAAAGGACATGAAATGACATTATCTTGATGCAATGGCTCTAGTACAAAAGTATGGTAAACCAAATATTATCCTCACCATGACTTGCAACCCTATATGGAAAGAGATTCAAGATAATCTCAAGTTTCCTAAAAATCCACAAGATAAGCCGAAATTATTGGTTAGATTTTTTAGAGCTAATTTTGAAGTTCTTAAACAAATAAAAAAACAAATCTTTGGAGACATGGCCACATATGTTTATGTTATTAAGTTTCAGAAGCGTGGATTCCCTCATGCTCATTTATTGTTGATACTTAAGTCGCATTCTAAATTACTAAATCCATATTCTTATGATCAGATCATATCCGATGAAATACAAAATCCTGATCAAAATTCGCGGTTATATTCTCTTGTCATTAAGCATATGATTCATTGTCCTTGTGGTCTTATGAATAAGCGTTACCCTTGCATGAAAATGGTATGTGTAAGAACCATTATCCTAAAAAAATTTCTCCTTTTACTGTTCATGGTGAAGACAGTTATCCATGTTACAGACGAAGAGATGATGATCGAAAAGTCAAGATTTGTAGACATGAGGTTCATAATAGATGGGTGGTTCCTCACAATCTGTACCTCTTGCTGCTCATTGATTGTCACATAAATGTTAAAATATGTTCCACTATTAAGCTTGTTAAGTACTTATATAAATATGTCTTTAAAGGCCATGATCTTGTCAATTTTAGCATTATCGATCAAGAGACCACAACTGATATTTGATGAAATCAATAATTTTCAAGAAGGTCGTTGAATTTCACCTCCTGAAGCTTTCTGGCGTATATATGAATTTCATCTAAAAGAGATTAATCCATCAGTTTATATACTCCAGGTTCATCTTGCAGATCAATAGTTTATTTCCTTTAACAGAAATGCAGATCTATTTTATTTGTGGAGAAAAATTGACTTCTCCAAAACAATGTTGACTGAATTTTTCAAGATGAATTTGACAAATAAAAAGGCAAAAACATGAAATGTTTGTGTAAATATTTTCCATAACATTTTGTATGGAATTGAAAGACAAAACATGATCAGAAAGAATTCGAAAGAAAGTGATAGGATTATTGGTTACTGTTGACCCTCAAGAAGGAGAAAGGTATTACTTGAGGTTATTACTCACACATATTAAAGGACCAATATCATTTGATGACTTGTTCACTATTGATGGTGAAAAAAAAGTTGTTTTAGGGAGGTTGCACTGAAATTAGGACTGCTAGCATCTGATTTTTATATACAACAAACTCTAGAGGAAGCTATTTTATTTCAAATGTTAACTTCACTTAGGCTTTTATTTGCTACACTCTTGTTTTATTGTTCACCGACAAACCCTAAGTAGCTCTAGGAAACATTCAAAGATGATCTTTGTTCTGATTACCAACATGCTTCCTCCTATAATGCATGTACATCTAAGGACATTACAAGGATGGCCCTTCAAGATATTAATAAATCTCTAAAACAAATGGGAAAAGCTTAAGCGATTATCATTTTGCTAATTATCTCTTTGAAGTTGCCTATCATCAACATCTTAGTAAAAAAATACAAAGTAAGAAGAATACACAAGTTGATCCAGAAGACTTACTAATACATTCAAGGTTGAATAATAAGCAAAAATACATATTTGATTTGATTTTGCATTCAGCTTTGGCTTCAAATGCTGGAATTTTTTTATTGATGGTCCCGGTGGAACTGGGAAGACTTTCTTATATCAAGCTCTTCTTGCAATTTTACGATACAAAGTCATGTTTCAATTATTGTTGTAGCATCAGTCCTTCCTAGTGGTAGGACAGCTCACTCAAGATTTACAATCCTGCTTTATTTTTCAAAGAAGAAAGTTTGTCAATTAAGTAAGCAAAACAGTATTGCAAAATTTATATTTAAATCTAGTCTTATTTTATGGACAAGGCTTCCATGGAAAAACGAGAAGCCATTGAAGCATTTGATGACTTACTTCAAGATATCATAGACTCCAATTAGCCTTTTAGAGGAAAGATTGTTATATTTGATGGTGATTTTCGTCAAACCTTGCCAGTTATGGACCAAGCCATAAAACAACAACTAATTTAATTCAAGTCTTCTAAATTCGCATCTCTGGCAACACATGCATAAATTTTCTTTGACAATAAATATGAGAGCTATATCAAATCAAGCTTTTAGTGAATTTTTATTACAAGTAGGAGAAGGCACAGAACTAGTCAATGAGCAAGATCGAATTTCCTTGCTAAAACAATTGGTTATTCCTTACCATAACAAGGATGAATCTCTTAATAGGTTAAATTTTTGATAATTTATTTTTACTGTCAATTTTTTTTACAAAAATTAAAGATAGATGTTTCTAATGCACCATTTCCTTCACCAGGTTACTTCAAAACGTCTTCCCTGACCTAAGCTTGTATTCATCTGATCCATATCAAATGATAAATAAATGTGTTTTGTGTCCAACAAATGGCTGTGTTGACAAAATTAATAACATGATGATCAACAAATTGTCAGAAAATCTACATTTGTATATAAGTTTTTACAAAATGGTTGACCAAAGGCATCGAGTAGATTATGAAAATTTTCTCAATTCTTTAAATCCTAAAGGTCTACATCCACACAAAATGTTGCTCAAAGAAGGCTCTCTAATTATGCTCCTAAGAAATTTGAATCCAACTGAGGGACTATGCAATGGGACAAGGTTGGTATGTAGACAATTAAAAGACCATACAACTTCTACATAAATTATCTTTGGACCTCACAAAGGAATATTAGTTTTTATACCTAAGATCCCTTTACAATCTTCAGAAAATGAAAAAAAATGGAATACCTTTTGTCAGAACACAATTCTTTATTCGTTTATGTTTTGCAATGACCATAAATAAATCCTAGAATCAAACACTTGATTATGCAAGAATTTATCTCTGTCAGCCTGTATTCTCACATGGACAACTGTATATGGTTTTGCCAAGAGCTAGGACTCCTAAATCGGTTAAAGCTCTAATTATTCTAGGAACTTTTGAGTCTTCAAAACTTGATCAAAAAACAAAAAATATTGTGTTCCATAAAATTTTCCAATTAGTCAAATTATAAAGTATAAAACTATCAAAAGGTATACGAATTGTTTTGTTCAAGTTTATTTAATTTCTTTTTATATACAAAAAAATATTTTTCTGATTATTTTATTAAATAATTTTTTTAAGGATAGAAAAGTGTTTATTAATGAAGGATATTTTACCTGGTGCTCAATGGTGGTCATGTGAAATTACTATCAAAGAAAAACAACATATTATTACATCACTAAACACATCATCGAAGAGACAAAAGTTTATCTTTTTTTTATTCTGAGGTATAACAACTATACTTAATTCATTAAAAATCTTCCCTTTTTCATTAACTTTATTATTAACTATATGTTTATTATTAATAGGGATCACAAGTTGAAGCTATTATCTTTAATAATGATATCCAACGAATGAGCCATATTTTGCAGCCGTATAAGAAACATATCATTTGTAATGCCATTGTGAAGCCAATTCCGCCTCAATATCAAATTGAAGAATTAAAAATTCAATGGATAACTATAAGTCGCACTGTTGTTGAACCTATAACAGATGATGACAGCATCATTCCCATGAAATTCAACTATACATCTTTTCCGAATCTTATCAACTATATAAACGATAAGGAAAAATCAGTCGACTAGATCCTTTATTTATTTCTTTCCAGAACTTTGAATTTTTTCTATTATATCTAATTATATTTATCTTTAACATGTGATAGACATTTTGGTTGTGGTTGTTGAAGTCTTGGATCATAAAGAAATCAGCGAAGAAGTCAAACTTTCAACTATCCAACAATTTGTTCTTACCAACAAAAAGTATGTTACATTCTCTATTATTCTCTACAACTATTAAAACCTGAGACGAGTTCTTTTTCTGACATTTTCCATTTTTATATTAGGCAACAAACCATTATACTGTCAATGTGGAATGCTTTTGTTACTAATGAGGGCCAACAAATTGTCGAATCCTAACATAGTTATCCGATAATTGTGTGTCACAGGCTAAAAGTTAACTTTTATAATGGTAATTTTGTTTTTTGTTCATCACACTTTTACAATTTTATTTTATTTATCCTTCTATTTTATTCTTACCTTACAATTGTAGTATTTTAGGTATTGCATTATCCACATGATTTGACTCCGCAATTCTTATTGATCCACCAATACAAGAAGCTACAAATCTTAAAAATTGGCACAACCACATGTTTTTATCTTTGTTCTAACAATGAATAAAACTAAATACAAATTTTAGAATATTTTAATTCTTTTAGATTTATAATAATTATTTTTCAGGACATAACAAAAAACTAAGGAGCTCAAAAACATTATCAACCAACAAGTTCATCTCATCCTTATATATCTTTCGGATCACATCAAAAAATTATTAAAATCATCTTCTTAAAGTCTACCAGTAAAGTCATCATCATCATCACACTCATTCCGAAGTCCCGCAATGAAGCAGGATCTGGGAAGATCTGATAGTACACAGCTTTACCCCTACATAATAGAGAGGCTGTTTCCGATAGACCCATATGTAAATGAAACAATATAAGAGTGATGCAGGTTATAAAGAGAATAGGTAAAACTAGCTCAAAAAAAATTATCATGTAATAAAAATTCACTAAAAGCATAAATAAATGACAATAAAAATAACGGGGTATACCTGCTGGAGTCCAGATTTGTGAGTACCTAATAAATTGCAAATTTCGACTCTTCTTATCTCTAATTAATCTAGGAGTTCTTACTCATATACCTTGGAGGTATGCCAATCCTCCAATCCTATTGGCCCCATACACCAGTCCTGGAAAACCAAGTTAACTGCCCATAAGCCTTGTCCAAGACTTACTATTAGAAAAGGAGGAAAAGATGTTGAGTTGGACTTCCTATACATTACTGAAAGGACATTGGGTTGGACTTCCTATACGTTACTCTTCATACTGCAAGCAACATGTCCAAGTAACTACTCTACTGTTTTGGCGACCTTAGAGGTTAATCCCTTACCCTTATCCGATCTCGCTATACTCTTCTATTAATAGTCACTACCTCAGTAAGGGTCAACTCTGACAAATCCTTCTTGATCACTTCCCTCCAGTTCTTGTAAAACCTCCCCTTTCTCCTTTTGTATTCACTAAGGGTTATTCTCTTACAAATTCATACCGAAGCATTAGAGGGCCTCCTGCGCACATGCCCAAATCACCTAAGTCTAGTCTCTCTCAACTTGTCAGCAACATGAGCTACCTATAGTCTATCTCTCACCACTCTATTCTAGACCCTATCCCTCTTGGTAATGTCACACATCCAGCGAAGTATATGCATCTCTGTGACCAACAATTATTTTGTATGTCTACGTTTAGCAGGCCAACACTCTTCCCCATATAACATGGTTGGACGGATCACCGTTTTATAAAACTTCCCCTTGAGTTTCAATGGAATCTTTTTGTCATGTAGAACTCCTAAAGCACTTCTCCATTTCATCCATCCAAATCTAATATGATGTACTATATCAGCATCTACATTACCATCACTCTGAATGATGGACCCGAGATATTTAAAACTCGATCTCTGTGATATGACGTTAGTACCAATTGCTACCATCTTCTTATGAACCCTCTAGTTTCCTGAAAAGTTACATTATAAATATTCCTTCTTAGACCTGCTCATTATAAAACCTTTCGAATCTAACGTCTCTCTCCAACATTCTACCTATCTACCAGTAACGTAAATACATCTTATATTCTACTATAATCTTTCTCCCTCACACATTGTCTATCCGATATTAATATTTCTAGCAAAAATCTAGCTATATATTTGCATACAACATGGATTAAAGCTCATATTTCCTTTCAACACATTTTGCAAAAGTACTGGTATATGGCCTACAAAAAATTCCTTCGCTCAACAGTCGCTACATATGGAATTACATTTACTTGTAATTCATGCAGGGAGAAACTCCCAGCTGAACTCAGGCATTTCTTTTTCCCTTTTTTCTTTTCAATTTTTTTCCTTTTCTTGTGATGTAACGCATTTGTTAGGAAATTAATTTTTTTACAACATTAGCAAGTTAATTTTGTTTCATGTCACGGGTGTGATATGTTAAGTCACACCTGTGAAAACCTATAATCAATATGTCACGAGTGTGACATGTTAAGTCACACTCGTGAGACCTTATCACGGGAGTGATTTAACATGTCATACCCATTAGGCATTTCGGAAATTTCTGATTTTAATATGTTTTTTTATAATCTCCTTTCTTTTATAACAAGCTTTCATTGTAAATGAATTGTTATATCTAAGTAACATACATATTCACATTAACTTTCGTTTGCAAATGTAAATATCACTATGATGTTAATTTAACTGACGAAACAAGAATTGTCACAGCTTCTATTTTTAACGAACTTAGTGAAAACCTATTAAAGTTAATGCAATTGAAGCTATGCAATTTTACCCCCATATTATATTCTGTTTTACTTACTACAAATAGATTTTCATTTAATAACAAGAATTATGATATCTTTATCATATGGCTAATCATCAACATTTTTGCCTTCCCATAATAAGAGTATCGAACTTCCTTTAGAAAAGGTACACACAGAAATGAAAACCAAGACATTTGTTCTTTATATCAAACCTGTTCACATCCACTCACCAGATGGAAGACAACAGTTCACTATTATCTATTATCGTGAAACTAATGATGGTGAATTACAAAAGGGTTCAACTTCAATTGAAAAAGATGATGACATTTCAACTGATAATCAAAATAACAATGTCGACATTACACCTACACCCATTTTAGGTATTTATCATTATTTTTCAATCAATTTTTACATTTTTAGCTTTATCAAACTACGTGAATTTTTCATGAATTATATTATCATCTGTTATTTATTTACTCAACATTTTTTCAAAAAAAAATAATGATCACTTTTATACTCTGTCGCTAATATATTTTGGTTTTTTATTTTTAGAAGATATTGTTGTTTCTTCTTCAAGAGTAAGACATATCATCACAAAAGATTCAACGACACTGAACCCACACTAGCCTCAAATGCAGATGTTCATGATAGCAACAAAAAACCCAAATTGTCGTAAACTTTTTTCACAGTTTCTAAAACAACATAAGCATGTAACTTTTCTAACTTTTGTGCTCTAATTTCCTCTTTTCTTGAACTTCCTTTGCTAGCCTTTAATATCTCTCTATCTTGTACTTGGATTTACTGTTCCTTTACATTTTTAGCTCTTTATTTAATAGTCTTAGGAAACTTGTAACAAAATTGTGTATACCTGCATGGTCGTTTTTTATTATTAAGTCACAACCGTGACTAACATTTTGTGACTTGGTTCATAACCGTGACTTGGTTGTGCCATGGGACGATTGTCTTCATTAAACTCATCCACATTCATAAAATAATTACTTCAAAATTCGTACAAATTTCAACATATCAAAAGAAACCATTTTCTTTATTTGCTTATTTGCTTGCTTTTAACATGCCTTCTTTTCTATTGCATTTAATTCCTATCACATGTTTCTTAAGTAGATTCTCGTAACTACCGCAACAACATAATAAAAACTTTGGCCATACATTTTAAAGGTGAAAATGTTAGTCTAATTTCAACAATCCTCTTAATATTACGTAGGATTTAATTATTTCTACACAAATGAAACCTCGTTACATATTTCCTTTTACCTTGTTCTCGTGAATATTCGAAACTGTATACAACAAACTCAAAATTTACCTTTTCTATCTTGAACTTCTATTATTTTAATACGCAACCCTTTTTTGCTAAGAAATGTTTACAATATTATTGTACAAATACAAAATAAATAACTACTTAGCATGCACCACAACACAAACAATCAATATCTACTATAAATACTTGATGGACGTATTACCATAACATAATTTACAACTTTTTAACTGATTCTTCTTTTCTAAATATATATCAACTCAACAATAAAACTTATCTCTAAAAGTCACTAAACACAAGAATTATAAGGCAAATATGATCTACCTATTTGCTTTTATTACTCTGTCAACTTTATATTATTCTAACCCTAAAATATTATTCTCCCTCTTCTGTGATATCTGAATCACTCTCGCCTTTTTGCCTACCTATTACTGCGTCAAACTGACAAAGTTTAATAAAATCAAATTAACCCAAAGACCAACTATTTTGATTTTATCTTTTGCTAAAACTATACTAAGACTATCAATTAAACATACACATTATGATAAAACCTTGACCACAAAGACATCAAATACTATATAAACATCAAAATCTACAATGACCTAATAAACTAAAACTATTTAAGAAACAAAAATTTCCACTCACAAATAAAACATTTCCAAATAACTAAAAAATAAATTGAAATCGCATATGCATACATATAAAATATATATTAATTATTAAGACTCTTTCTTCCTCACCGACTCTCTTTGATTTTCTTCTCTTTTTCCTTTCTCTGCATCTCGTCTTTGTCTCCAAATGTGATGAAATGAGTGAAGATTAATGGCCCTTGACCCCTCATTCAAAAAATAATGTCATTAAGATTCACACATATTTCAACATATAAAAAAAGCCAAATTAGATAAAATTAACGACAACAATACCTCAATACTTAAACTATAATTGTACTCAACCAAAACCAAAAACACTAAACTATGAAAACACAAAAAAAAATAAAACAAATTAATATTCACAACAAATTATTTTTCTCATTTAATAATTAAAGATGTCAAAAATCAATTCAATAAACACAACCTAAGATTTTGAAACTCATAATAACTCGTGAACAAACTATTCTTTGTATGCATAGCCATAATTACAAGTACGTCAACTGAAAGACCATTAAAAAGTGTGATAGACACTCACTCTACTTTCCATTCTCTCAAGCATTCAAAGGTCATAAATATTTGTTCATTATTCATTTCGTGTTAAGCATCTGTCATAAGCTTGCTTACTAATCCAATCTTCACTACTAAATATCTAACACAAACATTAATTCAAAGGTCTTTATTTTGGTTGTAATGGGGCCAAGCTAAAGGTAGGAAAAAAGATAAAAACCAAGCTTTAAACCATAGAACTAATTGAGCATTTAAAATGATACAAATCAATAAAACATAAAACATAAAACATACAATTTTTTCTTTTCAATTACAAACTTAACCCTACCAAACTCCCTTACTTTTCCCTTCTCCCCTTTCTTTTCATTTTGTTTTTTCTCTTCCTTTTTCTCTTTTTTTGTTTCCTTTGCAGTTTATACTTCTCTTCCTTTTTTTTCCTTTTTCTCATTTTTTTTACTTAATATGATTTGTTTTTTCCCCCAATTTACAATAACATAAGTTCAAAAAGGGAAAAAGTGTAGAAACAAATGCAAATTGTTACAACCCAACCCACCCCTAACTTATAACCTAACTATATGCTATGCTTCTCTCACAATTATTCCCTACAGTCAATTATACCTTTTAAATGCTCAACTTGCCCTTATGGAGGATGAAATCAAAAGAGTTAAAAAATCAAGGCCAAGGCTCATATTTTGGGTTTTAATCAAAAAAAATGTTTCATCTAAGCTCAATGGGGCTCACTAAGGATAATATCATGGCTTTTTAAGCTGTCGAGATAAATCCTAAATGTCTTCATCATTTCAATGTTTACGTAAGATTATGTAATCTTGACTAGTATTTGTATGCAAGTTCTAGATTTGCTTAACCATAAAAGAATACTCTCAGCAATGAATACTTTTAACTGGTATATAATATCTCAAAAAAGGTAAAATTCTTACCAAAGGAAGATCTCATGCATCTATCATAACAAGCTAATACCCTTTCAATTGAAATCCAAGTCAATCAGTTTAAGTATACAAATATATTAATTCACTCATATTATGCATTTATAATCCCGATCAAGTTCATTTAATAACTGAACATCTCTAACTATTAAATAAGAAAACAAACATGTAATGTACAAACATACACTGTCAACATCATAAAAAATTAATTAAAGGATCTAAGATGCAAACAACATAAATAAAGACAAACAATAAAACTAAAAACAATTTAACAAAAAATAATCAAAATAATAAAAGAAAAAGATAGGAATACAATACTAAGATGAAGGTGGACGGTGTCTGGAACGAGGATTTAAGTTCACTACGAAATTTCTCATCTCCGATATACTAGCCTCAATCTTATCGAATCAATCATTCGTTCACCGTTCAAATACAATAAGTTGATTAAGCAATGATTGATATTCAACAGAATTAGGTGCAATGTTCCAACGCGTAGCTTCAGGTGGCAAAACATCATCCCTTGTGTACCTTCAACTACTCCGATGCGAGTACGCTTACTACTTGAAGCTTCTATTGTGTCGTCATTAACAAGAGCATAACAATCACCTTATCGCCTGACAATCTTCATACACACCAATGATTGCGAGTCTAAACTAGAGTTCCCTGAAACTAACTGCATAACCGTTCTCTTAGTTAGTAAACCAAGATGCTCTGCAATTTGGATGACAAATGCTTCAACTATTATTTTGTCGGCTCTAGCTTTAGGTACATCCATTAGATGCATACTTAACTACATACCAATATTAAGTGTTTAGCATGCACCATACACTACAACACAAACAATTCTGCTTTAGAGACTGCACATTGGCTATCTCCTCTACCGAATAACGTAAAAGTTAAAAACCTATGAAGATAGTGAAGGCTAGGATCCACTAAAGCAGATGATTTAGACCTAATTGAAGAAAAAATGTTTCTTGAATTAATAATTTCATTCGAAAATTCTATAGGCCTAAAATCATCATGATAGCCGCATAAATCACTATGTGAAAATCCAAATATATTATTAAGTACATCTAAAGTAAAAACATGCGGCATATTCATCAATCTAAATGTTATATTATTCACAATGTCATCTTCGTTAAAAATCAATTGTAAAATAGTCAAAAATTCTAGAGTTAATTCAACATATGAATTTTTTCTAAATTCAGCAAATCTACCTCATCCTATGTCATGCAACAATTCATTCACTCGGTCTGCTATTCCTAATTCAATAATAGCTCCATGATTAATAAACCTATTTGACGTAATCTGATGATCTTTTAAAGTTGCATACCTTAATTGGCTTTCACAACTGACAAATTGAAGATAAGGATTACCTAAAATGGACATATCATCTGGTTGAGAAGATGAAGATGCCGACAATCTCACACGAGGCATACTTGATAATGTTAGTCTACCTTAGTATCAATCAAGGTCACAGTATAAATATACGTCTGAGTCGTTAAAACATAAGTTTATTTTCTACGATACAACGTCTCAAACACTTGCAATGTTTCTTATCAATCAATTGTTTAATAAATAATCATAAAGCAAACAATTAAAATGAAAAGGATGATTAAAAAAATAACCCTCCCTCATAAACCCAGATGACACCTTGTCTAATTTAACATGTTATGTTTGCATCACAACAGCAATGAAGTTTGTCCCTCTACAAATGCGACAAACAAACTAAAAAATGACAATTTTTAGTTTTATGGAGGTTACCAAGTATGTCACCAATAGTTGATGGTAAACGACGTGTTGGAGTAGATGTTGGGGGAGGTGAAGTGATCAAAGAAGCCGGTGGCAGACGAGAGAAAGTCGCAAGAATCACCGGAGAAGAAGTTTCAAGTCGAAGAAGAAGTTGCAGTGAACAGGCGTGATATTTGGTTGTGCAACTGAATTAAAAATAGTGAACTATTAGGTCAGTTTTAGGGATTTGAGTTTCAATCACGATTGTGACTTATTAAGTCTCACCCGTGACTCATGATTTTTTATCTGATTTTTTATTCCTTATTTTTACTAACTATTTTATTAATTCATTTTAAATATTCTAACTCTTATATTTTAACTTATTTTATGCCCAATAATTTTTTCCATATTCACAATTTTTAATTTTTTTCCACAAATGTTAATATTTAACAATATTCTTTAACCATTGATAACATAATATATTCATAAATACTCTCCAATTTTCTTAAAATTTTAATTTTTTTCATAGGTCACAATTGTCACACCCATAACTCCTTTAAATTTTTAAATTATAATCAAGTCATCACTTCTTATATTTATATAATTTTTAAAAAAAATCTCTTTTTTTAACAATGTACTCAAAATATTCCTGTCAACTTTTACTAAACTATTTTATCTTTTTCTCTATATAAATTTCACAATATTCGTTAACATATTTCATTTATCTTTTAATTCCTTCGTTACTAAACATTTCCAAATTCTTTTATTTTTAAATTATTAATTTTAAATTATTTTGTTAATTCGTTCTAAATATTTCAACTATTATATTTTTACAAAATTTTAAATTACACAACTTTCATTTATACATACCGTGTGTGTGTGTGTATATATACTCCTTAATTTTAAATTACGTAAGTATTATACTAATATGCAGTATGTCTGCCAGTCTTTAACTATGAACAAACTCGATTTTTTGCATTTATTGTTTGCTGCAAATTTCTCATTACACTAGAAACAAAGGACCAAAGGTCCTTTTCTCTTTGACCCTTAAATTCTTGAATTTCTTGTTGCTCAATTACTTCTCTAATAGTCTGACATTACTTTTTTACTGATGATGTATTTGGTGAAGGTAACAATTCCAAGGAGTTGACCTGTTTCTTATGAGAAGCCATTAATATATGAGAGAAATAATCCTAAAATTCTCAATCGATTGTTATTTTTTAAATTAAGTATTCAAGTTTTAAAACTTTTCAATTGACTGACCAATAATTTAAAACATTAATTTTTACTGATATAGCAAATAAATAAATATCCGTGTAACATTTAATAAACATACTATATCATATAAATAATATTTTAGCTTGATTATATAAAATTTAAAAGATTAATCACTAAATTTAAAACTAAAAAATGGCACTTGATCAAAAAATCTTTAAAAATTATACATTTTTAAATATAATATCCCTTACGCTGCGTATGGTTGCTGTCTCTGATAACTGGAGACGGAACAGAACAAAAATTTGGAGACGGAACGGAACAAAAAGTAGAGACAGTGAGATGTTTGGTTATGGTGGACAGAACAGAAAAAACTGTCTCCGTCTCAAGGACAGA
>JANSVA010000008.1:17805300-17825625 GCA_025504915.1 Erythroxylum reticulatum | reverse complement strand
CAAAGATAAAGAATGCCTTTTATTGAATAAAACAAATTTTATACAATTAAAAGTACAGCCAAAATTGGCTGCAAGGGCATAAACCAACATCTATTGGAAGACATTTATGCAAAATTGAGTTATGGAAATTGTAACATAGGTTACTTTGTTGTATCTGGTTCGTTATTTTATGCAATGTAATTATCCACACAGGTCACTTTTCAAAGAATATTCTTCTTTAATTCTTACCATCTTATGCTAATTCTATGAGACATTTCAAAATGTTCTTAAATTGCGAGATTGTTGCACTATTGATGTTAACTCAACTATCATGAGACAAATTTTACTTTAGATCTAATTTTCTATTTAAAAAAAATGTAGTTTCAAAGAAAATGCAACTTTTTCAAACAGAACACATGATTTAACAAGTCCATTATTTAGTCAGAAGTCAATTTTATATAAGTTGCAACTTGCAAATTTTTATTTTCTTATAAACTTCTTTCCTAAACCTATGTTGTTCATTTGTTACTATTTTCTTTTAAGCTATTTTTTTAACTTTAATCTTGTGAGCTTGTTAAGAGTCATTTGGATTTAATATTGTTACATCAAATACTTAGAATTTGACTTTTTTAACGTTTATTTTATATAAACTGATGATGCTCTAATACTATTATATTACAATTTTATTTTTAACTTTGAGATCATAATCAATCTTCTCAAGCTTGCATATTTTGTTGTAATAATTTATAGGTTATATGAAAAGAAAAAAAAGCTACAATCAACTATTTGAAATAGGTTTATGAAAAAATTCAAGCAACACAACAATAGATTCAACGTCTTTAATTATTTATTTAGAATGAGTTCATGTAATTTTATATTTTATATTGGACTCTTTTACTTAGCACATAATTTTCTTTACTTATATTAAATATTTATACATTTTTATTTTTAATAATTATAATAATTAATTAATTTCGTATATTAAGAAATAAATTAAGGTAACATTTAATATTACTATTTAATTGTATAATAAAAATAAAACAACAAATAAGATGATGAAACTATATAAATTTTATTTTTATTACAAAATCTCAACCAAATAGTTTTTTTAACAAAAATATAAAAATCAAAAGATCAAAAATAAAAAGCTACAACAAAAAAATGAAAATTGAACTAAACAATCCCTTGATTTATTGTACATGTGAAATTATAATCTACACCTTATACTCTATTTTTGAATTTTATACCTCACCAATTTGTCATTCATTCAACTCCTTTCTTCTATTTATATTTCTTATCTTAAAGAAAATTGCAAAAGATTAATCTTTAAATAATTAACCTATTTTCTATTCATTCTATCCCTAATCTTTAAATTTAGTTTTGAGCCAACTTAAAATTAATAAACCAAAAGCATGTATGATACATTACAAGACCATGTTGTTTATATCATATAAGTTCTTATGTAAAGTTGTATGCATATGTTATCTTTGATGTAGCAAAAAGGATTATATTCATGTTAAAAATTTATCTTACCATAAAGTAACAAATATAGTGCCCTTTTTATGAGTATAAACTTAGTTGAACATTATCACCTATATTTTATCTACGTATTCATATTTAACTAATTATAAGAAAAGACATAAAAATATAGCCAACTACATTAAAATTTCTATGAATTACTAGTAAGATAAATTGATAAACTATGCCATAAAATAATTTATATTTGTTATAACTTAACTAACAAATTAACTAATAAAATAGAAAATTTTATAAGTGTGAGGTTTGCTGATTAGGGCATGTGGGCTAAGAATGTCAGGTAGTCAAGGCTATGGTCGAGCTCGAGCATGTGGATTATGTAAGGAATGCTCTTAGGCTCCAAAATAATCTATATAGTAAAACAAACAATCTAGGATGGAGGAATCACCCAAATTTTTCTTGAAAAAATCAAAGGTAACAAGGAATAACTTTCTACCAAGATTTCAACAATAACCACCTCAAGAAAAGAAGCCAAGCTTAGAAGACCTCATGACCATATTTATTTAAACATGTGAGGCAGGATTTTAAGTTATTAAAACCTTACTAAGAAATCAAGAGGCTTCAATACATAACTTGAAAATTCACGTCAATTAACTTGCAAAGTCAGTTTTTAAAAGACAACATGGGAGTTTGCTTAGTATCATAAAGACAAATATTAAAAAGCATGTGATGGAAAGCACCCTTAGGAACAGAAAGGAATTGCAAGTTGAAAGCAAGACTCGAAGTGAAGAAAAGGATGACAAGAGGAGTCAAGAAAAAGTTGAAGATGAAGCATGCCTTCCAAAAGTGAAGGAATTTTAGCCTACCATCCTTTACCCTACTAAAATGAAGCAAGATCGTCTGGATGAGCAGTTCGGTAAATTTCTTAAACTTTTTAATCAACTTCACATTAATTTACCTTTTGTTAAGACCCTACGTAAATGCCAAGGTATTTGAAGTTTACGAGCTAACAAGAGGAAGTTAGAGGAGTTAGTTACTGTGATGCTAAGTATAAGATGCTTGGCAATTCTTCAAAGCAAGCTACTAGAGAAGCTTAACAATCTACGGAGCTTTCCCTTGTTTAATTGGTATTTTTTCAGTAAATAAGTTTTATTTGATCTGGGAGCTAATATTAAAATGATGCTTTAGACATTATTTAAGAAACTGGGATTAGGTGAGTCAAAATCCACTAGGATGTACATTTAGTTAGCAGATATATTTGTTAAGTATTATAGGGGTACGAATTTTATGATTCTAAACATAGAGGAGGATATAAAGATACCTCTAGTCCTAGGTAGATCTTTTTTAGCCACAACTAGATCTATTATTGTTGTTAATGGGGGCAAACTAGTGCTTAGAGAAGAAGAGGATACACTTAAAATATCTAATGTCATAAGTAATTGCCTTGAATATATTGATGCTAGCTATTCTATTGGTTTATCTAATGGTGTAGTTTTGGATGTTGTGTGAGACTCTATTTGTAAAGGTCCACTAGTGTTGTATCTAGTTCAAGGTTTAAAGAAAAAAGATAAGGATAGGAAAAAGTAGTTACCTACTTAAAGGCTAAGGTGTGAGAAAAAAACTTAATCTTTATAAATCACATTAATCATGCATGGATATGTCCAGCAAAAGAAGTTAAACAAACACTACTTAGGAGACAACCCAAGAATTATGATATTTTTGATTAATTTGATTCTTTTTTAGTTTAATTTTATGATTTTATTGATTTTTGGTTTGTTTTTATGATAGGTTTATGAGCATCCTTACAGATTTTTTTGCCTATTTTTGTTTTGTTCATATGTTTTATTTAATTTGCTAAAGATTATCTGAAAATTTTTAAATTTTCTAGGAATTTATAGGGGTACACAGTTGTGCAAATGTCATGTACACCAAAATTGCTTTTCTTTGTGTTTGACATGGTTCCAATGGCTTACATGGTCACTGGAAACGAAAGTGTCTGTATCTAAAACTTATAAAATATTGCAATATAGTCATAGTGAGTTATACACATATGGGACACATCTATGTCCTATAGTATACTATAATGTGTCACTTGACACACCTAGGTCCCAATTACATATGGTCACAGTGACTTACATGGTGAGGTATATGACCATGTGCTCTGATTGTTTAAGTCTGTGAAGGATTTTTAAACCCTAAAACCCTCCTTCTTTCTCAATTTCCTCCTCCTTCCCTCTTCTTTCCTGTGTGTCCCTTCCCCTCAACCTACCCTAGCCTTTTTTTAGCTATTTGTGACACTCCCACTTGTTTTTTCTTACATCTTTCATTGAAATCTTCTTGAAATTTGAGTTTTTTCTAGGCAATTTAGGGTTTGTTCTTCCCCCAAAATGCTAAGTTTTACGTTTGCTTCAATTTAAGATATGTTTCTCTAATTTTATTCTTGTTTTGAAATTATAAGTTAAATTTCATGCCTTTTCCTATAAATAATTGGATTTATTTGACAAGTTGCATTATGATTAGATGAATTTCAAATTTGGGATTGTTGATATTACTCACTATATTATGGAATTATTTGTGATTATTTAATTTTAAACCCATTCCGTACTTTGCTTGACTTAGGTTTTAATTGTTTATGTAACATAGGTTTAATTGTTTAGTTATCTAATTTCATTTTAAATTTTAGGAATTGCATTTAGTAAATATTTAATTAGTCTAATTGTATTAGTTAATTGCATGCTTAATTGTGTTTTTAAGTTTGCAGTTATTTTAATCTTCTAATTATTTTTAGTTTGATTTAATTTTTAACTGTGTGCAGTTTTGGAATTGCATACAATATAGTAAGTGTACGAATTAAGTATGGCAAAATTGCATTTTGTATTAACATTAATCATTTCCTCACTTTTTGTCTCGTTTTAGGTTCATTGATACAAAGAAAGGAAGAAATGCAACAAAGAAGAGAAAAGGAGACTGAGAAAGTGACAAGGTGGTGAAGAGTCTTCTAGAGACCTAAGTGGAGCTCGCTCACCATTAGTTTCAGAGACCACTGTATATCCATCAATGCGACCCGACATGTAGTAGTTTAATGTTAGGGCCTATCGAGCAATTTTAAAGGTTTAAAGACAAGAAGCTCGGGAGTAGCAGATGCATAATGGGTTCAACCCAGCAGGCTTGAGATCTCATTAATGTTAAAGTGTGGTCCTGGTTCTTCGAGATAATGTAGCCCACATATTTGGAACTCATACTCGAGGTGTAAAAAAGGGCCACTACAATTGGAATTAGCTAAGCACGATCCAATTTTAGATGTTTATAAACATGACGAGGATGAGCCACAAACTTCTCTATGATGATGGAGCTTTACTATCAGTACTTTATAGAGATACAGGACTATATGGATCTTTGCCTAAATTTCTATATGGGATAATTGCTCAACGGTTCTAGAGCACATTCATCATGGATGGAGATTATGACCCTAACAAATCCAAAGTGTCTACCCTGTGACATCTAACACTTAGGTACATTTACGAGATCCTTTTTCATACATTGAGTAGGTAGGATGACAACTTCAACGTTGTTAGGAACGTGGATGTGTTATATTTATAGAGTATGAGTGAGAGGGTGCCAATACACTTAGGCCTTGCCTTAACCTAATATTTCTGGCATCATATAAGGTGAAAGGGGGGACGATATGCATCAGCCCCTACGTGAAATGCCTGATGATAAACACATATTTGACTGTAATTAATACCCATATTTAATGTGGTTTGCTTGATATTTAATAGTTTTATTGTATTTTTGATACTTAATTCACTTCAAGTGCATTTGTAGGTGCTAACTGCCTTCTCAGACTAAAAGGATAAGAATTCAGATGAAATCATGACACAGAACAAAGATTTGAAGCAACTAAGACCTACACGATTGTGTACAATGATTGTGTAAGTCTCTGTAAACGTGTGAAGATTGAAGAATTTTGGTTCTAGTTGTGTGAAGTTACACACCCATGTATGTTGATATATATGACCCTGTATGTTGTTTGTTTATGTCTTTATACCCATGTAAAGTCACAATTTTAGGTATTTTTGGAGATACATGATCACCTACACGCTTGTGTAAGTTGACCATGTATAACCTAAAACCCTAGTTTTTACTATAAAAATACATGAACAGAGGCAAAATAGAGGGAGCTAAGTCTTTAAGAGATTTTGGGTCATAAGATACATAGAGAGGTGACAATTCTGATCAAGGGATGGGGACAACTTGAAGAATACATCAAAAGATTTGATAGATAACAACATCCATTCCATTTTTGCAAGAAGATCTATTAGAAGAAAAAATGGAGATTTAAAATTATGATTTCTTTTTTTCTATTAGTTCTTCTACATATTTATCTTTGGCTTCATTTTTTATAAGTAGGAATTAAATTTGTTTAGTGACTAGGTATGATGAACCCTAAGTTGTGATAACAGTATGATTTGATCTTTTATTTAATGTAATTTCACTAATTAGTTTATTGCAATTTAATTATGCATTTTATTCTTGTTCTAATAGATCTAGAATATTAGTTCATAATTTGATTTCATATGATTGAGATTAAGAAATCCTCTTGTATGAATAGATATACCATAATTAGAAGAAGCTACATATAAGATAGTTTGATATAAATCCCCTAGATTAGGTTCGAACCTAATAATGAAATTCATAAATCAATAATGCAATCTTAAAGGTTTTAACTAGAAATATGTATGTTAATGAATTGATGGATTAGTTGTTAATAGTCTCGAGAAAGTTAGTAACATAAGATAGGAATTTGTATAGTCCAATAATTAATAATATAATTGCATGATAAAGGGTTAATATTTAAGGATTCTCAGGGAGATTCATCACCTAGGTACTATGTATTTTATATAAACTTTTCCAAGTATTTTCCTCTATCTTGAGTCATTATTCTTTACATATTAGTTTAGTTGTTTAATTTAATTTTTAATTAAATATGTAATCTGAATCAACAGTTAGATAATAAAAAAGGGTAATTACTAGTACTTACAACCCTTGTGAGATCGACTTATACTTACCTATGTTAGCTATTGTTAGACCGTGCACTTGTGATTTTTGACATTGATCATTTCTATAAATATAGAAAGCATATCATTCACTTAATGAGGAGGATGGGAGTTTTCATGAGATTATCACTGATGAGACTGCATGACACTATAGTATCCTTGAATTTGGATATTACGAAGAATATGCATATGACGGACTAGAGATGAGGATCTACAAGGGATATCTATAGATTGACTGGATTTTTGGACAAGCATGCAGCTGCAAGAGGAGATAGGGATCCCTCCAACATTCCAGAGTAGCTACCAAGATAAAATTTCCCACAGCTACATATAGGAAGAGCAACGCAACAAAATGAACCTTCAGAGAGCATGAGCACACCTAAGAGTTTGACACCACCTCCACATTAGGATCAACTAAAGATTGTCCAATTGGAGAAGTACATGGGAATGATCCTAGGAAGGAAGAACGTTATACAAAATGACCAGTGGGAGTTGATGGCATGTGTGACGCAACTGAAGGCATATGATTGATAGATGGAGGAGGAGTTATGTAGGATGGCAGGTCACCTTGGATTCAAGGTACCACCTCCATTGACTAGAGTTGGCCTATCATCATCCACTCCAATAGTAGCGCCCAAAGACATAGAGGCCTACTACATCGAACAATTGACAAATATAGAGGCAGTCCTAGGTGCTTAATTAGGGTTCTCTTGTTTCTTTTATTTTTCATCTTTATTATTTGTTAATTTTTCTTATTTCTATTTATTATTTTATTGTTTGTTATCTAGTTAGTGAGGGCTTAACCCTGCTAAACTTTATTATTAAAATGTTATTACCTTTTTATTTTTATTTTTATTTTGTTGTTATTTATTTATTTCTACTTTATTTTTTCCTTTTTATCTCATTTTATTTCTATTTTGTAAGGATGATTGTACTTAACATATGACGAAAACTATATCAAATTAAAAAACTGTATAATATATTATTCAAGAAAGAACCCTTTATTTTTGTTTTTAGTTTACTTATCAACGGTGAAGATGTGATTTTATTGTAAGTTTATGGTTAAGAATCTTCCTATATTATGACTTGAGAGTTTGCTATATTTTTCACCCAAAATACTTTGAGTGCATTGAGTGACTCCTTCATAAGGGTATAAAATTTGTGCATTTGATTTTAGAAAGATTATTAATGTGATTGCTATTGATATTGGCTTATGAAAGTTTATTCTTAGATATCGAAAGTCTAATTGTAGGCTAATTTGGTTCATATAATATGATAATTTAAGGTGTGGATGGACATGTTGAGGTTAATAAGCAATGAATGTTTTTAGATTTAATGAATTAGATTATGATTTACTTAAGGATAAATAAAAGCTTAAGTATGAGGATGTTTGACAAATGTTTAATAGACTGTGTTTTTATTCCCATATTTAGTGCATTTTTTTAATTATTTGAGAGCTTTTCTTGTTTTTAGTACTTATTTCTTTTCTAGTGTGTTATTAGGTCTCAATTACCTTCATAGATCAAAAGGAGAAGAATTAGGATGAAATTAAGATAGAGAAAGGAAGAATTGGAGTTATTTTGGAGGGAGAAATCTGTGTTAATAAAAGACAAACCCCATTTTTAGTAATGTACATAGCCATGTGAACAACTGTGTAACTCCTTATGAGTGTGTTTGACTTTAAAGATGTTTCGCTATATGAAGGAGGACATGCTTATGTAAGTCATGTACATGGCCATGTCCACTACCTATGTAAGCCCCTATGAACCTGCCTATGTATAGATTTAAAGAGTTTTTAAGGAACATGATCATGTATCTAGTCGTGTGACTAATCATATCTACGATAGAAACCCTAATTCACATTATAAAAGGCAATTATCAAGGATAATTAAAGTAAGAAAAAGTTAGAGTTAAAATGAGATAGTAGAGTTGAAGTTTTAAGCACACTTTTGAACCTTAGGAAGGTAGAAACACGAAGATTACATTAAAGATACAATAGAGAACATTCTTCCATTGAAATTTCATGTGATCATATTAAAAGGTTATATATAATGAATTCTCTTCTTTTTAATTCTTCTTTTGAGCTATTAGTTTGGTTTTCTATATTTATGAACTAAATTATTTTAGTGCCTAGGTAAGATGAACCTAAGTTGGGATTAACCTTATGATTTGATTCTTTATTTAATGCAATTTTATTTACTAATTCATTGAGATTTAATTATGTGTTTATACTTGAATTAATTTGTTTAGTATTTCAATGTATGATTTCATATAATTAAGATTGAGAAATTCATTTCCACGAATAGATCTACTATAATTGAAAGGAGAAGTATACAAACCTAGAGATAGGTCGACATAAATCCTCTAGATTAAGGTCAAACCTCATAGAGAAATTCATGAATCGATTAATGTAATATTAGGGGTTTTAACTAAAAAGAGATATTAGTTAATCAATTAAAGATTTTTTGTTAATATTCTTAAGAAAGATATTAACATAAGATAGGAATTTTCATAGTCCAATGATCAATAATTGAATTGCATGATAAATGATTAATACTTAAGAAATTATAGGAGGATTTATTACCTAATTACTAGTTATGCAATATTGATTAACATTAGTGTCATCTATGTTTTGGTTTATTATTTATGTTGAAATTTAGGATAGTTTTAATTAAATCATCTTATTTATCAGTTAGATAGTATAAAAGAGATTATTACTAGTATTTATAGTCCTTGTGAGATTGACACTTGATATTCACTGACACTATACTATAGTTCGATAATGCACTTGCTTGTAAGATCTATATGGTAGAGATCAACTATATCATCTTCCAAACTCAAGGAGGTTTAAAAGGAGCTAGATACATGCATTTAGGGCTCAAAGAAGCATACATCAAGCTTTCATTCATACTAGGCATCACACATATAATCATAGAACATTTCACTACCCTATGAGAACATTTAATGACTTTAATAACCAAAATAAGTTTCCTCATTGTGCATACATATACAGAACTGCCTATATGTGTCATTGTCACTCATATAACTTAGTATGTCATGTTTATGGAAAGTATGGACATGTTGATAGATTTTGTTTTCTTAAATAAAGAATGTTAAGAAGACCCTTGAAAGTATAGGTTAAAGAGAAGAAGGAACCTAAGTAACCAGGCTTATTTGGGTTCCTAAAACACATTGATTGCCTTAATTTGTAAGGAAACTAGGAAAGAAAGAGGATATGGTATGTAGTAGAGATAATAGTTAATGAATTGAGTATAATTAAGGAGTTAATGCATTTTATTATGATGAATCTAACCTTTGTCTCCAAGAAAGTCTAGAAAATGTTGTTTAGCCACCAAAGAATTTTAAAAAGAGAAGATTGTTGAACCAAGTGAGAGAGATGAGAAGGATTAGAAGCCTTCAATGGATTGTAAACTTAAGATGAATCTTCATTCAAATCTCTTATAAATAGTGTTTACCATGATGTAATTATTAGTTCATAATTTAGAAATTTATGATAACTTACATTTATAAGTGAATTTAGGTATAAAACCTTAGTGATTATTGTTTATGTTTGAATTATGAATATATTGTTTAATAATTATTTTCAAAGTGTGAACTTTAGTACCTAGACTTAGATATTATTATATAAAATGAGTACACTAAGTTAGAATTTACATTAATTAGGTAATTATTTCATTAAAATTTTATATAAGGATAAATTTTACTTAATTAGAAGAGACTTATGTATGTTTGATGGATATTCTATATGATAAAAATACCATTTTATTTTCTTAGTTGAATTTGTGTGTTTGAAGTCTCTTTTAAGGTACTTGATAATTGTTGATTGATATTATTATGACCTATTAAGTGTTTTGATGTTTAAATTTGAGTTTTATAGCTATTTCTTTTAGCCTTTTATAACATACTAACTAATCATTATTTTAGTATGGTTAACTAGTGTAATTAAAAACATGTTTTTTTCCTTTCCAATGAGTTTGGTCTTTGTTTGGTCACTTATTTGGTTGCCCAAACAGCCACACTAGTTGACCGATATCCTGTAAGTGGTATACCATTGTCCCCAATTTTGACACTCCCTTCTTTCCCAAGATTTTGCAAAGTATCTGAGCACTATCTTTGGTCAATAAATGAACATCATAAATTGACCAATATACTTCATTGGTGGACCAGTAGAATGTATTTTAAATCCAAATTATTTTTTTCTCCACTGCTTACTTTTGCTTATCTTTGAAACACCAACATTGGTGAACCATTCGCAGCATGTGGTCGACTAGTCCTCCTATTTTTAATATCTTCTTCATCTCTTTTCTTTTATCATATTTATGTTTATAACCTTCAATCCCTAAGCAAGTCACTCTTTTCCTTAAAAAACATCATCCCTCAATACATAAAAATTACATTAGATTGCATCAAATTGAAAAATCATCATTCTTGAATTTCATATTTTGATTTTTAAAATTTTCTTAATTAAGAATTGTTCTTTTCAAATTGATCACTTTATAGTTAAATTTTAAAAGGAGTTAAGTTTTCTTTCCTTTTAATTGTGTTGATTCATCTTTATTTTTGCTTAATATTGGTATTGTGTGAAATTTTTCATGCTCTATTTTCTTCTAAAATTTTTGTGCTTTCAAATTTATACTTTTAAAATGAATTTGGTTATTGGATATTGTAATTATACTTTTATTTGTTACAATTCCAACTTCTAATTTTGTCAAAACTTGCGTTTGGTGCTTTAATTTAATCTTTCAACTTACGTAAAATACTGAAATTGAAGAATTTTCAAATTAGATGTAACTAGGGATGTTTGTATCAAAATTGACATTTTATTTTGACTCTTTAAATATTCAATAGTACTTTTTATTGAGAAAGTTTGGCAATCTTAATTAAATTTATTTTTAAAACCAAGTTAACTAGACATATGACAATTTATATTATACATTTTTGGTTGATATATTTATTTTTGATGATTATAAAAAGGGAGAGAAAGTTTGGTGAAATTATATTTAAAGGGAGTAATGACATTTAGGAGGAGTGATTGTTTTATCGTTTTTGTATTTCTTACACTTATATGATATGCATGAGTAAATTTATGTTATCTTCATATCTGCATATTTCTTTAAATTATGATCTTCATATTGAATTATGTTTTATGCATGAATTATAGGAGAGCTAATCACTATCTTGATATTGAATTATGCTCTTTATATTGAATTCTATTTTATGCATGAATTTTGGGGAGCTAATCACTATCTTAATATTTAATTGTGTGTTTAATTTTATTATTTTTGTTCTTTAATATCACAAGGGTTTTGTCATTATTAAAAAGGGGGAGATTATTGAATCAAAGGAGGTTCCACTAATGTTTTGATGATAAAAAACATAATTATTACTAATGTGTTATTATTTTGAAGCAAAGAAATATTAGAACAAGATGAAGCCATAAACTCAAGAAGATTGTGTATAAAGTTAAACAACAGAAGTTGAAGTCTAAAATAAAAAATAAATAAATAACAAAAGAAGTTCAAGGATCATTAATGTAATTTTACATTTTTATTATTTGTAATCTCACTTTGTTAATTTGATTATTTAAAAGGCTCACCGTGTATAAACATTTCACTTAACTTCATTACATGAGTTTTTTCATTCATTAAGAGTTGTCGAAGCTTTTGATTTTTATATAAAAGCCTCTTGATCCTTAAGAAGTGTTTATTTTATATTTGCATTAATCAAATTAAGTTTGAGAATTTGAAGGTGTTCAAATTATGCTTTTAGAGTGATAGTCAACCTATATAGGTTAGTAGTCGACCAATAAAAGTTAAAATTGTTAAATTTAATATACCAAGATTTTTTTTATCAATATTGGTTGATGTATTAGTCGACCAATGTTTCAATGGTTGGTGAATATAATGTTATAAATGCATATTGATTGACCCAGTGTCCTGTAGATGACCATTATAATGGCTAGATTTTGGCTCTAATAGTTAGTTGGGGGCCCAAAACACTACAAAAAGATGTTTCTGACTATTTTTAGGATTAAGAGGGTTTAGGATGTTCTATACACACATTTTAAAGAGATTTTCAAACAATTGAGCATCATTATGTCATATTTGTATGAGTGAGCCATCTTGAAATTATCAAGTGATAAGTGATATGACTTTTAATTGTATCACGTTGTTGAGGTGTTGAATATTGTACTTATGAGTGTTCCAAATGGAGTTAAGGTTCCTCTTCACCTTGGAAGAAGTTTGTAAATAGAGTTTCTCTTTACAAAGAAAGATTACAAATAGTATTCTTCACTTTAAAAGAAGAAGTATAGTGGAATTCTAAAAAGAATATTAAGAGTGCACATAGGCAAGGATTGTTTACCAAACCACTATAAATCAATTTGCATTCTTTCTTTCATATCCTTCTTAAATTATTATTCAATTGTTTGATTACTTTACATTAAGCAATTTCTTTATTCATATTTATATTGATTATCATTAATTGAGTACATTGGTAAGAAAAGTTCTTGAATTTTATAAACACCTAATTCACCTCCCCCCTCTTTTTAAGTACCATTAGGGAATAACATTATCAAATTTAAAGTAATACAAAACTCATTATTCAATTCAATAAACATTGTACATATAATTTACACATATTTTCTCCAACTCATATCATCAATCAAAACATCAAAAATTTTCTCGATATTCAACTCTTATAAAGAAAGGTAATGCACATGCTTACTTGAATTCATTTTTCAGGTTCTAAAAGTAGCATACCTTTGTTTCATCTATTTAGAATTGAAGGTAAAATGCCCACAAAGGTCAGACTCAGATGGTAGAAAAATAGACTTATCCTTGGCTATCCACGCACAGTTTCAATTAAAACTAATCATCGGTACGATCATTAAAAGGTTTTTATCAACTAGATTTGTAGTAAATTTAGCATTTCTTGCTATTCTGTTAGTGCCTTTCATTCTCCCTATTGTTATGACAACTTTGAATAAAGAAACTATTCCTTGCCCTCTGAAAAAATATGAGGCCTCTCCTTATCTAGCTATTTATATAGGAATCTCCACTCACTACTTTCCCTAATATCTTCCCTTTACTAAATCATAAGGGTTTATAAGAGACCTCACAAGTTTGCTTAGCGGTATAGCTCGGTAGAGATGCTATAACTAGGTGAACAAAAATTAGGAAAAATGAAAGAAAAGAAGAAAACGAGGTAGAAAATTTGATAAAGAAGCAACAATTAGATGAATGGCATGGCATAATAGACGTGAGAAGCTAACAACGTAGAAGACTTTACAAAGAAGAGAGCAAAAGTGTTAGGGTTTTTATGTTTGTTGTTTTAATTAAAATGAAATATAAAAATCCAAATGAATAAAACATAAAAATTTGCCAACATTATATTATTTTATTTTATTAAAAAATCTTCTTAGTTACTTAAAACAAAATAGTCTATTAATATTTGTAAGGTATGGTCTCTCTTTACTCATCTCAATAATCTAAAACTTAAAAATTTTGATACCAAAAACTTAAGTTGTATAAGGTGTGATCTCCCCTTATAAGCTTTAGCAGTTTGGAACTTAAGTTTTGTTATCCTTAAAGCTTAGTTGTATAAGGCATGATCTCATCTTATGAACTTTAGTAGTCAGCTAAAAGATCAAATTTATTATTTAAACTAACAAAACATCTTCACAAAAGCAAGTAAATGAAACCTATAAATAACTAAAACAAAACTAATAAAGTTATCATGTTTGGGTTTGCCTCCCAAAAAGTGAAATTGTTTAACATCTTTTTGTTTGATGGATTTTTTTTCTTTTTAATCTTCTAAGTATTGGGAAGTGCCAAATCAATATCCATCAAACTTGAGATCATCATATCCTTATGAAATGATTTCGATCTTTGTCTATTCACCTTAAAAGTATTCCTAGTATCTAACCTCGACACTGTAAGGAAATACATTAGTGGCAATAAAATACCAATCCTTTAGGAATGTAACTTACCTGGTATGATCTTTAATGAAGAATTGTATAATGACACCTTCATTCCAACTTCAAATTACTTCCTCAAAATCATATTATCATGGAACATTTTGATTTTATTTTTATAAATTCTCAAATGCTTATAACCATCTAACTTTAGTTCCTTTAATTCTCACAATTTCATTTTTCTTGCCTCCCCGACATTGCTTAATTCCATGTTGCAACATTGTACCACCAAATAAGCTATATGTTTGATCTTTACAAGTAAATGACAAGATTTAAAAAAATTAATCAATAAGGAGACATTTCTATCAATATTTTATAGGTAGTAAGCTCAACGAGCATCATTTAGATGTAAGCTCTAATAATTTCTTCATAGATTCACCATCTTTTTCGAAATGAATTTCACTTCTTTATTTGATAATTTTGCTTGTCCACTCATTTGTGGATGATATTTGGTGGCTACTTAATGATGCATTTAATACTTTTTAAACAAAGCTACCATTGCTCTGTTGAAAAAATGACTCCCTTTATTACTAATAATAACTCGTGGAACTCCAGTATATTGAAAGTGTTAGAATTTATAAAACCTACAACACTTGAAGAATCATCAATCCTTGTAGCTTTTTCTTCCAGCCACTTTGATACATAATCAATTGCTAAAAAATGTAATAAAAGCATGAGATGAAGGAAAAAGGCATATAAAACCAATTCCCTATACATCAAATATCTTAATTATAAGAATAAGAGTTTGAAGCATTTCATTTATAGCAGTATGTTTAGGAATAAAGTGTCCTCCAAATACATAATTATGATAAAAGGTTAAGACAAAATGATATTCATTTTCTAGCGCATAATGTCTAATAACTTGATCAAAGCAAAACTTCCATAAATACAGTTTACACTAAACATAATATTTCATATTTTTTCCTTAGATCATCATATGATTAAAAAATTGTGAAAAGTCCATTTCTTTATATTTATACTATATTTTTATTTTGTGAACTATTTATACTACATTTCAAATTATCATATATATTGATGAAAAGATAAGTTGAAATTATCCCTTCTTTGTTTAATCTAACTTAAAGTGATTTTTCACCGTTGTTAGATTTAATGCTTATAAAATGTAAAAATAGCTTTTCTTAATCTAATGTAATACAATTATAATAGATGCTAAGCATAAGAGAAGTGAGCGAAAAAGAGAAAGTTAGGTATAGTTTCAGGAACTAAATAATTAACAAGGACTATATGCTAAATATCTGTACGTTTCATTTGGAATAATTTCTCATTAAAAAAGCTTTAGAAATAGATAAAATATTTTCTCCCCTTACCAACCAACACGAATGGCATGCCATTAAATTTTCCATTCCTTTTTGATCTCTTATTTCTAACTCAAATTCTTAAAGTAGCAAATTCGTCATATTAACCTTGGTTTGGACTCCTTCTTTGCCAAAAGATATTTCTTTGATGTATGGATAGAATAGACAATAACTTTAGAGCCAATAAATAAGATCTAAATTTATCTAAAGAAAAAACAATTGCTAAAGGCTCTTTCTTAGTCGTAGATTAATTGCATTATGCAAGATCTAATGTCCCTGAGACCTAATGGATGACATAACTTTATTTCATAATCCTTTAACCTAAAATAGCTCCTATTGTATACTTTCTAGCATTACACATGATTCAAATGAGAAATTCCAATTTGGTGGCTAAATAATAGGCGCACTTGTTAATAATGCCTTAAGATTGTCAAAATCTGCTTGACCTTCTTTCCCAAATTAAAATGGAACACCTTTTTACAATAACTTTGACAATGGTGTAGCAATCTTTGAAAAGTCTTTAATAAACCTACGATTAAATCCTTCATGTCCAATAAAAGATGAAACTTCCATAACATTTCTAGGGTTAGGTAAGTTAATAATTAAATTAACCTTTTCTTTATCTAGATGAAATCACATGTCCTAAAATAATGCCTTGATTAACCATAAAATGATATTTTTCATAGTTTAACATCATATTTGTTTCAATGCATCTTGGAGAACCTTAGCTAAATGATTTAAGCAATCATCAAATGATCTCCATAAACAATGAAATCGTCTATGGACTATTGCATGCAATTTTCAATATACTCAATAAAATACTCGTCATGGACCTTCGAAATATACCTGGAGAATTACGAAGACCGAAGGGCATTCACCTAAAGATGTACATTCTAAAAGGCATATAAAGGCAGTCTTTATTTAATTTTCTTAAGCAATTGCTATCTGGTAGTACTTTAAAATTTTTTTATAAAGCACAAACATTATTTACCAGTAATTCTTTATAACATTTAAAGGATAATGGGAAATGATCCTTTTGAGCAACCAAGTTAAGATTCCTAAAATGTATCACTGACACCAACTCATCAGTTTGATTCATTATCATTGTCACCCTAGTTTTCTTTGGCGCAACGTGAATTGAGCTCACCCACCCACTATCTAAAATCAAATAGATTATACTTGCATACAAAATTTTTAACATCTCTTTCATTACTACCACTTTTATTATTAAATTAAGTCTCTTTTATAGTTCCTTTATTAGCTTAGCATTTTCTTCTAAAAGAATCATATGGATACAAATTTCTGGATTTATACCTTTTATATTAGCTAAGGTCCAACTAATTGTAGTTTTGTAGTCCTTTATAAGTACTACTAGCCTTTTTTCTTACTCTTTAGTCAACCTTTTTCAGATGATCGCAGGTAGTAACTCTCTCACCTAAATATACATATTTTAGGTTATCAAATAAGGCTTTTATTGAAATAAAGGAGGTTTTAATTGATGCTTTAATGATAACAAAACATAGTTACTACTAATGTATTTATTATTTTAATAAAAAGAGATATTATAACAAAATGAAGCCATAAACTCAACAAAATAGTATATGAAGTTGAGCAAGATTAGTTGAAGTTTGCAACTTATGAAATGAAGATCAAAGCTTGAACTAGAGAAGATCAAGCTTATCAAGGTCATTTTACATTTTGCATTATAATTTGTACTTACACTTTGTTAATTTTATAATCCAAAAGGTTCAATATGCATGAACATTTCATTTAATTTCATTATATGAGTCTTTCATTCTTTAAGAGGTATTAAACCTTTTGGTTTTTATATAAAAGCCTCTTAATCTTTAAAACAAGTTTTATGGAACATTTTAGGAAGTGTTTTAATCATATTTGGATTAAACAAATTGGTTTAGAGCATTTGAATTTATTCAAAGTCATGTTTTTGGGGTGATTGGTCAACATATATAAGTTTGTGGTAGACCAATATAAGTTAAAATTGTTAAATTTGATGTATCATGAGGTTGTTATAACATTAGTTGATGTATTGGTCAACCAATATGTGTACTGGTTGACCAATGTCTAATGGCTAGTGAACTAGTGCTGTAAATGCATACTAGTCAATCAATATGCTATACTAGTCAACGAATGCACTGTATATAGTTGTTCTAATGGCTAGTTCTCAGCTTCAATGGCTGTTTAAGGTCCTAAAACACTATAAATAGGAATTTCCTCATTGATTTTAGCATCAAGAAGGTTTTACATATTATATACACATATTTCAAGGACTTTTTTAATTATTTGAGCATCATTATCTCATATTTATGTGGTGATCCATTTTCATTTATCAAGTGAATAAGTGAGAAATTTTTGAGTTGTAATCTTTTGTTGGAGTGTTGAATGTTGTACTTATGAGTGTTCTAAATGGAATTAAGGTCCCTCTTCACTTTGGAAGAAGATTGTAAGAAAGGTTTCTCTTTACCGAGAAAGATTATATAAAGGTTATTCTTCACCTTAAAAAAAGAATTATAGTGGAATTCTAATAAAAGTCTTAACAGTGGGCATAGGTAAGGGTTGTTTATCGAACCACTATAAATTAGTTTGCATTCTCTCATTCTTATCCTCTTTAAAATATTGCTAAGTTCTATTTTTAAAAATTGTTAAATTGAATGGTTAATTTACATTAAGCAATTTCCTTATACTTATTTATATTGATTGTTATTAATTGAGTACATTGATTATCAAAATTTTAAATCTTGCAAAAATCCAATTCACCCCCTCTTGGGTGCCATTAGAGACTAAAAACTTTTAATTTTTTCTTTTGAGCTTGTAAAACAGAAGGCATTTTTTTTTTCTTGTGATTGGTGGTAATGTCATCATATGAAGTTTTTAACACTTTTAATATCGCTAGTAAAAGTTTCATCAACTTGGTCATTCACTTATAATTTAGCATTAAACTCTAACTCATTACCAACACTTTCTTCTTCTTCATAAATATCCTACATATTTTAATCTAACTTAGAGGGTGTGATTTTGTGATTATTGTCATATTTAACTATTATAGAATGTATCAATATCTTTTCTTAATCTAATAGAATATAATTTGACTAGATACTAAGCGTAAGAGAAGTAAGCAAAAAAAGAAGTTGTTTTTTTAGAATAAAAAAAGAAGTTAAGTATAGTTCTTCAAGAGTGTTTTATTTAAAGTTAAATAAAATTTTGTTTGATTATGAAAAGATTTACCCATTTTACACACAAGGAATCATATTTATACATTATTGAGCATATAAGAAATCAAGATAAGGCTACAAAAAAGATCACAATGATTTATTACATAAGGAATGGTACCATTCTTTCTTGTTCATAGTCTACTTGATTTGAATTGCATATATGCTTTACTTTGCTCATTTTGTTCATCCTTTGGTTGCTAATTGATTCAATTGGCTCCCTTTGCTCATTTTGCCTTCCATTAGACTTAAATTTTCTCATATTGCTTGATTATTACTAATATCATCAAAAGTATATTCATTAATTTACATATATTTTGTTATCATTAAAAATCATGAGTTATGATCTCACTTAATCTAATAATCTGCCTTTTTTGATGATGATAGATCGCTTAATGAAATTGGAGAAAATAAATGATATGAAATAAACTACTCTATTCTTAAAACAATATGCAATAGATATTATCCTTAGCCAATGCATCATTTAATATGAACAATCAAATTCTAATATCAACATTCTTCCCCCTTTTGTCAGCATTAAAAGGTATGGTTTATATAAAGCTATATGCAACAAAAAGGTTAAGTAAATAAATAACAGTCCTCCCTTTTTTCATAATCATTTTTATATGTGTAAGGTTTTCATTAAGTCATGCGTAGAATGAAAACAATAAAGCACTTTTTAATGCTTATATACCAATTCAATCTTTTACCTTTCTCCTATAGGTGCATGTAATAATATTTTATCCCCTAAATAAATATTTCATGTCAATATCCTAAATATAATTTATATAAAAGTAAATGGTTACCTTTTTTCGTGTACCACTAATGGTTACTCCTTTTCTTTCTCATTTGGTTCAACAATTGACCTTTTGTATACCAATTTCTTTACGTTAGCTCATGTGAGGATTCTTAGTGATTTTATTTTTTTAAATAAATTTCTATAAATACTGTAGATGTTGCAATTTTATGCCAATGGATGTGAAACTAATTGTTGTTATTTATTTGAATATTGACATATAATTAAAAGAAATTAATATATTTTAGGTACCTACATAAAGTTAGTTCTTAAGGATTATTGCTTGTACCCTTTTCAACTTACACCTTCTTGTAACTTACACCTTCTTGGGTGAGTTTGCAAACTTACACCTTCTTGGGTGAGTTTGCAAACTCAGTGAGGTAACCATCATCGATGGTTCACTCAATTCATGCAATAATCAGGCATATCACAATTATTTCATAATTTCGCATACATCAGAAATACCACACGACCACAT
>JANSVA010000008.1:17784088-17805200 GCA_025504915.1 Erythroxylum reticulatum | reverse complement strand
ATATTAATAATAATAATAATAACAACAACAACAACAACAACAATAATAATAATAATAATAAGTTCAAATTTTACAATAAAAATAAAAAAAATAATAATAAATAGATGAAGAAGAAGAAGAAAATTAATAATAATAAGGAATTTAAAAATAGAGGGAGGGTATTTATGAGATTTCATTATGTGTTTTGTTCTTGTCCCTAGGACAAAAATTCTTGCACCACAATCTTGGAAGGAATAAAAAATTTCTGCCCTTGTCCTCTGAAGACGGAACAAAAATGGGTGAGGATAGCAAGCAAACACTACGAAATATAGAACTTTTGTGTACCTGTCATCCGTCTCTACCCACAAGGACGCTAACCAAACACTACGTTATAACACACATAAGGACAAGTGATCGATCAATGAACTGTTGACCATGTGTGTGCAAGAAGAGGAGAGGTTGCTGATGGAAGAGGGTGAAAGGGTCAATTTGACCGTTTCAGGAAAAAAGAGGCAAGATGATGCCAAAAATAAAGGAAAAGGCAACATTGCTCCTCAATTTGATATAAAGAAACCGTCAAAGTGTTTCTTCTATAAGAAGAGGGGACACATGAAGAAAGACTGCGCTAAATTTAAGGATTGGCTCGAGAAGAAAGTTAATCAAATTTCATTTGTTTGTTATGAATCTAACATGGTTAATGTTAATCATAACACATGGTGGATTGATTATGATTCTACAATCCATGTTTCAAATACCTTGTAAGGTATGCAAACCTAAGGAAGCTACTGGGAAGTGAACAATTCATCTATTCAGCAAGCAAGATGAGTTCACATGTGGAAGCCATTGGCACTTTCAGATTAGTTTTGAGCAGTGACTTTATTTTGTGCTTGGAAAAGACCTTTAATGTTCCAAATTTCTCTAGAAATTTGATTTCTGTATCAAGATTTGGACCTTTTAGTTTTTCCTTTAACTTTTCAGATTCTGGTTTCAGTTTATGTAATGAATCTAAAGTTATTGGTTATGGTACATTATCTGATAATTTTTATTCCATTCAGTTACAAAATGATGATGCCTATAATTTGATGCATGCCACTGTTGGATTAAACAATGTGTTGTGAATGACGAATCCTCTATATTATAGCACCGTAGATTAGGACACATCTCCATTGAGAGAATTAAGAGATTAGTAAATGAGGGGGTACTTAGTACTTTAGATTTTGCTTACTTTGAGACTTGCGTGGATTGCATTAAGGGTAAGCAAACTAATAAGTCTAATTTAAAAATCATACATACAGATATTTGTTGTTCAGATATGGACGCAAGTAGTCCAAAATACTTTATCACTTTCATAGACGACTATTCATGATATATGTATCTCTACTTACTTCGTTCTAAGGACGAAGCTTTGGATGCCTTTAAAATGTTTAAGGTTAAAGTGGAGAATCAATGTGGAAAACTGATTAAAATTTGAGGTCAGATAGAGGTGGAGGTAGATACACTGAACGTGGACAAGCGTTTGGTTCTTTGTGAAGTTACTTTAGGAACATGAAATTGTTGCCCAATACACCATGCCTGATTCTCCAGATCAGAATGGTGTGGCAGAAAGAAGAAACCAAACTTTAATGGACATGGTAAGAAGTATAAGGAGTAATAAAAAACTTCCTCAATTCCTATGGACTGAAGCTTTAAAGACAGCTGTGTATATATTAAATTGGGTTCCAATCAAGGCTGTCTCAAAGACACTTTTTGAGTTATTTAAGGGTTGGAAACTGAGTCTAAGGCATATACGTGTTTGGGGATACCCATCTGAAGTGGGAATTTACAACCCACAGGAGAAGAAGCTAGACCCAAAGACCATTAGTGGGTATTTCATTGGATATGCTGAAAGGTCTAAAGAATATAGATTCTATTGTCCATCTCACAGCACTATAATTGTGGAATCAAGAAATGCAAAGTTTCTTGAGAATGACTTGATTAGTGGGAGTGGTCATTTTCAAGATATAATTTTTGAAAAAGGCCATTATGAAGCTCAACCCTCTAGTTCAAATGATAGATTGATTGCCATTCACACCCCTCAAGTTAAAACGGGTGTTGGACAACCAATTACTAAAGTTTCTCAAGTTGTTAGTACCAATCTAGTAGATCAAGTTGTAAATGAGGAACAACCAAAAATTGTTGAGCAACTAGTTGAACAACAGGTTGGGCAACAGGTTCCTCATGAGGATAATGATACAACATTGAGGAGATCTACTAGGGTTAGAAGGTCAGCAATACCTAGCGATTATATAGTGCATCTACAAGAGTCAAATTACAACATTGGAGTCGAAAATGATCCTGAAACGTTTTAACAGGCCATGAGTTTTAAGGAATCGAACTTGTGGTACAATGCTATGAAGGATGAGATGGATTATATGGCATCTAATCAAGTCTAGGATATCGTTAAGTTGCAAAATGATGTGAAAACCATTGAATGTAGATGGTTATTTAAGTCAAAGAAAGACTCACGAGGCAACATTTAGAGGCATAAATCAAGACTTAATACCAAAGGGTTCACTCAGAGGGAAGGAATCGACTATAAGAAGATATTTTCTCCTGTATCGAAAAAAGATTCTTTTCATGTAATCATGGCATTAATAGCTCATTTTGATCTTGAGTTACATCAAATAGATGTGAAAACGACGTTCCTCAATGGTGAACTAGAGGAGGAGGTTTACATGAAACAACCTGAAAGATTCTCCTCTAGTGATGGTGAGCATTTAGACTGCAAACTTAATAAATCCATATATGGATTAAAGCAAGCCTCCCAATAGTGTTATATAAAATTCCATAAGGTTATCACTTCATTCGGTTTTGAAGAGAATATAATATGAACCAATGTTTTTACCAGAAGGTCAGTGAGAGTAAGACTTGTTTTCTTATGTTATACGTGGATGACATTTTACTTGTAACTAATGATAAGGATTTGCTATATGAGGTGAAACAATTTCTCACAAAGAATTTTGATATGAAAGATATGGATGAGGCATCTTATGTCATTAGCATTAAGATCTATAGAGAAAGATCTCGAGGCATTTTAGACTTGTCTCAAGAGACCTATATCAATAAAGTTTTAAAGAGATTTCAGATGAAAGATTGTGCACCAAGTGTAGCACTCATAGTGAAAGGTGATAGATTCAGTTTGAATCAATGCCCAAAAAATGACTTTGAACGGGAATATATGAAGAACATTCCACATGCTTCAGTTGTTGGAAGCCTTATGTATGTTCAGGTCTGCACCCAACCTGACATTGCATATGCTGCTGGAATGTTAGGAAGATATCAGAGTAATCCAGGTATTGACCACTAGGAAGTTGCGAAGAAGGTTATGAGATATCTTCAGGGCACAAAGGACTGCATGCTTATGTACAGGCGAACTGAGAACTTGAAAGTAATTGGATACTCCGATTCAGACTTTGTTGGCTGCATTGATTCAAGGAAATCAACATCTGGTTATATTTTTATGCTAGCTGGTGGAGCTCTATCTTGGAGAAGTGCCAAGCAGATCTTGATTGTTACTTTCACTATGGAGGCTGAGTTCGTATCATGTTTTAAAGCCACCTCGCATGGTGTATGGTTGAAGAGTTTCATATATGAGCTTAGAGTTGTTGATTCAATTTCTAAGCCATTAAAGTTGTATTGCGACAACTCCGCTACAATCTTTATGGCTAAAAATAACAAGAGTGGAAGTTGAAATAATCATTTCGACATTAAGTATGTAACCATAAGAGAACGTGTTAAGGAAAGGAAAGTTGTCATAGAGCACATTAGCACTGATTTGATGATTGGTTCCATAAAGTGATTTTTATTGTACATTTGTTGCTTCAATGAAACTCTTATTTAGTTTGATATTTTCTCATATATTTTGTGCACACATATTTGATTGATTTTGAGAAATGTCATTTAATTTGGACCTAGAATAAACATATGGTTTATTCATTAAGTTTACGGGCTTGAAATGAGAAATTTTATATATGTCATACATGGAAGATAATACTTAGTATAAGAGGACCTATCGCCATGATTCATATATTTGATTTCTTATTATGTTTGATGTTGGGTTAAATGGACCAAGTGGGAGAATGTAAAATTATGAAAATTACCTAACCTTCTTACTGTTCATATTATGGTCCATTTAATGCATTGACCCTTAACACACATACACGTTAATGCCTATGCTCTACCGGTTACCTCCTCTGTGATGGGCAGAGGTGTTAAGAACCGTTTAAAACAAGTTTGGGTCCCTATCCTTACATTTACAATTTTTCACCATCATTACGTGAAGAGCAAGAGGATAGAAGATTCAAACACAAAGACTTTGCGGGATCATCGATGAGCAAAGGCTAAAGGTGTGTTTTTCCATTAAGTTTTCGTTGTTGTATACATTATTAATGTGCATGTATCTTTTACGTAATGTTATTGTATGAGACGCATGCCATGCTATGTTTATTACAATATGAATTATCATATGTGAACTAATCAATATCATTAATACAATAATTTAACTCTACTTGAATTAATTATTTAAAATAATTATAATAAATTATTAATTTGAGTCAAGTTTAATTAATTTAATTTGAGTTTTAAGAGCTACATTCAATCTTTATATAAATATTTAATTAAGTCATTTGTAATATTCATATTGCATTTATTTCGTCATTATTTTTTAATCATTTAAAAATTTAAAACTCACTATTTTAAAAATTAATTTTTTAAAATCACATAAGATTGTTATATCTTTTATGCCATCTATAAAATTAGAATAAAAGTCTTGAGAATAAATAACGCATGTATTCGTAACAAAGTGCATACTTCATTTAACATCTAGTGGAAAAGGTGTTTTTTTTTTAATTGTTTGTACTTAATATCGATTGTGATTTCAACGTTTGACATAAAACCCACAAATCACAACTTCGAGCTTTTATTGTGAACAGTGCTGTAAATGAGTTATGACTTTTCGATTTTCTTATTGATTTATATTATTAAAGCTTATGATATTTAATAAAAATATACCAAATTTGATGAATTAGGATTGAAGATAGGAAAGAGAGGAATGACACTTTCTGAAAAGGCCTCTTTCGTTAAGTAAAACCATTTTAAGGTGCGAATTGCATTTCAATCACAGAACAAATCTCAGCTGAGTGGAAACATTGTATTTCAGGTCGTGTGGTACATCTTCAATAGGTTTAGGTACTTGCTATAAGATGTATAATAGGGGACTAGTGAAAAAGGTCGAGCCAATTAATGTCATAAAATGATGGTTTTGCTTTGAATGGATCTTTAATCAAAAGAGAAAGCTTTTCCTTGCTAGATAAAAATTCCTCTAAACTTTTTTTTAATAAAAAGGTCATAAATATAATTTTCACCATAATATTTTATTATATATTAATAACGACAACAATAAGTGAGTATTACTAAAACGCAAGATTTGAAGAAGTCCAATATTACGTAATCTTATCTCTACATAATAAAGAGATTGTTTCCGATAAACTAACATGTAGTGTAAATTAATAATAATACAAATATCAATAAATACATAAAACTAAATATATAAAATTATGTAATATAGTATATATTGAATATTACAAAGATTAACAATACAAGATAAATATGTAATAAATACACAAACTAAGACACAAAAAGACAAATACAAGAATAAATCACATCAATCATTATGATGAAATAAATAGACTAAGCAAAAAATTACTTAAGCTAAATAAATTGGAGAGAAGTACTACTTAATCAAAATATTAAGGTTATTTATAGAACAAATGACTCGAAGAAAAATGTTTAAAGGGTGTAAGAAAATAATAAAGAGGTCTGCTAAAGTTTTATACTACAGGTCATCTCTTTAATAAGTTTTACAAGTACATACCATTCTTGATCACCTAACAAAATTAAAGTAGTGCTTCTTATATTTTAGATAAGATGTAAAAGTGATAACAAAAGTAGTGATAGAAGCTTATTTAAATATTTTGTAAATATTAAAGTAATAATAGCATATTAATTAATAATTAAATAAATTATTTTAAAGATTATACATTATATTGATGATTCATATGTTATAATTTGCTAAAAATTTATCTATGTTAAAATTTAAAACATTATCAGTACTATTTGAAAAACGTTAAGGTGTAATATAATATTATAAATAATAGTCAAAATAAAACTAAAATTTTTAAGAAGGAACAATTCCTACTTTTTACCCAAAAAAAATTACAAGTACATTAGAGTCCTGAACATACAGTCGAACATAGAATTGTACCCTTAAAATCCTTCCCTTTTTTTTATATATAATATCATATTATTTTATTATCATATATTTGCAAATTCTTTAACTTTGCAAGATTTTATTTTCTTACTCTTACTCATGAAATATTCTAATTGTAAATTACTGATACTTTATCCTTTTCATTCTCTTTTAAGACTGCCCATCTTATTGTGTGTAATATGATATTCGATTGGTAATGCACGGCATAATGTATAACGATCATACATAATAAATAACAGAGGGACCAATTTATACTGATTTGTAGCATTTTGAGTTGCATTAACTCTTAATCGTCAAAAACTTAGAGACTAGGATGATTTCAAAATGTCAAAAGGATCAGGTCAAACTAAATATATAATAAATTTAGATAGGGTCGGTAAATCGCTACCAACCCCATCCTTGTTATGAATTGAATCTCAAAAGAGCAATCAAGTTAATGGTTAATCCAGCCCAACTAAATCCAATGGAGTTTATGCTCAACCCATCTCTGAATCGGCAGAAAGTGATTGAAACTTGCAAGTGGAATTCCATGTTTGATGGAACAAAAAGAAAAGTGCTTGTGAACAAGTCACACGACATAACCCTTTCCATCCAATCCATCTATTCTATTGTCATCAAATATATATATAAGAAATAAACATATCCCTGTGCTTTACTATCTCGGTCCCTTTCCAACAATAAGATCAATATGATTCTCAAGTGAAATGCCATGCACCCAGGGATGACATTAAAACAACTAAACTTTTTACAGAATAAAACAATTTCGTGAAATTTTAATGAAATGCATGAAACCATAACAGAAAATTAAACTCTTTCACCACGTTTCGATGATAACTAATAAGCTAAGCTCAAAACGGGCTATTCCTTTTCTGTTTTCTTTCTTGCTAAAGAGCGATCAAAAGTTTATAAATATGTTACATGACGCTAAGCCAGTCGCTTTGGATCGTAATAACATACCTTTCCCACCGAGCAACAGCCTGAAAATGCCACGAGATGAGGACAGTTTCATTTAACTCTCAACTTTAACAAGAACCTAATTATGGCCAATCAAGTTCTCTCAACCATCTGTTTTACATGCGGAAACCTATCTGCCCATCTTGAATATCCTGCAAAAGGTTCAGGGCTTCAAATCCAAATATCTTTAACTGAGATTGAATCAAAATTCAACGAAAAATTAGAAAGAGGAAGCTACTAGATCCCAAAAGAGATCTGGATGAAACTGATTGTGTCCAAAGTTGACAGACCTGAAGTAATTATCTCCAGAAGATCCATTTCTGCTCTAACTGCATCAGACATGCCCTGCAATGAATTGAATTTAGAAACTAAATTTTACTTCATCAACTAGGAGCTAAAGCCATAAGATTAAGGCTTCTTAAGTCTTAATGTAGACTTTGCAACAGTTTTTGAAAAACTCTTCTTATCTTCAAAATATTATGATTTTCAACATCATTATTGATCTATATATATAAAAGTGCCACTCTGATAATATCCAAGGCGTTAGTCACCCATTGGTCACTTTCATCACACATCTTTGGTAGTTACATGAATGCATAATTCAGATGGTCAAGGCCCCAGTCATCAATTATAGCTGTAAAAATCTAAGAGTTACTGTGCGACACACAATAGAGTTTACCTGCCAAGAAGCTAAACTTCTTGCTATGACCCGTGCCAAACTGTTGATAGAGCTACTGTCAAAGTTAGGATGCTTTAAAAGAGCTGCCTCAGATGTATGATCAAGGATCAGCGAACAGATGCTAGAAGCCATCATAAGGACTGAAGGATCATCAGCATTCTCTGTAAAACGATCAAATCCAGATAGTTGAATGAAATGAAAAAATGGTCTTCAGGATTTATATGCTTGGGGAATTAAGAAATACGAGGATAGAGCTTTATGCTTATTTTTATCTGTTCAAGAGTTGTTTATAAACGTTAAGTACTAAATAGGAACTAAGCAGGTTTCAAGTCTGTCTAATCTAGTCTGTCTAATGTACTTGTTGAATAGCAAAGGAAAATTTTACTTTTGTAAAATCAAAACAAGGGTAACGTGGATGAACTTATGAAATACATTTAACGACTTGATATTTGGCACTATGAAAAACTAGAAAGGTGCCATTACAAACACAAGCTAGTACCTGCCCAGTGTCCCAATGCATTCAGAAGATTGATGGAAGTTGACTCATCCATTGGAAGTTTCAGTTGCTCCATCTATTAGTATCATGTGCAAACAAACAGAACAGATGCTGTCAATATTTAGCATAGTTTGTATTATCAGCTTTTGTTATGAAGTACTACCTTCAAAAGTACATTCATAATTGTATCACATGCCAAAAATATGGAACCATTTTCCTCAGCCATAGACCTACTTGGTCCAATCAATTTTATAAGGCAGTCAACAACCTGAAAATGGAACCAACATCTCCATAGTCAATACCAATACCATGAAAAAACACGCAGGTCTGATATCAACCCAGTAATGCACAATGACATCTTTTTATGTTTTGAATAGACAAGTATAATCTACAAGATGAAAACCAGCCAAAGATACATCAACTTTGAATAGTGAATGGAAATATATCACTCATAACAACTTACGGCTTGGTGCCCTCCAGAAGATATCAAAGCATTGCATCCAGCAGTCTGCATTGTGATTTGGCACACCAATGGGAGCATAAAACATATAGAATGAAAAGGGCTGTCATTTCAACAAAATAGAGCTCATTTAACAATATCATGTGTAAAATCAGAAATCATTAACCTGTCGACAGATCCAACCAACAAAGTTACCAAACCTTGGTTCATCTTCTCCTTGAATTGTAAGCAGATACTCCAAAAGATCTAACACCTTCTCTTCGCTTGCATAAGGTGTTTCTGCAAGATAACTGAACCAAAACAAGTTAACCCACCAACTCAAATGATCGACAGTAAATTGCTCATGGATGGTAAATGGAGAATAAAGGTTTTGTCAGTTACCATGTTATCAGATTATAACCATCTTTAACAAGGAAGTGTAATGAAGATGATAGACATTATTACCTCCCAAGAAGACGTACTGAAGCAAGAAGATCATTCCCCTTGTTTTGACCATGTTCCTGCGAAGTCATAAGCGGCAATGTATAGACATTATAGTAAACTTTAATTCCATGGAACAATAATCTTAACAATTACAACACCTTTGCATCTTGTAGGTATTCTAGAACAACGGTGATTGTCTCATTAAGCCCATTGATCACCTTAACAAATAGGCCTTCATCAATAATTTCCTCTGTACAATTCAACAAACAAATGAAACAATAAAACCATTTCACAACATCTAGAATTGCTAGCCACGTGAATTTTTCATGATATAGAGCATATGCAGAAGGTCCCTTAAGGAAGATAACCAGTTTGCACTATGCATATTAAATACATTTTTAATGGTTAATTTGCATAGTACATTTTAAGTAGGATTGTTATTTTGAATTGCAAATGTTTTAACCTACAAACTTGGTAATTTTTTATCCACGTACCTTCACCTCCATCAATAGTTGATAGTAGTTTAATTATCCTCTCTACCAAAGAAAAGGCAACAGCAATATTCCTCTGTTTTGAGAGAATATTTTCATCAGTAGATGACATATTCTTGGAAGCTTCAAATTTCAAATAGGCCATCTCATTCAGCAAAACCGCAATTTCAACCCTTGATAACTCCAACACAAGTAAGAGACATCTAAAAATAGAATGAAGAAAGAGCACAAAAGTCAACCTAAACTCAAATAAAATCGAAAAATCTATCAGACGGCCTACCTATCAGCTGGTATTTTGTCCAGATCAGGTAAGTTAGTCTGACTAATCAGCCATGTTTCCCCCCATATAGATATCATAGACTCCGCCAAAATTAGGGCATAAAACTTTTCAGCAGGCGCTGTCATCAAATGGAAATAAGATTAGTGAAAACTACACTTAAAATGGATATTCTTTAGATGTGGTCACAATAACAAAACCAAGGATTTTGCTATACCTTGAGAATGCTATCAAAAACAGTATTGAAGAGAAAGATGTTACGATCAGATGTAAACAATATAAAGCCACTATAATAGGAATTGCAATGTAGAAAACTCATTCAGAAGCTAAAACAATACTGTTAGAAAGATTAAGATAGGTAATCATGCATAATGAATATGTAAAGACAACAGCATATCTCATTGAAAAGGGAGAAAGAAACTATGCAAAGAGATACTGCAGAAAACAATTCTTCCCTTGATGCCACCACAAGAGACGTACAAGAGAAGAAAAACCAAAGGTGTAAGCTCAATGGTCAACTGTATGTGTATTACATAATCAAAAATGCAACATTGGTATGAAATGAGCCCTTGCACTTAAAACTAAATGCAAAATTAACTAAAAAATGAAGCTTAAGACATGGCAACAATGTCTCTAGGAATGACATTGTTTACTGACAAGAAGCAACTACCAAACCAAACAAGTAGCATGCAACTCCACATATTTTAGTGAATTGTATTAAACTATCTACATCAGACAAATGAAAAGGCACTTTATATTCCAATCAATTTGAGAGTTCCACCACAACTAGAAGATACTGAACAAATTCAAGTCAAAAGTAAATTAGCTCCTTCAAACTAATCCTCTTTAACTGGAATGATTTTGTGAACCACATTGATATGAAGGAGTGCTTCCACATAGAATCCAATACAATTGTGTGTACATTGTTAAGTGTTTGCTTAATTGTTCAAGAAATATCGGGCAGAAAGCAAATCCTACATATTTCAGTTCACGCAAGGAATACATTCGCTTTACAATTATTTCGATTTAACCAAAAATTAATTCACAGCTTCAGGTCATCTGACAATCCTTCTGCAAAATTTTAGCATTGGTATGGCCTTCACAACCATAAAAACCAGCCAAATATTTAAAAAAATCAAGGGAAAATACGCAGGAAGGAGCCCAGAAAGATAAAGATATTTTGTACCACTGCATTCCCAACAGAATATCTGAAGTTCTTTTTGTCCTCAAAACATATATGCTATCTGAAAATCAACATCACCATCCTTCTAGCAAGAAACTCAAGACAATCAATTCAATGAATTACCGATGCGATTCTGTAAAATGGCCACAATGCCGGCACGCATGTAATCAGAACAGTTGCTGTCAGTCTGTTGACGCAAGGCATCATGGAATGCATCCTGAAAGTAGCAAGAAAATACAATGATGAGATGTAGTGAATATTTTGACTGGGTCCACATAAACCATATTTGGCCACTAAACTGCCTGATGCAACAACAAAATTCTATGATTGAGAGAGACTCCAGTGTTTTCTTAAATATAGTCATCCTCCTATATAAGCTTCACAATCTTATGTCCATTTATGAGGATACATCATGAGAAGAGATAGCATACTGAGTACTCTGAAGAGAAGATCTGGGAAAGGAGGCGAAGTGCTTCAAATTTCATATGATTGTGCAGCACAGCAAATTGCCTGGCTACAGAAGTTACCTGCAGCAGGAAAGAATTCTCAAAACTCTATCTTGTTTCAATAAATTGAAATTGGATCAACTGGATACCTCTTGCATGAAAACTAGGTGCAAACATGAACAGCTTGGTAAACAAAGAAAAATAAGTAAAAAGAGCATTAAAGTATAGACTCACTATCATTGCAAGCTCTGTCAGACAGCTGCACATAAATACTTCCTGAGACCGATTATTTAAAATAAATTGTACAATTTTCATAGCAAGCTCCATCATAGGAGAACCTGCAGCAAATTCATATCACAAGGTTTCAGCTTCTAGTAACGACACTCTACCCCAGATAGCTCAAATTCAGGCCCATTGACTGACTGAACAACACTTTTAGCCTTTCACATTAAGAAGAGAAAGCCAATAAAAACCCTAGGCACCAAACAGATCCTAATTCAATTTATAAATATTGATTACCGTGACAACCAAGATAACAATAATGTTTCTACCAGGCCTGTTAATCCCTGCTATCCACACACTGTCAAAAAAATTTACCATCAGGAAGAGTGCAAATCTGTGAAGCTATCAGTTTCATGCCTCCTGTTTCATAAAATTTATCAATTCCATCCTTGCAAGAAGCTGTCAGCAGATACAAAATTTCATAGCATTCTTCAAGAACAGGTGAAGTTGATCTATGATTTAGGGAAAACAAACTTATTAGCATACATGAAGACACAAATAAAATACTGACAAGTAAGATGATACAACAGCCCTAAGCAGTCTATATACAATGAAACCAAATCCTTATCAAAATTTCCTTCCATCAATGAATATTGAATCCAGTAACAGTTTCCAGCAAGTCACATAGAAAATTTTCATGTTCTAATGCCCAAAAAATTGACAAGTGCATTCCTAGTAATTCCCACGTCTGTCAGCCTATTCCCCAAACCACCAAAGAGTTATCAATGTTCCACATCAACCATTACAATACTGCTATGTGCTCCAAAATGATGCTAAATGCAGTGGCCAAATATCAACATTCTTGGTAAAGTTCTCATCGATTCCAAATCATCATTTTACAAATCTTACAAGTTTGCTTTGCTAGCTACCTTTTGTGCTTCTCTTAAGCTTCAAACTACAAAATCTTTGTCATTTTGGAAATAATGACAACACATGAACTTCATTCTTTTAACATTAAGTGCTTAAACACATGCGTGCGCTTGTGTTGTTCTTTAAAGTAACCAGTTTGTCTTAAAAGTAATTAGAGATAAGAACCTTACTGAGACATTACTTCCAGAATGAGTGGAATCACGGAAATCATTTCTGCAGAAGAAGCTATATCAGGAACACGACAAAATGCCGCCAGAACTGTAATTGCCAAATGCAAATACGCTTCACGGTTCTCTGATTCACTGCCACCGGCGATACCCTTACCCATACCTAATAAGTATTCACCACGAAATCCAAAAAAAAGACAAACCGACACTACCTTAGAAACTGCGAGAAATGAAAAGACTTGGAAACTTCAATGGTCATGAGTTAACTAAAAAGAATAAGTCGGAGAAGGTTACCAGTCCTCAAGAGCCTAAGCAAAAAGGCAGAGCCGAGAGCGTCGTAGATGCTACAAAGAGAGGCGAGGTCGTCTCCTTTGCAAAATTTGGTGACGAGAAGCAAACCGGCAAGTTTTTGCTCGTCTCTGTCCCCTTTCAACAGCTTCAAGCAATCCCCGAGTGAGGGAGACCGCTCCGCCTGTTCCGGATGACTCGCGTCCTGCAAATGAGAGCAGAACCAGTCAGAGAACGTCAACTTTACATGAGAGTTTTGAATTTGAAGAGGAGTAACTTACCATTGTCAACTGTGGTGGAAGATGGCTTTCCATGGTTTTTAGACCACCGTGTGAGAGGCTTCCAGAGGATTCAAGGATGTAGAGTAGAGGATGTTTTGGGTTTTCAGCGGATTGCAACATAATCAATGTTTATTAATACCGAGCTGATAATTGGACTTTAGCCCTGTTACTGGTCGTTTTAGATAATTAAATTTTATAAAACTATAAAATAAATTTTTAATATATTATATACTATATTAATTTTTATTTACTTCAAATATATCTAAAAATGTATAATATTATAAATTTAATATAACAATTATTCTTATTAGTGTTATTTTATATTTATTATATAAATAATAACTATAATTGACACAAAAAGGGATCATTTAATTCTTATACAAATAAAAATAAGAATAATATAAAATATTCAAAATATTACAATTAATTACATCAAAACATTATATAATAAAAATAATATAGGTCTCTAAGCATAACAAGAATTCTTGCAATAAACATAACAAAATAGAAGTGAAACCTAAAATAAAAATATCTACAGTTAGAATTTTTATTTTATATATATGTAACATATATATCAAAATATAAGTGAAATTGAATGAAAAAATAAATTGAATCTTAATTGAATGATATATTTGCTTAAATCGCATTCCCCTCAATTTTTATTTAGCACAAAATTCTCATTCACCTCAATTTTTATTTTACAAAAAATTCTCATTATTGCAGGGAGTATAATCATTTTCATCATTCAAACTCATTGCAAATGGCATATCAACACTTTCTCATCTAATATTATCTTTCAAGTTACTTTCATCTATAAACTTTGGTTCTTCATAAACTCAATCCATTTAAAGATTGATATGATCAATGCAAATTGAATTAATAGAACTATTTATTCATTAAAAGTCGTAATAAACAAATAAAATTAAATTATTAAAAAATTTTAAAAAATCATATTCAACTTAATAATAAAAATAACGTACCATTCTCAAAGTTTTAAGTTATATCGAACAAAGACCAAAGCATTTAATCTTTTATGTTCTAATATATTTCTTTTTTCTTTTTTAGAATGGATGAATTTAAATGTGCTCTAATTTCTTTCAAACTCAATTACATGCGCATATTGACTAAGAATTCGAACTGCCAATTTTTACAGTTCTAGAATGCTACTTTCAAATTGATCTCATCAAGCGACCGTAAGACAAAAAAAAAGTAATCTTATAAACAAAATAAAGTAATTATGTATTTTAAACAAATAACAAAAGTGAAGAAATATATATTTGGATTAAATTTGCCTTTTTGATGTATTGTAATATCTCAAAATCATCGCATGCATCCTTGGATAACTCATTTTGTAAACTAAAGAGATCTTAATGTCATGTGAAACGATTGTTCTGATGTTTAATAACATTCCTATATTAATTTCATTTTTTTCTTAAAATCTAATAGACACTAGAATTTAGAAATGTCCTAATAATAAATAATAAAAAGTAATGTTATGTTTCTCACCTTTCATTGATGGCTGCAAGATATTTTTCAAATTAGCTTTAACTGCTTTCTTTTTTCTCTTTATGACATTATAAAAGTAACTCATCATTGCCTTCTCATCAATATTAACATATAAAGTACTCTTACTAAAAGCTCACAAACTTATGACAAATTGATTTAGATCAATATTCATGACCTTCAGGATAATATTGGAAACCTCCATTCTAACATTTGACTTGACATGTTGAGATAAAGTCTACTTATTACTTATAAACAAATGTCTTACCTCTTTCTTCATATGAATAAAACACTAAAATGATAAGAGATTAGTTTTAAATCTTATAATAGTAAGATAACAGAAATTCCTACCATTGAAAAAATTATTTCTCATCAAATTTAGAATATATTTATGATTGTATACTAACATATTTACTTTTTTAACTTTGTACATAGTTTCATCAATAATAGGAAAGTATTTAGTAGCTCACATATTTTTTTAGCATCGAATCAATCCAATACGTAGCAAAAGGAGTCCAATAGAAATAATTATACCTACTTTGCAAACTTTTTTCAATTATGTTATAAATAGCATCATCTTTAGTGATTAATTGTACAATATTTTCAAGCTCATCTTTATTCACAACTTCTTCAAGTATCTTAAATAGAGTATCAACACTTCTCACAAGGTTAGATATATTAATAGAGTTCAAAAATATTGTCCCCTTAATTTAATAAACTAAAAAAATTGATACTATGCTTATGTCTCCTATTTGTCCAATTATCACACATGAATAAGATGCCCAAGTTATTTTTTTGCATTTAAATAACTTTTCTATTTTACAAACATAGCTACTCAGAAGATTACCTGTATAGTTTTCAGTTGAAAGACTTTACATCTTGGATTGTAGGAGGAAATAGCATCAACCATAGGTGGAAATAATAAGATTGGGCAACATTAATGAGACACCTGCATCATAGCACCATCAAGTTATTATCATGTTCTGATTATAAACTACTTCTTTAGATTGTAATGCATTATGAATTCAATGTTGAGCGTTAGGAGTTGGTCGTGGAGAAAAAAAGTTAGACACTTATCTTCTTCTCCTCCTCCTCACATCAATTGTAGCAATTCCTTCTTGCTGGGTGAGAATAATATTGCCAACATCATCCTGATTACTGCAAAAATAATTTTTAATACCAAAATTTGTAATTCAACCTTTGACTTTTTTGTTTCTCATTATAATACTCTTCAAATAAAATTTTCATCTAGCATTTTACATCACGACTAACTTCTTAGGTGATTCCACTTCATCTTTAATCCTAACTAAAAATTTCTTTAATTTGGTGACCTTCCCACCTTTTAGATATTTGTCATAATACAAAATAAATAGTATAGTTCTTTATACTGGGAGCTATTTTAGCATGAGCTTAACCTAGATCATTAAATCTTTCTGAAGAGGTTGAATTATTTAGAGTATTTGGACATCTTTTCATTTATATGTAAAAATAAATAAAGACATATGTCAAAATGAAATTAATAATTTCATAGATAAATATTTTTTGCATTCACCATCATTACTTAGCTTTAAAATTTCAAAAATCAATTATGAGAAAATTGATTATATACAAATACATGAAAAATTAAATAAATAAAGCTAATTTATTATAAATGTCATTACCATATTCATACATATTATGAGTTATAACCATAACATGTCCACATAAATGCTTTCCTAATATAGAGGGTACAATTTATATTTGAAGATATTAAAAAGTTTGCAATTTATATTTGAAGATATTAAAAAGTTAAATGGATATTATAAAGGAAATTGAAAAAAAAAGTGTACTTGCATTTAAAATATTCAAGAATTTCTTATATCTTACATCTTTCCTTTGACAATGCATAATACATAAATGGCTTTATTATAAAAATAAAAAGAAAAAAATAATTACTTAACCATTCACAATTTCATATTATGTTGAGTGTATCCTCATAAATTATAATACTAAAAGGCAAATCTTAAAAGCCCCCTTTATATGCACATAATTGATAATACAAATCATTAAGTATTATTCAAAGTTATTCTTAATATATCAAAACTTGCAAGATTTATGGAAGCTCTTCCGTAACAATTTTCACTTTTTTTCCATATCTTTTTGTCCTTAATACTCAACAATGGGTCAAAAACAAAACCCAAATATATTTTCTATAGAAAAAGTAAAAGATTACAACAAAACTGAGTAATATCATTAAATTTATTGGTTTCAAGTTACAAAATTATGTGTAAGCCTTATTATCTCCACCTCAACAACTTAATAAATTTATGTAATGATGCTATAAATTTTATCTCCAACAGCACCATTCCTTTAACTATGACCCATGAGACCTTGGTAGTTTTTACTACACAAATAACTCTTCCATCGATATATTTGCTACTAAAGACATTATAAGACAAAAAGATCATCAACTAATCACGCTCAATTTATTTGCATTCATTTAAACGCCCATCTTTCAACCATTCACACATCAAAACTACTGAGGAAAGGAGTGTAGTTGATGGCAACAATTAGGACAGAGTAGAGGACCCAGTAGCAGTGACTCAACAGTGCGACCCTACAAGCTGGTAGCAAATACTTGGTGAGTAGTGTGTAGAGGAAAGCATATGGGAGGATGACAAGAGGAGAAAGTGGATTGGCAGAGAGGGGAGATGCAGCGGTGATGATGACAATTTATTGAATGGTGAAGGTGAGGAAAGGAGTAAAAGGCTAAAGCACATAAAAGGGTGAACAAACTTGCTAAAGTTGTAAGAGGGAGAGTTGGACGATGAGAAGAAGGTTAGAGTTAAAAAGATTTAGGAATAAATTTTGTTTTTTTAGCTAGCCCTCAAAAATTTCAATTTTTCACTCACAAACCATTATTAATCAGGATTTTAGGTATCGGTCTTTATTAACAACAAAAATGGCATGAGTGTGTTTTATATCCTTTTTTTGACCAGTATGGCATATTTCAATCAATACTAATCGAAACAGTATGGTATTCTACACATTAATTGGAACTTATAAAAGACAAATTTAGAACTCCTTTTTAAAAGAAAAATAGTTGTATGATGAAATTTGAAATATTCAACTAATTGGTATATTGGAAAATAAAGAAGAAAGAAATTTAAGAATAAATAGCATTATTTGAATTACTTAATTAGAAAAGGAAGTTATAATTTAATTGTGGATACAACCATACAATAGATTATAATTGATGATCTAAAGTCCAAAAAACAAAGCAATTAGTATTTCATACCCCAAATGCTAATTAATTTAATTGAATTGTTTGGATTACAAGTTTTACATATATATAATGTTAATGCAAGACTCAGTTAAACTCTAATGTAAAGGACTACTAAAGATTTTAGTAAATTATTAGTCAAAATTTCAATAATAAATATATATCTTATTTTATGTAATCCAAAATGTTATAGTTCAATATAATTTTATTTCAAAACAATAAGTAATCAAAAATGTTATTTTATATTATCCTTATAAGCGAAAATAACATTATAAGTTCAAGTATACTATTTTAAGGGGATTTATGAATCAAATGTAAAATATGAAAACTTTTATAATGCATAGAATTTAAGTGTATAAGTTTTTATATATTTATAACTAATTTATATTATTCTTTTTTGCGACCATTTATAGGTTTCTCTTGTCCCAATAACTCCGATGTTATATGATATGGAAGATATCATTAATCTTACTCATATTATGAATGATATTCTTAATGCCATTTAACAAATCTAATATAGTCAAATTTGATTAGATGTTAAATTTATTCACCTACAGTCATATTAATAAGAAGGCAATTATATGTAGATTAATTCTTATATTCTTGCACAAAGTTGTTATCACATTAAGTATAACCAACTTTTTAAATTTATGATCAAGCTGTAAGCCTTATTATTACTTTAATAAAAGAATAACCAAAATACTTAGAATCAATGTAACCATGATCACAAGCTCAATTTTATATAATTTATAACTATGTATTATTGTAAATTGATCATTTTAGTTTAAACATTTATTGATTATTTATAATGATCTACGAATATATTTCAAAATTTATCTTCTTAAGAATAATAATAAATTTAGTCTTAATTTTGTATCAACTATTGAATTCGCACCACTTAATTCAACCTTACTGAATTTCTAGGATTTAAAAGTGTTTCACATAAAAGCTTAACAAAAACAAGTATTTATACCTCAACATATAAAATAAGCAAAAAAAAAAAAAACAGTGAAAAAATATACCAAAGATACAACAACATTGTTAACCTTTATTAACTTTCACAATAGTTACATAGGAACAATGGTTCAAACTCCGTCTGTGTTGAAAGTATTATCCTATAAGTTATCTAGTATTTGAATATTTGAAGATCGAGATTAGAATTAAGTGAGTAAAAAAGCACTAAATACATGAATTTAATAGGTGGTTGACACACCCGACCAGTTCACTATTATAAAAGTAAGACATGTTTAAAGTGGAGGTTTGACAAATCACTCCACTCTTCCATGTTCTCCCACCTTATTCCTTATTTGAAGCTGTTATGTTACTATATCATACACAATATCCATTGAAATAGGATGGCTTATTAAGTATTAAGCCAACTTGCATGTGGACTTACTAATGCTTGACTATGACATAATTTATCAGCACATGGTTCACTCTTTGAGCACCTTCTATTGATTTGTCTATATAAACCCACCTATGGTCAGTCCATCTAACCATAGATAAATAAATTAATATTTTAATTGCCTTGATTTATTTGGCATTCCTTTCTCATGTGTAGTACTATCTTAAATGACTATAATAATGAACTTAATATAATAAAGAGCCAACATCAAGATTTCAATAATTAGGTTACGATAATTTCCAAATGACAAGTATAGGCTAGAGAGAAATAAGAAAGAAGATAATATCTAAAACGTGATTCAAACTATAACATTTTATGAATTTTGCTTTCGATCAAAATCAAAGTTTACTATATTCAATTAATATTAAAAATGTGTTTGAAACCATCATCAACTTACTTAGATTTAGTTTCTCAACATTTAAAGATTTGATGTGGTGCTAAAATATAACTTTTTAATCATTATTGATAAGCAAGTTTTAAAAGTTTTTTCTTTTTCGATAAAACATTTTATCACCAGCATTTTTTGAACACCTTAAATAGAGATAATATAGAAAGTACAAAAAAATCAATAGAATTGTAACTTTAAATTATTTAAGAAAAAGGAATAGAAAGGTTCTAATAAGAAAAATCTCAAATTTTAAAGTAGAAAAGGTGTTAGGAATTTATGGATTGCTTAGGGGAAAATAAAGAACTTTGGGTGATGGCTAGGGATTGAAATAAAATGTAAACTATATGGATGAAATCCTAAGAGTTTATGATTTGACTTATAGTTTAATATAAAATGCATAAAGATGCCTAGAGTATATCATAGGGATTTAAATATAAAAATTTATTTAATTTTTGTTAAAAATGACAAAATTTATTTATATGAAAATGATGATAAAAAAGAAATTTTGAAAGGGACAAAAGAAAGTTATTGAAAGGCTTTTCATTTAAAAGGACAAAAGGATCCTTAAAAAGGACTGTAATATTTCTAAAAGGAATTGGGTTTTAAATTGTTTAAAGAAATGACAAAATGGACCTTAGTGCTTATTGTTTAAGAGGACTGAGTACCGGCCGATACCGACGAAATTGGCCGGTACCGACCGGTATTTAAAACCGGTACCATATATATTCGTACCGATACCGATTTCCGGCCGGAACAGTACGTACCGGCCGGTACTGGCCGGTACGGTACGAAATACAAAACAATGGGACCAATGTTATGAATACCGTACCGGGTTCGGTACCGGATTGAGCTCTGGAACGGAACTGTACCGGTACCAGTTGGTACCGGATACCATTTCGGAAAATTTTTTAAATTTATAAAATAGTCCTCAAAATTTTTAAAAATTACAAAATAGTCCATATTGGTATATT
>JANSVA010000008.1:17764993-17781134 GCA_025504915.1 Erythroxylum reticulatum | reverse complement strand
GAAAATTTTGAAAATTTTTTAAAATTTTGCAAAAAAGTCCCTAAATTTTTTAAAATTTCCGGTACCGACCGGTATTTTGAATACCGGCCGGTACCGACGAAATTGGCCGATACCGACCGGTATTCAAAACCGGTACCATATATACTCGTACCGATACTGGTTTCCGGCCGGAACGGTACGTACCGGCCGGTACGGTACGAAATACAAAACAATGGGACTGAGGCTTAAAATTAAAGATTTCAAAGAATCAAACCTAATATGCTAATATACTCTTATTTAAAAACAAAAATAAAGACAATGATAATATTTCGTATGGACCTAAAAGCTCAAACTTAAACGAAGGAAAGAACGTAATTCCTAATGAGCCAACATTCCTAACTAATTTTCTGAAATTAAACCAAATAAAAAGAAACAAATTTCCTAATGAGCCAACATTCCTAACTAATTTTCTGAAATTAAACCAAATAAAAAGAAACAAATTTAATTCTAATGGGATAGTAAGTTTTACTTTTTTTAATTTTCTGTCCAAGTAAAAGTCAATAATTTAATCTTAATAAGCCTATAGGGTCAATTAAAAATATGAATTTTATTTACTCAAACATTAATCGAGATTAGGCTTGAAAAGGAAATGGGGTCCTTTTAGAAAAACAAAAAATTTATTAAATCATTTGATAGGTTTTCTCTTTTCCCATTCATACCCCTTTATTAGGTCATGTATCACATCAATCTTTTAAACAAGCTTATAAAGAAAATAAGAAAAAGAAAATAAAAATTCATTTTATTTTTGGATTTAGGCCTATTTTAAGCACTTGAGTAAGGGTCAAATTAGTTGAAAAAGCCTCATTTTGTCTTTTTGATAATTAATATTCAAATGACGTAATAATTTGTTTTAAAAATGTGATTTACATAAAGCCCCCAAGTTTAAATAAAAACAATCTAAAATAATTGCATGACCACTTATTACAAATTTTCTTCACTCACAAAAAGGCCTAAAGCTCAAGTAAATCTTTCTTTATAGATTAGGCTCTTGGTTGGTTACTATTAAAGTAAATTAAGTCTGAGCTTTAAATTAATCCCTCCAATCCTACTTCAAAATTATTTAGGTTCCAATCCTTGTAGGAACGATATCTTTTATATTATTAGTTACGATCTGTATACTTGCAGTATAAAAGTTTTTTAATAAAACTATCAACATGATGAAATCTCTAACAATGCATGAAATCAACGTCAACTTAATCATTCTTCATTCAATTATTCATTTTATTATAAATTAATAATTATACTCAATTTTAAACATCAATTAAAGTAATCCAAGTTATTGACATCAAGTTAAGTTTGCAAGCTTCACTTTAATAAATTAAAACACATGAAGAAGTGGACAACCAATTAATTATTACACGCACAACTCCAATTCACAACATAAGATTGATAATCCTATTTTGATTATGATAACACATGAAATTTAGCCTCAAAAGATAATTATTTTGACTAGGTTGTCCTTACACATAATATTAACCTCATCATTGACCTGAAATATGGAAAAATCCAAATCCAAAGCAATGATGGAAACCTATGAACTTAGCTAAGGTAATACACAAATAAAAAAAGGGCATTTGATGTTCAAATCAAATATAATAATCAAAACAATAAAAAATAAAAATAATCTAATATTCACGAATGAATTAGTGTTTTAAATTTTATTTTAGTCATGCAAATTTCGACATATCTTGATATTCTAACACATTTAACAAGTTAAATGTAAAAATTCAACCAATTGGTTTCTACTTATCCCCTTTCACTCTTTAAAATTGAACTAGCTCAATTTAAGCATAAAAACATGTCAAGAACAAGAAATCATAATTAACACTTGATAATTTGTTTGAAGAATAACTAAATTCCAGGCCATAAAACTCTAAAAGAACCATTGATTGAACTTGTCACATTTAAGTAATCAAGGATGTCCCTACTTAAATAAGAATATGAATCAACAAAAACAGAAATTTCAACAATTGCATTAATGTTTAATCTACTCAGTATAAATACAATTAATCTAGAAAAATAATATCCTTAATACTGAAGCTTGCATATCTAAACTGAAATTTAACAACTAAGAATAAATAAAGCATATGAAATCAGAAACAAAAGTAATAAGGGTTTTAAGAAAACTCATTTGATTTGCTCTGACTTCACAAACCTCAAACCATCTCTCTAAGTCTATAATTTTCCTCCGCCAACCTTAAACTAACTCAAAATAGGTGAGATATGGCCCTCTTTTCACTCCCAGATGCTCTTTGCAACAATTCCTAACTTTAACCCACCTTGGAAGGATGACATATCTCTCGAAACTCTCACCTTCGTGTGACTGCCTGCTACTCTCTTCCCCACTACTCCATCACTTTTATAGGCTCAAGAATGTCTCCAAGAGTCGCATAGCGTTAAATTCTTTGGTGACTTCTACTTATCTTATCCACTTCAAACTGATTTGGAGTTGAAGACGTTGGGTGTATGCAACTCCTTCTCCACCCTAACATCTTGTTCTGATGTTGGGGATTTTGCTTTCCTTAGGTTGCTTGCTTGTAGGCTAGTTATTTTGTTGGATTGTGCTTTGCTAATGAGCTATTTTTTAGACTTTCCTTTTTCAAATCCACAAAGTATATAAGAAAATATTCAATATAATTTAGACCTTTTTTAAAAGCAAAATATAAAACTAAACAACTTGGGTTATTAATATTAAAATGCAACAATCTTGCCTAAATGTGCTATGTAAATGATTTAAAATAGTATAAAATAAGGGTATAAAATATGTAACAATTTACACTTATCACTTAGTCTCTCACTCTTGATGTACAAATTAAGATTTATTTGGCTTAAAGATGGTGATAAAAGCACATCCTTCTTTCATAAATCAAGCATTTTAAGAAGCCTCACTAATATAATTGTGGCTCTAGATAGTATTTTGTAACCTATACCTCTCAAAAAGACATTCTTCGTGAAGCTTTCACCTATTTCTCTTATCTTCTCGGTTCCCTAATTAATATAGTTCTTTATTGCGACTGCTTAGCTTAATCATTTATGATCAAATTAATGATTTAGAAGCCTTTTAATGAAAGTGATCTAGAAAGAGTACTATATTCTCTCAATGTTTTTAAACTTTAGGCTTTAATGACTTTAATGGCCATTTCTTTCTAAAATCTTGGATCTATATTAAGGGGTTAGTGATTGGTGCATTTTTCACATTTTTCAGGAATAGAAAAATGTTGAAGGAACTAAGCATAACTCACTTTTGTCTCATTCCTGAAAACATAGCCTTAAGGACCTTTAAAAAGTACAAACCTATAGTTTATTTATAACTTTATTTACAAAATTATTTCTAAACTCATTTTAAAAAGACTCAAGCAAGTGTTAGCAGCTTATATGGATGCATCACAAGAAGCCTTTATAACAGGAAAATTGGAGATAACATCTTGACCACTCAAGAACTTTTCAAAGGCTATAATAAGAAGCATTTAAGAGGCAATTATGCTCCCAAAATAGAATTAAATAAAGTTTTTAATTCATTAGTTTAGAACTTTATATTGAATGCTCTCAAGGCTTTTAGACTTTTCAAATCTTTATTGGTTGGATAAGGCAATGCTTCTCAACTATTTCCTATAAGGTTCTAGTAAATGGGGATCCAATCACGTTGATTAAAAGAGCAAGATTTTTGTGCAAAGTTGATCCCTTTTACCTTATTTTTTGACCTTATGTTTGAAGATTCTTGTCAGATTGTTAAGGAGGATTATGCAATAGGAAAAGCACTTTAAGTATCACAAAATGTTGAAAATCTTTTGTTTGTTGAAAATCTTTTGTTTGTCTTTTACTATTGACCTGATCTTATTTTTTGAAAGATTATCCAAGCTCTCAGAATGCCTTGATGAATGGCCTCAACGTTTTTAAAAACATATTAGGTTTATGAATCAACAAGGAAAAGAGTGGTATATTGTAATGCCCCATATTAGGGGTTAGAATACTAAGGAATTTCAATGCATAGTATGCTTTGCATAATTGAGTTTTTGCTTAATAGTGCATATGCATTTTTGGACTCATACCAATATTTGTACATGCATTCATTGACATTTTCAAGTACAATTAGTTTTAAAACTTCCGATCAAGATGAGAATTGTGGTTTATTAATGATGAAAATTTATTTAGAGATTATTCGTATTACTTTGAAATTTTTGGAAATTTTAGGAATTTTCTGGAAATTTTAGGGGTATTTTGGATATTAGAAAAAATTAGACAAATGGTATTACGACATATGGCAGTCTTAGATGTTGAAAAAGGGCATACATGCAAGGAGCCACATGTCACTAGGATAATAAGACACATATGTACGTGTGTTAGGAAGCAAAAACAAGATCTGTAACTTAGTTTTTCTTCGGTGTTGTAACTTATTTTTTCTTTGATTTTGCTTAGTTTCCCTCAACACCGAACCTTACTTCCCATTCTCACTGCTGGTGGTTTTTCTAAAAGCAAGGTAAGTGGAATTTTCTAGTACTGTGAATAAGTTGATGATGTTTCACTGTTGAGAAAGGGATATATGGATGAATTGTGTACAAAGCATTTCGGTGATAGTGTGAAATATGAATGAGTTGTTGTCACTGTACATGCATGAATCTATTAAGTATTGGTAGAAATGGGTTTTAAAGGAATTAACGTAGCAGTAGAGAAAGAAAGCCCAGACTATACATTCGGGTTTGAAGTTTGATTTTGGATTCTTGAGTTTTAAGTTATTTTAGAGTAAGATGAGTTGAAATGGGAATAGAAATGCAAAAAATATAAATTAGATGTGGTGTAAGAGAACGTGAATGAAGAAGAGAGGAAGAAGATGATTAAAACGTCGTAAAGTTCATTGCGACCAACTCATCTTGGTTCGTTGCGGTCAACTTAAAGGATTTCATTTCTGTGAAAGTTTGTTGTGGCCAATTCTTGGGTTCACCGCGGCAAACTTTTAAGAAAATTGCGAAGAATTTTGCTCTTTGGAAAGTTCGTCGCGGCAAAATTTCCTGACAACTTGAATATCCTTTGGTATTTTAGGTATAACTTTCTCTATAGTGATCCAAATGGAGTTATTTCTAATTTGGAGTAAAGTAGAGACATAGGGCTACAAATTATCTGAAGACATTAAATTCTAATTCTGCCTCTAAGAATTTCATAATCTGATTGGAAGTTGAAATAAGAATTTTGATGAAGCTTAAGAACGGTCTAAAGTCTTTTGAGTATAACTTTCAGTATACTAAACCAAATTGAATGAAATTGATATCAGTGGAAACCTAAGACAAAGAGGAAAAAACTTTCTAGAAGGAAGTTATATCTAATTACCTCACATTCCTAATGAGAATAATTGAGAAAAGTGGACCCGAAGGTTGTTAGTGAAATAAATCTTGATTGAGGAATTGAGTATGATTTCACATGATTGATAATGTGACAAGATTAAGGATAAGAAACCCAGAATTTGTCATGAACATGCATCATACATATTCAGTATATATGAATGTGCATAATTGAATTTATAATTATGCACAATAATGATATATGTTTGTATTAAATGTTTTAGAGGAACTCATTGAGTGACCGATTCTAGATATTGCCAGGACGTCAAGGTAATACATAATAAGGGAGATTTTGTAAGTAATTTTAGACGGTAATTTTTGTAAGTAATTTAGATGGTCTTATCTATAAGTATGTCTTGTTGAATAATTGTGGGTAATTCAGTAAGAAATCTAGTGAGAAATTTTGGATAGTTCCGCTTTGACTGTTTATTTGTTGTTTGACTTTAATCCATTGAATGATTTGCAAAGCTGTTAGATTGATATGTTTGAATTTTGGCATGAAAGCAATGGTTGTCTAATTATGTTGAACATGAAATGAATTTGTTTGGTTTTAAAACTGTCAATTCCTAGTCATGCATAAATAAGCATGCCTAGAAGGGTCTGCAGTTGCTCCTGTTATTGACACCTCGGTGTCTCCTGTATTGACACTTCAGTTTCTCCTATATTGACACTTTAGTGTCACTTCAGTGTCTCTTATATTGACACTTTAGTGTCTCCTGATATCGAGACATATGTCTCTCCTGCTGATACCAATCATGGTATCTCCTGTATAAGTCCTGTTATCCACTTCTGTAAATGGATTTGACAGTCATATGATTTTGAATTCTAATTTTTGTCTGACTCTGATATAAACAAAGAAATTATGTTCTGATTATGAAGGGTTTATACCTTCTTTTGAGAAACAGTTCTATTTTTTGGTACAATCTATTTGAGATCCAATATAATATGTTTGAATTGTTCGTTCTTATAAAATGTTAATGCATGCTTCTGATATATCATGATTGTATATAATTAGTTGTCAGTTTATGTATAGATTAGTTATTACTCATTAAGTTGTATGCTTGACATGGTGGATTTGCCTCGTGTAGGTTCAAAGAGAAGGACATAAGGACTGGGACGAATCAACTGCAATGGCCAATGGAGTCTGAGTCTTTTTTTGTTAAAATTGTATTTTTGGAGTTTGTTTTTGGCTTGTCTTTGATGTATATGACTTTGGATTTATTTGAAGGTTTGTGATAACCTTAATTTAGGTTGGTTCTGGTTTGGAACAAGTTGTATTAAGCTCAGTGTATTATGATGTATCTTTTCTCTGAATTGCTTATACTTTGAGCTATTGAGAATGCATGATGAATGTTTCGTATGTTTTGGTTTTATCTCAATTCTGTATGCATGCATGTTATGTTGTTTGCGTGGCGTTCCGTATCCTTCCAAGGGGTATTAGGGCGTCACATATTTTTGGTATTAGAGCATGGTTTAGGCGATTCTGGTTTAACCAGCGCTTAACTATTGCTTTTATTTGAGCGTTCAAGTTGCGTTTTGGGCTAATGCGGTGTCCCATATTTTGTCTATAGAATTAAAGATGGAAGGATCTCGGGAAGTCGTTGATGAGATTGCTGAGAGTAATAATCCTGGTGATCTCGTCCAATGATATCTGGACCATTTGGAGACGAACGAGGAGAAGCTGAGGTACCACCTCCTCCTATAACTCAAGGAGAGGCTTTAGTTAAGTTGTCCCAACAAATGATGACGTTGCTGCATCGTTTGACAACACCCAAAGCTCCAATCGATCAGTTGAGGAAGTATAGAACTGAGGAATTTACTGGGACATCTCTGGAGGAATCTGAGAGAGCTAAATACCGGATAGAGAAGGTTAAAAAGGTATTGGATGAGATCAGTTGTCCAACAGAGCAAATGATGCACTGTTCTGTCTCCCTTCTACAGGGAGCAGCTTATAAATAGTGGAAGTTTATTCTAAGGAGTCCTTAGCTGTCGGTGTCTCTGACTTGGAAATTCTTTACCCAAGAATTTAAAATTAAGTATGTGACAGAGGCTTACAGAAAGGATAGGTGGAAGTAATTTCTGAATCTAAAGTAGAGGAGTTTGTCAGTTGCTGAGTACGACTGGGAATTTAATCGACTCAGTAAGTATGCACCTAATTCTGTACTTACTAAAGAGTTCCGATGCCATCAGTTTGAGGAGAGATTCCATGACTCTATCAAGAAGCATCTGACAGCGTTTACTCTGTTGCAACAAGTTACTTACCATCAATTGGTACAAGCTACGATAAAAATTGAAAGACAAGAGACAATTAGGAAAGAAAGAAGTCAAAGAAGAGGCTTTACTAGAGGAGGCCAGTCCTTAGGAAAACGAAGTCGAGAAAGGTGCTTCCTCTGCATCGAAAGTTACTCAGAGATCTGTGACTAGGGGAAGGGAACAAAACTTTCCCACATCGACTGTCTCTAGTAGGGGTTCCTCTGGGGGTTGAGGTTCTGGTACTCCAGTGTGCCCACACTACTCTAATCACCATTGGGGTGTCTGTTGGAGAGCTGCAGGTGTATACTTTCATTGTGGCAGTACAGAACATATGATTGCAAATTGTCCTCTGAGACAATTTGAGATAACACAAGCTGGTGGAGAGGTTTCTCATGCATCGGCCGGGAACAGAGGATGTGGTAGAGGTCAAGGAGGATTTGGGCAGAATAAACTGAATAGGAGTAATCAATCAAAAAATGCATTGAAAGCTCGTGAGAATCAGGATGTATCGAATGTCATTGCTAGTATGGTTTCTCTCTTTGATTGTGAAATGTATGCATTAATTAATCCTAGATCTTCATATTCATATATCTGTGTTGGAGAAGTGCTTGATAAGGAGATGCTTATAGATCAGTCAGAGTATGATATCCAGGTAACCAATCCTTTGGGTAGTAGTGTGTTGGTTAATCAGGTGTATAAGAATTGTCTAATTATGATTCAAGGAAATGATTATGTAGCAGATCTGATCAGATTGCCTTTTCATGAATTTGATCTGATTTTGGGTATGGATTGGTTATTCAAGCATCAGGCAGTAATTTATTGTAAGGCTAAGATAGTTATGCTTAGGAGATCTGATCAGTCTGAAATAATATTGCAAAGCGTCTACATTAGCTCCGTGGATAATGTGGTATCTGCTATGCAAGCCCGAAAGCTTCTCAGGAAGGGTTGTGAAGCATATCTAGCTTTTGTGCTTGATTCTAAGAAGGAGGGTGGTAAATTACTTGACATTCCTGTAGTGAATGAATTTTTAAATGTATTTCTTAAGAAATTACTTGGACTCCCTCCTGAAAGGAAGTGAAGTTATCTATTGAAGTTATGCCTGGTGTTACTCCTATATCTAGAGCACTGTACAGAATGGCTCCTACTGAGTTGAAGGTGCAGTTATAAGAGCTTCTAAATAAGGGTTTTGTTAGACCTAGTGTGTCAACGTGGGGAGCACCAGTGTTATTTGTTAAGAAGAAGGATGGCACACTACGAATGTACATCGGTTACAGACAATTGAATAGAGTCATAGTGAAGAATAGGTATCCGTTGTCAAGGATTGACGATCTATTTGATCAATTGAAAGATGCAGGAGTGTTTTTGAAGATAGATCTGAGAACGGGTATTATTAGCTTCAGGTAAAAGATGTGGATGTACCGAAGACTGCATTTAAAACCCGTTATGGATATTATGAATTTTTGGTAATGCTATTCGAGTTAACTAATGCTCCAGCATCATTTTTGGATTTGATAAATAGAGTGTTCAAGCCTTATTTGGACCAGTTTATTGTGGTGTTTATTAATGATATCCTGGTCTATTATAAGAATGAACAGGATCATAGTGAGCATCTTTGAATTGTATTACAGACCCTGAGGAAAAGACAGTTGTATGCTAAGCTGAGTATGTGTGATTTTTTACTTCAAGAGGTGTCATTTATGGGGCATGTTGTCTCTTTTGAAAGAATTAGAGTTGATCCTAGTAAGATAGAAGTGATTGTTAATTGGAATCTACCACGGAATGTGATAGAAGTGAGAAGTTTTCTAGGTCTGTCTGGATATTATGGTCAGTTTGTTAAAGGATTCTCAATAATAGCATCCCCTTTAACTAAACTGTTACGGAAGGGAGTGAAGTATGAATGGTCTGATAGATGTCAGAGTAGCTTTGATTAGCTAAAAAGTATGCTTATTGAAGCTCCTATATTGGTCCAAACTATTTCTGGTAAGGAGTATGTTTTGTTTAGTGATGCATCTAGAACTGGTTTGGTTTGTGTTTTGATGCAGGAAAGAAAGGTAGTTGCTTATGCCTCTAGGCAACTAAAGACTTATGACCAAAACTATCCTACACATAATCTGGAGCTTGCAGCGATAGTGTTTGCCTAAAAAATTTGGCGGCACTACTTGTAAAGTGAAAGTTGTAAAATTTTCATAGATCATAAGAGTATAAAGTATCTGTTTACCTAGGAAGAACTCAATCTGAGACAACAATGTTGGTTGGAACTGTTTAAGGACTATGATTGTATTATGGATTATCATCTAGGTAAGGCTAATATTGTGGTAGATACCTTAAGTCGGAAGACAATTTCAGCATTATCAGTGAAGCGAGGTGAATGGAAACTTGAATATGATGGAACTTTAACAGCTTAGTTGAAAGCAAGGCCTAAGTTGAGGCAAGAAATTTGTGATGCTCAGAGAGCTGATGATCTGTTACAGCAACTTATCTTGGTTACTCAGGAAGGTAAACAGTCTGATTTTTCTACGCAAGGAGATGGTGAATTGTATTATACGGATCAGTTATGTGTTCCAGCTAATGATGAATTGAAGAAGAAGCGGTTGTTTGAGGCTCATAATACAATATTTACTATGCATCCGGAAACAAGATGTATCAGGATCTGAAGCAGTATTACTGATGGTCAGGTATGAAATGGGATTTTGTGGATTATGTAGCAAAATGTCTGACATGCCAATAGGTTAAAGCTGAGCACCAGGTTCCACCTAGTTTGTTACATCATATTTCTATTCCTTAGTGGAAATGGGATAACATTACTATGGACTTTGTCACCGATCTTCCTCTCACACAAAGGAAGCATGATGCAGTATGGGTAATTGTGGATAAGTTTACTAAATCTGCTCATTTTCTGTCTGTTTATCTTGACTATTCTTTAAATAGGCTTGCAGATTTGTACGTGAATGAGATAGTAAGACTACATGGAGAACTGTTATCTATCATTTCAGATCGTGATCCTCGATTTACTTCGAGATTCTGGAAAAGTTTACAGAAGGCTCTGGGAACTCAAGTTAAGTTTAGTACTACTTTCCATCCTCAGACAGATGGATAATCTGAACGAGTTATACAGAAATTAGAAGATATGTTGTAGGGTGTGTGTTGGAGTTTCCCAGGAGTTGGGATAATTATCTGACTTTGATGGAGTTTGCTTACAATAATGGTTAACAGACGAGCATTGGTATGGCACCTTATGAAGCGTTGTATGGTAGGAAGTGTAGAACCCCGGTGTGTTGGACTGAGTTGAGTGAATACAAGATGATCGGGTGACAAAAATTGTGAAAGATACTGAAGAAAAGATTCAGATTATTGAGCAAAGATTGAAAGTTGCCAGCAATAGGCAGAAGTCTTATGCTGATCTAAAAAGGAAAGATATTGAGTATCAAGTGGGTGATAAAGTACTTTTAAAAGTGTCACCATGGAATTCTGAAAAGAATTGGACCAGTAGCTTATCAGTTGGCTTTGCCTGAAGAATTGGCCAGGCTACCTGATGTGTTTCATGTTTCTATACTAAGAAGATATCGGTCTAATGTGACACATAAAATTCCAGTGCAAGAAATTCAAATACAACCGGATTTGTCTTATGAAGAAGGGTCAGTTTCAATATTAGCCAGAGAAGTTACACAGCTCAGGAACAAGTCAGTGCCTTAGGTAAAAGTACTCTGGCAACATCATGGACTTGAGGAAGCAACGTGGGAACTTGAAGAAACCATGAAAGCTCAATATCCACAACTATTTGGATCAGGTAAAATTTCGAGGACAAAATTTCTTAAGTAAGGAAGAATTGTCACGCTCCATATTAGGGGTTAGAATTTAAGGAATTTCAATGCATAGTATGCTTTGTATAATTGAGTTTTTGCTTATTAATGCATATGCATTTTTGCACTCATATCAATATTTATACATGCATTCATTGACATTTTCGGGTACAATTGGTTTTAAAATTTTCGATTAAGATGAGAATTGTGGTTTATTAGTGATGAAAATTTATTTGGAGATTATTCGTATTACTTTGAAATTTTTGGAAATTTTTGAAAATTTTTGGAAATTTTGGGGGTATTTTGGATATTAGGAAAAATTAGATAAATGGTATTATGACATGTGGTAGTCTTAGATGTTGACAAAGGGCATACATGCAAGGAGCCACGTGTCGCTGGGATAATAAGACAAGTATGTACGTGTGTTAGGAAGCAAAAACCAGATCTGTAACTTGGTTATTCTTCGGTTTTGCTTAGTTTCCCTCAACACCGAACCTTACTTCCAACTCTCACTGCTGGTGGTTTTTCTAAAAGCAAGGTAAGTGAAATTTTCTGGTACTGTGAATAAGTTGATGATGCTTCACGATTGAGAAAGGCATACATGGATGAATTGTGTATAAAGCATTTCAATGATAGTGTGAAATACGCATGAGTTGTTGTCACTGTACATGCATGAATCTGTTAAGTATTGGTGGAAATGGGTTTTAAAGGAATTAACGTAGCAGTATAGAGAGAAAACTAAGACTATACATTTCGATTTGAAGTTTGATTTTGGATTCTTGAGTTTTGAGTTATTTTAGAGTAAGATGAGTTGGAATGGGATTAGAAATGCAAAAGATATAAATTAGATATGGTGTAAGAGAACGTGAATGAAGAAGAGAGGAAGAAGATGATTAAAACGTAGTAAAGTTTGCCGTGACCAACTTAAAGGATTTCATTTCTGTTAAAGTTCGTTGTTGCGAACTTTTAAGAAAATTGCGAATAATTTTGTTCTCTGGAAAGTTTGTCACGACGAAGTTTCCTGACAACTTGGACATACTTCGGTATTTTAAGCATAACTTTCTTTGTAGTGATTCGAATGGAGTGATTTTTGATTTTAAATAAACTAGAGACATAGGGATACAAATTATCTGAAGAGATTCTAATTCTACCTCTAAGAATTTCATAATCTGATTGGAAGTTGAGATAAGAATTCTACTGAAGCTTAAGAACAATATAAAATCTTTTGAGTATAACTTTCAGTATACTAAACCAAATTGAATGACCTTAGTATCAATGGAAACCTAAGACAAAGAGGAACAACTTTCTAGAAGGAAGTTTTATCTAATTACCACACATTCCTGATGATAATAATTGAGAAAACTGGACCTGAAGGTTGTTAGTGAAATAAATCTGGATTGAGGAATTGAGTATAATTTCACATGATTGATAATGTGACAAGATTAAGGATAAGAAACTTGAAATTTTTCATGAACATGCATCATACATATTCAGCCTAGAACCAGGTCTTGGTCAAGTTGCTTGTATTAGTTGTTGTCCGTGCGTCATCCATTTATTTTTCTTTAAATAGAATCCTCAAAGACTTGCTCTTATCTACCGCTGCACAAAATGTAGAAACATTCAACAGCAGTCATCTATAAATAGCATGTATCACAGGTGCCACTAATCATCCCTCGGCCAAGCACCAAAAGCCATATACTAAGAGCTACAGCTAGTTTGGTCTTGTAAACCATGGAAAAGCTTCACTACCTTCTTCTTCTCACTCTCCTGGCTTTAATTTCTTCACTAGTTGCCTCTGCCTATGATCCTAGTCCTCTTCACTTCTGTGTAGCCATTAACAACCCAGTCGATGGTGGTATGTGATTACAATTGATATATCAGAGTTCTTTGTGTGATTGTTGTCATTAGAGTTCATGGTTTATTAAATAAGTAAAGTTTATTTTTTATCAATTAACAAGTAACATAATAAAACGGGTTACTTATGTACCACAGTCTCGTCATATTCGACTCGATTTCAGAAATTACAGAAGTGTCAATTTGATTGATCAATAGCTTTATCTATCCTAGTATATCTATGTACCTCCCCGCTTTATATGTTGTCCTTTCCGCAGTTTAGATTACATGTTTCGTTGGTGAATTTTTTTTTTCTTTTGATCTAAATAACATTCTTATAATGTTGAATTATGTCAGTTGAGTAAATTTTGGGTGGGACATCTACAATTAAAATATTGTGTTGATTTAAATTCAAATATCACTGTCACTACAACAGGCATGTGTATTGGCTATAATTTCTTTGGCGACAAAGCATAAATCATCATTAGAAGTGTCCGTTTGCCGATGAATAAAAATATCATCAGTAAAAGGTTAAGATTCTACAACGGTTAAGCAAAACATCTATTAGGGGAAACAATGTTACGACGCTTTTACAATTTCGTCGCAATAGCAACAAGTTTTAACATTGTTAAAGTACTTTTGTTGAAAAAAAGAAACAATTATTGATGACTAGAAATTATTGTCCGCATGTATAGGACAAATCATTTTGATTAGCGTCAATTTAGCAAAATGTTGGCAACTGGTAGGAAAATAGTGACAGAAAACTAAATTGCGTTCCTTTTTACCGACGTTTTCCATGAATCATCGTGGAAGGTCCAGCTAGGATAATTCGGAGCGACGATAAATGCTTGAATGTCATGGAATGTTCACTATTGGCGACGATTATCGTTCTTCGTCGGTAAAGTTTGGCGACAATTATAGTTATTGCTTCGTGGATTGGTGGACATATTGCAACCATTTTTCTTAATTCGTTGCTAACGAGGTGGGATATAGTGACAATCTATTATTTTGTCACGAAAAGTGGTTCTTAGATTTTTCAAAAAAAATTTATGTGAATATTGATGAAAATTGATATGTCGTAATATTGTTAAAATTAATAATATTTGGAAGATTGTTAATAATAAATAATAATTAATTAACATTTTTATAATCTATCATAGTTAAGATATGCTTTGTTGTAAAGTTGTGTTCAATATTTAAAACATATTATTGAATTACACATGGTAGGTTACTTAAAATATGAAAAGGAAATATATGTTGGAAATGGGCAATCTTAATAATACTAAAAATATCATAATTTCAAGTAAAAAAGTAGTATTAATCATTAATATTTAGTAATAGTAAAATAATTATTTATAAAATTTTGAAATGGTATCAATATAATATAATGATATATAGTAAGTAGTACAAAATTTTAATTAGAAGGTTAACAATTCTTACCGACATAGAACAACAACAATAACAATGACAATAGTACGCAACCTTACTCTTAACTAGTAGAGAGGTTGTTTGAAAAATTCTTACAGATAGAACAATAAATAAAGTTTAAAGTTGAGTTGATTCCATCGATAAATGATAATGATATAATTATTTTTCTGGATTTCAAGTGATATGAGGGTCGATAAAGATAAATGAGTTCCCCGGTCGATAAAGATAAATGAGTTCCTTATGTTTGGATTCTCAAAAGAGTCCTTGCACGTTCGAAGGCACTAATTGAAATAGTGAAAGATCTTCCCTCAGATGTAGGGTTGTTGACACCCTCTTCCAACAACTTCTTTGTTATAGCTTAACTTCTAGAGGATACAATTAATGAGTTCCTAGATTTATTATGAAAGACAACTTCTTTTGATGAATTGCCGGTATGATGCGTTTCACCTAAAACACAATCAGTATATAACATAGATTGGTAATTTAGTGAAACCATTTAATGAACCCAAATTGGAACACTTGCTTATATGAATGACCAGATTAAGTCTTTAGAATCGACGAATTTTCCAAAACAACCAATTTCCATAATCATTTATGGACTGTTGTGACATCGCCGCCACATCCATGGCTATAAATGTTATCTTGAAGATTCAAGGAATCTTAACACAATATATAATATATACCATCAAATGTGAATATATATAATAGCTTTATAATAGGAAATGAGATCTATATAGTAAGGAAAGTGACGTAGTTCGGATAATACTAAAAACCTTGAAGAAGAAGATCAGCTATGCATGGCAAACAATTATTAATGTATAAAGGGGGGATTTGTTCTTCATTTTTTTTCTTCAGTAGGGATAATTTTGTCACAGTCCTCCCAATGGAATGAATTTCTACCATCAGAAACTAGTTACCATATTGACATTCCTTGATTAATTACGTTAAGAGTTATATTCTGCAAATGTGAATTTAGAATAAAATTCACTATGTTCAACTCCAATTTTGATGGTAAGCTAAAGTACTACAGTTTAGTACTTATACATCTTCAATCCGCCTAAGGAGACTAATGTTACCCTTATTAAAATAACAGTAATCTATTTACCCTTTTTATCATATCTAATTTTTAGAATTTAAAGTAGATTAAACATGAATATGTTCTCAATGTACAAAAAATAGCATGATCTATATTAGGTTATATTACTATTAATACAAATTAAAAAAAGTTAAATACCCTTTCAGACCTGTCATCAAATAGTTAGCAAGCTTTCTTGAGGGAAGTGTTAAAAGTCATAAAAAGAAGTCAACCCATATACAACTAACAAAGGAAGACAATAAATCATCTTCGAAACACAACCGCAAACATAACCAATACAACAAATGCAGAATTAAGAACTCACAATAAACACCTAAAGGTATAAATTAAACTTAGCACAAGATAGAGGGTTTGAAAAT
>JANSVA010000008.1:17723856-17757766 GCA_025504915.1 Erythroxylum reticulatum | reverse complement strand
AGTTATGGTCTTTATGAGTGGAGATGCTCTAGAGAGTATAGATAGTGATTTAGAACTTTGGGGATGTGAGAAAGACCCAGTTGAAACATCTTTTTATGCGCGGTGCATCGTCTTAGTTTTGCTTCGTCTTAGTTTTGCTTTGTCTTAGTTTTACATCGTCTTAGTTTGCTTCGTTTTAGTTTTGCTTCATCTTAGCTTTGCTTTATCTTAGTTTGCTTCGTCTTAGTTCTGATTCGTTTTAGTTTTGTTTCGTCTTAGATTGCTTCGTCTTAGTTCTGATTCATCTTAGTTTTGCATCGTCTTAGTTTAACCCTCTTAGTTTGACTTTCTACATTGTCTTAGTTTGACCATCTTAGTTTGACCGTCTGCATTGTCTTAGTTGTATCGTCATCTTCTGTTCCATTTTTTATCCTTTTAAAGATAGAATTTGTCTTTAAGGTCTTTATAAAAGTTTTAGATGTAGAAGTCTTCTTTAAAACCGTTTAAAAATGAAGTCAATCCAACATTTGTAGTGGGAGTTGTGGCAATTGCGCCAAGATAGGTACAAATTGATTGATGGTATAAATGTGTTCAATTCTTTTGGGTATAACTTCCTCATCCGACCTCCAAATGAAGTCATTCTTAAAGAAATGGATTCCTAATATCTTTTTCCATCTTCTGATGAAAATTTGTATCTTTTGGAGTTGTTTTAAGAAAGTTTGCATTAGAGTAAGTGAGAGGTCAGTTGAGAGTGCATGATTGGGGTATGAACACGCTTTAGCTTTTTAAGTATATCTTGAGCTATTAAACTCCGATTAAGATGATTCTTGCTTCAAAGCAAACTAGAGACTTAGGGATACAGTTTCTTTGAAGAAGTCAAGTTGTGTTTTGGGTGATTGACTGGTGTGGGCACACCAACCTTATGGAATGATGGCAATAACCCTCTAGGGTAATAAGCACAAGGTTTATGACTCCAGTTTTTGGGCTCCAGAAACGGGGTCCAATATGAGATCCCCATTGCGTACCAGCGTGGAGATGGACAGTGAGACAATCCTAGTAGCTTACGAAGGTTTGCCCCAACTATGCTATACGTGTGGCATGGTTGGTCATGAAGTTTCAGCGTGTCCTAGGCATTAACAAGCTACTCCGGAAGGTCCCAACTCGACTGTAGGCATAGTCCCGTCAGGGACAACGATGACCACAACAACAACAATGGGCAGAAACTCTAATGGGTATGACCCTTAGACTCAGGTCTAAAGGAAGCAATCACGCTAAGCCATGCAACGTCAAGGTCAGTCCGGAAGTGCCAGGGAGGTGACGCGCAAGGGGGGCTTGAGGTACTCCATCCTAACAGAACAGGAAGACATGGAAAATAAGGTTGAGGCATAGCAGGGGACACCATAAAACAGTAACCCCTTTGAATTTGGACAACGGTTCCCTATGGCAGAGGTAATCGGTAAAGGCAAACAACCACAACAGGGGCCAGTGTTTACAGCTACTGGGCCGACATGTAACTCAAGGAAAAGCCCACGAGGACAAATGGTAGCCTCAATTAAGAAAACTTGGGGAGAAAGTTCCCGAGCCAGGGTTCCTCAGGAATAAGGACAGTCTATTGTCCATCGAATTCCAATTCAACCCATCCTATAAGAAAAACATTTAGCGATTGAAATCACCTCCCATACAGAAATGGTTTGTGATAGTCAGCTTATTGAGGACAGAGCTCCGATTTTTTATGAACGACTCTAGCAAATGGAAGGAGTCGAGGATCAGGAGGCGATTAGGAATATGAGGGAGGGTTGCAATTCCTCCTACCAAGCCTTCAGATCTAGCAACTGGGTCGGGTGAACCAGATAACCTGACTCAAAAGCAATTTGATAAGGAGCTTGAAATGATGGCAACAAGGCAGCACAGGCAGGAGGTACAGTTCACACTTAGTCATAGAATAGATTGTTTCTTTTAATTTTATAATTATGTCGATAATCATTTGTAACTGTCAAGGGGTAGGGGGAACTCGATTCCAGGCTATCCTGCGAAATTACTTGCATACTTATAACCCTGGTATCCTAGTTTTGCTGGAAATCCGAATTAGTGGCTCTAGGGCTAACGCAGTAGTCCATACTTTGGGTTTTGATTACTCGTTTAGAGTAGAAGCTGTAGGATTATTTGGAGGGATATGATTTTCATGGAAGGCTGATTTTGATATCTCAGTAGTAATAGTCCATCGCCAATTTATTCATACCACCATCAGGTGTGCTTCTTGCTCCTTCGATTTTACAGCAGTTTATGCTAGCCTGCAAATCGCTTCCCAAACCTATCTCTAGCTAGTTTTAAGTTAGGTAGGATGCTTTACTTATAGACCATGGCTCGTACACGGGGATTTTAATACTAAAATGGAAATCTCGGATAAACACAGAGGCGCCAGGTCAGTGAGGGTGGTGAATAAACAGTTTCAAAATTGGGTGCACAGGTGTGGGCTTCATGACCTAGGTTTTATTGGCTCTAAATTTACGTGAAGCTGAGGAATAATTCAAGCTAGACTAGATAGAGTTTTTGGCTCGACAGCTTGGCTACGGGCATTTATTCAAACGGTGAATCATCATTTTCCCTTTATGGGATCAGACCATTAACCCATGTTGATTCAATTACAAAGCCAGCCACCAAAAACACCAGGACCCCCAGTGTTGCGATTCCAGAATGCATGGCTAACACATTCAGGTTTTGATGATGTGGTAGCAAAACATTGGTTACTAGCTGAGGAGACGATGAGTAATCTTTAACCGCTTTCTCCAAACAACTCTTAAGATGGAATAAATTAGATTTCGGTAATATTTTCCATTGGAAAAAAAAGAGTGCGAGCACAACTGGAGGGCATTCAGAGGGCCATGGCGGTCGACAACTTGGACTCACTCTTAGCCCTAAAGGACAAGTTGAGTGAGGAGCTAACTCAGGTCTTGTGTGAGGAAGAAACTTTTTGGCATCAGAGAGCCCGTTGTGAATGGATTTCGAAGGGCAATCGGAATACTAAATACTACCACACTCTCACTCTTGCTAGAAGAAAGAAGATGAAGATAGAGAACCTTATTGATTCAACTGGGTCACAAATTTCAGATCCAGATCAACTGAGCCTTCTAGTCCGGAATTTTTTTTCCAACTTTATATGGACGAAGAAGAGACTCTCCATTGTTTTCCGATCTCTGGCTCTTTTCCTTCGTTTTCAAAAGATAAGATTCATAAACTAAATTTGTCAATCTATGAAATCGAAGTCAATAATGTAGTTTTTGATATGAATCCTAATAAAGCCCCAGGGGTCGATAGTTTTAATGCTTTATTTTTTCAAAAATAGTGGGGGAAGGTTGGGCCTAAAGTGGTGAAATACATTTAGGAAGTTTTCAGATTGTATTGTTAGGAAAAAGATTTAAATCATACCATCCTGGTATTGATCCCCAAAATCCCCTCACTAAATTGTATCTCTCATTTTTTCGACCAATTAGACTATGCACTGTGCTCTACAAGATCATTTCTAAAATCATTATGAATCGTCAAAAAAATAAGATGGAGCATCTAGTGGAGGTGACTTAGTGTAGCTTTATTCCTGGCAGGCAAATAATGGATAATATTATCATCGCTCAGGAGGTCATAACTTGATGTGAAAGAAAAAGGGGAAGACAAGGTATTTTGCGATTAAGGTAGACTTAGAAAAAGCATATGATAGAATTCACTGGGATTTTATACAAAATACTTTAACGGACATTGGATTACTGGAGAATTTGATCAGTGTCATTTGAAGTGTATGACGACGGTTTCTATGCAAGTCACTTGGCAAGACACCTTTACTAACCCCTCCAGTCCTTTATTAGGTATTCGATAAGGAGATCCGCTTTTGCCTTACCTTTTTGTTTTGTGCATGGAAAGGCTAGGCCACCTAATTTCAAAGGCGGTGGGACAATGACTCTGGAAATCGATAAAGCTGAGTCCTGTAGGGCCTCCCATATCCCACCTCTTTTTTATAGATGACCTTGTCCTCTTTATTGAAGCTACGAATTCCTAGACGGAGATAATGGTAAGGACACTGGAGGTTTTTTTGCAAAGCCTCAAGATAGAAAGTAATCACTTAGCAAACAATGATTTTTTCTCTAAGAATGTTTCTCTAGCATCCGCGAGCCGACTCAGTGAAACCTTGAACCAAGAATGTTTCTCTAGCATCCGTGAGCTGACTCAGTGAAACCGTGAACATCACTAGTACAAACAATCTTAGGAGGTACTTAGGAGTTCTGTTGATTCATGAGCGTACCACGAGACATACCTACTAGCACATCTTAGATAATGCCCAAAAGAAACTTTCAGGATGGCATGCAAAGGTGTTATCCCTAGCAGGGAGAGTTACATTAACACAATCAGTTATTTCATCCCTTCCCATTTTCACAATGCAAACAGTTAGACTTCTACGTCAACTTTGGATGATTTGGAGCGCATTATGAGAGATTTTATATGAGGATCAACGGGCAAGCATAGGAAAATGAATCTAGTCAAATAGGACGCAGTGTGTCAGCCTAAAAAAGTAGGGGGTCTCGACATTAAACGTATTCGTTCTTCTAATGACGCTCTATTGACTAAGCTAGGCTGGGCGTTGATTACTCAACCCACAGCTTTATGGGTCAAGATTTAAGGGCTAAATATCGACTAGATCCCTCTCACATCCTTCCCACACTCGAAAGGATAGGGGCTTCGGTTATTTGGAGAGGCATCTCCATAACTTGGCAGTTTGTTTGCCAAGACATAAAATAGAAACTGGGTAATGGGAGGAGTATTTTATTCTGGTTGGATAATTGGGTGAATGATTGGGGACATCTAATTTTAGTGGTGACCTCTCAAATTGACGAGAGTGCTCTTTACACTACAGTTGTGGATTTCACGAATGAGGTTGGCACCTGGAAGTGGAATCTGTTTCAATAGTATCTTCCTTCCACAGTCTGTATGGATATTGCACGATCCCTCCAAATAGAGAAGAAACAGCGAAAGATACCATAATTTGGGGACAAACAAATCATAGGAGATTCACAACGACGTCCGTCTATGATTTAATCGAAGGCAGTACCACGACTGTGAATAGCAGTCATTAGGAATTAATCTAGAAATGGGCAGGACCCCAGCGGATTAGAGCTTTCCTTTAGTTACTGGAAAAACAAAAGCTTCTGACCAATCAAAAGCGAGTGACTCGCCATCTCACAATGGATAGCAGATGTCACTTTTATGAGTATGAAGAGATAACTTTGCATGCCATTTGGGATTGTCTGCAAGTGAAACATTTCTTGTGTAAATTTCCCCCAGAAGTGGTTGATACGAATTTTTTTCAACAAGATGTGAAATGGTGGGTGCAATCCAACCTTATAAAGCACTCACAAGTGCAGCAGGTTCAATGGGATATAATTTATGGGGTAGCCTGCTAGTTTCTATGGCAATGGCAAATCAGAAGCATTTTTAAAGATGACGTTGCTTAGCCAGACGACGGTACTAGAGCCATTATGGATTACGGTAATTGGATAGTTAGGGCAAGAGCTATGGAAAGCTGTGTGTATAGGGCTCAGGGTTTACTACTGGGTAATTTTATTGGTTGGACCCAAGTTAAATACAGATGGGGTGGTTAAACTAAGGTTAGCCATTACTGCTATTGGAGAATTGCTAAGGGATTGTCATCAGTGGTGCAGCGGATTTCTCCAACACATTATAAGGGGCTCACCTTTAGCTGCCAAACTCTAGGGCTTCCAATCGGGACTTATCCTGGCTTGGACGCTTGGCTATAGATGAGTTATCGTCGAAGTGGATTCCTTAGAGGTGAAAAATATTCTTTCTTTTTTTATTATAGCTTCGGCTGAATATTATTTCTTGGTGGCAGGTACCCGTGGGTTACTCCACCAAGCTTGGGAGGTGAAAATTTAGCATGTGTATCATAAAGGGAACTAGTGTGCTGATAGTCTGGCCTCTCTAGCAGCTTTCTCCAGCCCCAGCCTACATATACTTCAGGAGCCTCCAACGATCATTATGGCACACATAAACCGTGATAAGCACGGTGCTTTGTATTGCAGATCACTACGTTAGTTAGGATGTTGGTTTTGTCTGCTTGATTTTTTGTTTCCTTTGTAACAAAAACAAGGCAAACTAGTCCTTCTACTCCATTGCTATCATCTTCTTTTTCTAGCATTGTCCTCCATAGTCTAAGACTTCCTCAATCGTCTTCCAATGTTGTTGTTTGAGGCTTTCTTTGGTTTAAAGGAGACACGTCCATTATCCTCCCTCATCTTACTGGGCATTCTTCTTAATTTCAGGTTGAATTTCCTAATTTGCAATATGGTATGAGAAATATGTTATTTTGACTGAATGTTCTACTACTAGTTTTCATTATAGGGATGGCTATGATTTGATTACTTTATGACTATGATTTAAGATTTTCATGCATTATCTAACCTTCACTTTGTTAGGACTTCCAATTGTTTAAGTTATTTCTAATTTATTGTATTTCCCATTTCCTAAGCATTTTACTATGACTTCCATCCTTCTGAGCTAACAAGATAAGCATTCATGGTGTGGACCAACTGACAAACTTTGTGAAAATGAATATGACTTGATCTTAATTTTTTAAGATGTCCTACGAAATCAAAGTAGATATGACTTGATCTTCATTTTGTAAAGTGTCTTATGAAATCATCTTCATTTTGTAAAGTGTCTTATGAAATCAAAGTATTATCTTGATGAGATTATGTTGTTAAATATATGAAAGATCTTGTTGAAGTAGCAAATTGTTAGTGAACCTATCATAAAATTGTAGTCCTTATCTTCAACCCAAAAAGCTAAGATATTCCTTCGTAAATGTATCATTTAAGATTACAGTTGAACATATGCTTTATACATTTTGTATAATGGATCCTTACTAAAAATTGAGATTTTTATTATGGCAACACTTTCTAGTGTTTTAAATCTGTAAGACCTAAATCTATAAGATCTATATTTAACTCAACTCAATTATGCAAACTTGTTAATATAAATTAATTGTTTATTGGTAGTTATTGATTAATGACTGTTGATATAATTTTGCAAATACAATTCTCAACATCTAGTAACTCTAATAATAATAATGTTAACAAAGTAGTTTGACATTATGGACTGAATGCTTGTTTAATGATATCAAGAAACGATAGTAATCCATGTAGAAGATTTTTGAAATGTCCTAATTATCACGTTGATAATTATGAATTTTTCTAATGGTACGATAAGCAATTTCTAGAGACAGAAATCTATGTAATTAAAAAGTTGAAGAATAAAATATCTGCACTGAAGAAGGATGCAGAAAGAATTAGAAGTATACAAGGACCAAATGAAGATGATGCGAAATTGAAAATTATAAAGCAAGACATTGAGAGTTAAAATTGATGTTATTTAATTCGAATTTGGGGTTTATTTTAGTTGTTATTTCATTATTCATCTTCTATATGGTTGTAAAATTTAGTACAACTAGTATAATTGTACTTATGCTTTTCATTATTGAATGGAGATGTAGTTGATAACCTATTAAATATACTAACTTCCTTTCGAAAACAATATTTCAATTGCTATATATCAACTAAATTTCTGCTACTAAGTTAGTATCTACTACTTCTATTCTACAACAAAAGTTTCATTATTAACTAATTAGATGACTTGTCAAAAACGGAGCAAAAGATATATGTATAACCTAGTGTAAACATACATACAACTATAAATCATATAATATCAAATCTCCATGCATTCAAGGTATTTCATATATAAACATATATGTTGTATTCGTCACAAATACAACCATCCTATGAGAAAAATAACAATGTAGTTATAAAATACACCAAATAAGTTGTCATAGATTTAAAATACATCAAGTGTTTGGTTTCTTAACTTATTGGCTGTTAAACCCAATTTCCCTCTCCTCTTACTTGCAGTAGCTTATAATTGTATAGAGGTTATATTAGACTTACCCTTAAATCTAATACCCTTGGTTTAAATGGTAATTTAAAAGATCTTGGATCGACCTGTCTATATTTCCTTTATGTACTACTTGTGGAACTAGCAACTTGTAAATCGACCTATTTGCGAATATTCATATGAGTTCAAAATTGACAAAGTTGTTAATAAAAGAATATAAGTTTAAAATTAGTACAATCATATTGATGCTTTGTTGATTACGAAGACATTCATCAGTAGCTAACATACAACTTTGAATTTGGGGTTGCTGAATATAAATTGGATGAAATTAGTAGTAGTGAAATTTGTAAAATGTAAGAATTTAGGTTTAGGTTTAGGTTAGATTAATACAGTCAGCTGTAGTAATTCTCTAACAGAAGACCTTCCAATTGAACTTGTTTCATTCTACAAAATAATATGCATAACATTAACATTGTTAATTATATTAGAATGAAGTTAACACACAAAAAAGTATTAATCGCTTAAATTGGTATGTTGTTCATTAGGTCTTGATATATTTTATGTTTTACTATTGTGTCTAACTGCACTGCGTTTCTTATATTTTTGTAGTTTTCACTTTTGCGACATCTTACTTATACTTAAAACTTTTTTTGGCTTATTTTTGTCTTTCTTTGTTGTCTTTTTTGTCCTTACTAGCATCACCCTCTTTGCAGGTGGATTTATTTCCTCCAAATCACTCACTGGCCAAAATATCACTCCCCTAATTAGCTGCAAAACTTGATCATACACTCTTAAAAGTTACTCCTTTTGTAGTAGTTAACCATAAATGCCTCTAGTTTTTGTTTAAAGTGATTGATAACACTGATGACATGTTTCCATGGGTAACCATATAGGTCTATGCTCTACAGCTACAATGATTGTCTCTTCCTAATCTTACAATATGCTTTCCATCCCCTTTACTTACCTTATTCCACACAATTCTCTAATTGATTGCCTCCTTAACTTTTCTAACTTCTTAATAACTGCATGTGCAATATTTGATTTCCATATATGAGCATATACTCTTCTTTTAGCATGTCACCTCATAATCATTGTCCTTATAGTTTCCATCATACTAATCACTGGTCTATCTCTTGTTAGGAGGATCTACCCATTGAAAGTCCCGCTTAGCTTATTGTTAACTATCGAACACTTTAACTCAAATGATTGGTATGATATATCCTAACTCTCTTGTGGATACTAAAGCAAAGCATAAACACACCCAAATCTAATTTTGTCCAATTTCTTTAATTGCTCATTGAAGTCTTTGACATAACTTGACTATGCAAATGCCTAAAATTGTTTCCTTAAGTCTTTACTGCTCCATTGTCTATGCCAATTATGTTCAATGTATTTGCCACACATTCTATGATATTCTTTTAGAAGCGTTTCTTCAATAACTCTTATTAATCCCTTAAAACATATGTCATAAATAAATTTCAAATAACAAATTAAAATAACATATTATACAAATAACACAAGTAAAAAAATTAAGTACCTTTTAAACGTCAGAAATTATTGTCACTTTATCCTTATTTTGCAACTACAAATCAACTGATAGGAGTGACAAGAACCAACTCCATGAATCAGTTTTTTTTAACCTCAACAACTGCACATGCTATATGATATATGCCCCCATCTCAGTTTCTTTTAACTGTACTGATTAGTTGCCCTTGAAATTGAATCTTTAAGACACAACCATCCATCTCAAATATGGGTCTCACATGCTACCATCCTTCTTTCATAGCTCTAAAATAAACATATAATTGCTTAAACTATAACATTGAGGTTTCTTGATTTCTAGACAATTTTAGTTCCATTGTTGATCCGGGGTTACTAAGTTTCAACTCTTAGACATAACCTTATAACTTCGAATATTTACAAGCATAGTATAATACTTGCTCCTTTTTTAACTTCCTTTTAGCAGCCTTACAAGTTGTGAAATTCCCAAATATGTTAAATTTTTCTTTACATTCTTTAACCATCATCATAGTGGTAATATTATACTTCTCTAAAATGTCTAAACAGAAACTTTATTGATATAATCTTAGGCTTGTTGGTTGTGAAACATATATGCTTATACCTATTTGTTTTTATTTTGAAACATCTATCATTACAGACATAAGTTGCTTACATCTCCTACTTGCATCCTTTAATGCATCCAACTCTAACTCTCTTAGACTCACTTTTTTACATGGCACATTAAATCTTGTTGCTATTAAGTAATCAATAAAAACATCTTTGAACTCTTTTGCATTGACAAACTCCATTCTTAGTGTCCAATTTAACGAATTACCACCTGCTTCATATCAAACACTTGTAATAGGCCTTTTAATTGGCTCCTTAGGCTCCTCTTTACTAAGGTACTCATAACTATCAATAAAAGTTTCATAATCACTATAATCAATCTCCATTAGTTAGTGTCCATCTGGAATTGAAACATCAAATGTATTGTATATACCTTTATCTTTATAATCAACTTCAACTTCATCATTGCGTTTAGCTTCAGCATCACATTTAACTTTAACATCACCTTCAAATTCATCATCACCCTCATCTTTATTAACACTTCAACTTTATTAACACCTTCAATTTCATTACCATAAATTCCCACACCCCTATCATTACTATTCTCTTCTTCGTTGATATCTATATCAACTTCATAATACAAAACTTTCTCATTATTATTTTCCACAACCAAGCTATAATTGGTTCGTCAAGTTTGTGTGAGTAAGTATCTAGGTTCCTTCCCCATCTTACAAATTTGTCTATAATTAATAAAATTAAGATCCACTTTATCAAAATAACTCAACAACGCACCCTCATAACTCAACTCAAGATGTTTTTTAAAGTATCCACCAGAATATAACTTTAAAATCTTGTATTGAGTCATTATAACCCTACTAATATCAAGTAAATAATCTTGCAAAAGATAAGTAAATAATAATTTGACAATCACATACAAACCTATATACAACCATGATAAAGAAGAAAACTATGATGAAAGTCAAGAAAACAGTGATTAGATGATTGTTTACAATCATAGTAATATAATTGATAATTTAGATGCTAGTGAATATTCACATGATGAGACCATAAAGAAGCTGAAGAAGACTAAAGATATGCTCAATGTAGAAAATATTCATTTAAAATGTCTATCTTAGATGTCCTTCACCTAGTGGAAATTAATTGAGCTTTTTTAACGGTAATGACTACTTTAGTGGAGAGGTATAGGTATGTATATATTACCTTCACTGATTAAAAAATGTATTGATTAATTTGATTGAGTATATTCTATTCTAGTTGCTAGTAATGACAATAGAAAGATAATTGGGAATGAAAAACTATTTTTCCAAACCATAAATGTAAGATTGATGTTTAATTTTATTCATCCAATTATTACTCATCCATATAAAGATAATTATGGATCATTTGACATTTTTTATAGCTGTACATACCAACAAAAGAAAAAATAGACATGTTGTTAGAACCTTAAAATTCTTGTTTGAACTAGAAGATCCAAGGTTTAAAAAGAAATTAACCATAAAACAATTACAAGATAAAATAAATAAGAGGAGAGCAACATTAGATAGGATTAGTAGTATGGACAGTGGGAAGCTCCTTTCTTAGTTCAAAGGGTAGCAATTTCATAATATGGACACTCAAGCATAATGATTTTACATATTTATAAAAAAAAATGACTGTAATATGGTGTGTGTGTGTGTGTATATATTCCCAACACAAATTAAAATAAGACAAAAGATGTCGAATTGACAAAAAATCATAGACAAAGAAAGAAAATAACGAGGGACCACATATTACCTCTTACTTCAATATAACAAACAATAAATAATGGGTTGTTAGGAGACCGCCAGAACAAGCATAAAAAAGATAGGTTATCATAGGACCACAACATAAAGAAATAGATTTAAACCACACCCACCATGAGATCGCCAATACACCAACTGATTGTAATAAACCAAGAAATCGTAACACACTAAGTGAACCATAAGCACTAGAACACATCAAGAAAACTAAGCAAATTGCAACACAACAAGCATACGAAGTAGACTGTAACACATCAAGTAGCACCAAAACAACAGGTTAGGGATCGAAAAGGAAGCATGCAGATCAGTTAGGGCAAGATAATTCAGGATGTTCTCTGAACCCCAATTCTATTTGAGACGACAACATTTGGGTTACTATCAAATGTTATCTTCTCAACATATTTTCTCCTATGCTTTAATTTCCAAATGATAACGTTTGGTTAACAAACTAAGAGGGTGCTTGGTTAATGGGTTTAGGAAGGTATTAATGGATAAGGAATGAAAAATGCTCGTTTAGTTATGTATTATCATTGTATGAACAATTTTTTGATATCTCATTTCTTAGGATTGCTCAATACCCCCAAAATATGAGAGGGGTGATTTTCATTCCTTAGTATCAAGTAAGTGTCACGGGCATGACAATCTCTATCTTGTGACACTTCTTATCACGCCTATGACAATCACTTCTTCTTTTTTCAATTAAATTTAAATTAATTACAAAATAATTATAATCTAATATAATATAATTAATTAATTAATTAATTAAAATATAGTTAATTAAAATATAATTAATTATATATTTTTCTCTTTTTTAGCAATTAAATATAATTAATTAAAATATATTAAAATTTGATGTAAAACAAAAATTTATTTCTCATTATTTTTAACAAACCAACCACTATAAATGATAATGGTAATCATTCCTTCCTCTTATCTAACTTTCATAATTATAATATTTATATCCATTCTTATTCCTCACTATATTCATTTTCATTCTTATTATCATTCCCCCATGTGAACCAACTGGCTCCTAAATACAAAACATTGTAATCTAATTAAAGAGAATTTTAGTTTCTTCCCCCCTGCCATGATGGACGTATAGGTATACTAGGTCCACATAAAATTAATATAATGTGAGTTTTTTTAACAGGAGCTTGACAGGGCTGTTAACTTTGGGTTCATTTAGAACATATCTGAAACAATAAGTTTATTTTTGTATGTTTAAAAAATTATATGGTCCTTTTTGAACAAGTTAAAATGATAAATTTTAATTTAAATTATGATGTAAAAGTTAGGGTCCTTGTTGCCCCTTTTGCTTGAAACTAAAATCATATGCAAATAAAAGATTAAAAAAAAGATGACACATACAAATTTGATGAAAAATAAAGTTAAAGAAAATAAATGTTTTAATTACCAAAGTTTAGGAGCCTTAAAAAACTTTTGTTTCTTAGTCTAATATTATAGCTAAAATAGTATAGAAGATGTCAAAATTTGTATACAAGAATATGTTTTCAACCATATCATACCAATCACTAAAATTTGTATAATCATCTCAATATTTCATTCAGCTCAAAATTAAATAATTAGATGAGTTATATGTTTCTTTTTATGAAAACCAAAATCATTGTTACTTCAATAATAAGATAATTGCTTTTGATTCCATTCTTTTTCCATTTTGACTAATAAAAAGTCTCAATTTTTTAACACTTTGAAACGGTTAAGTTAAAAAGAACACACAAAAATAATGTCAATTAGCATTATAAGAATTAGAAAGAGCTTATTGAATGTTTTTATTAGGTTTAATATTATTGTAAGATCAAAGTAAGGGTTTTATTAATTAAGCTTTAGGCAAAACAAAATTTATGTAATTAGAATAACTCATTATACCTTAATTTAATAAGTTTATTTCTTGGCAGGTACAAATGTCTTAATATTTCACGTCATTTATAATCTAATAAGAATTTTGTCAATGACAAATGTATTTTAGGTCATATGATAAATCTATTGACAAGTTCATGGTATTTAAATAATAAATTAGGTTTTAGGGGTTGAGTTTAAACTTATATTTATTGACAATCATAAGCATTAGAAAAATGGTTTAAGTTACAATCTAAAATAAAAATATTTTAACTAATCTTTGAGCTAAACTTAAATTTTAAAAAATAAAAATTTAGACATTGGACATTGGACTTAAAAGCATCCACCCTGATTTAGTTAGACACAATTATAAAAAGACGTAAATTTGTTTAGTGGGATGGAATTTTCAGAAATAGAAATCAAACATGTTGGTCCTAATTTTCTATTATTTGAACTTAAAATCCTTAGCTTGTCTTGCATCTACTACTCCTATAATCAGCACTGTCATCACCATCATTGTTGAGGTCTCCCATCCCTACTGTCTGTCGCTTAAGATAATGTCCCCTCTCTATTCTTTCTGAGCACTTCCTCGATAGGTTAATTCTTTTGGGGTTTGTACTGGTGCGAATGCTTATTAGAATCCCTCCTTTAGTTCTTTTACGATGATCAATCTTTTATATTTGTTAAAGATAAAAAAATATAAAACATAAATTGTGTTTCAAACTAGTATTAATTTTTCTTACTGTAGTTGACTAGGACTTTATATAATTTCGATTTTCTTATCAAAAGGTGAGCATTGAGATTTGCCTTTTGTCCATGTATTTCCTTATATGAGTGATAATTTATATGTTTTAGTAGCTTGAGCTGAAAAGTTTCTCTGTTGGATGCTTTCTGAATTTTTCCTTTGACATTACAAAGGTTGTTATTTGCATGTTGCTGCTTGATTATGTTTAAACATAAATTGAGACCAATGTGAAATGCTACTTCATATACAATGTGACCAGAGTAACTCCATTCACTCTATTTGCAATTCTCTTCTCTACAAATTAAAAATCTACTTATTTTGTGAAATTTTATTTTTAGACTTTCTTTCACGGTTATTTGTTATTATCTTGATGTCTTATGTATATAAATGAAAAGGGATGAAGGGTTTCTTAACCTTATATTGTTTTGTCATATTTTGCTTAAATTGAGATAATTTAACATAGGTAATATTGTGTACATATCTATCCTTTGTCCTTCACTTTTACACAGAAGCAGACAAATTTCTTATGATCAATAAAAGTGCTACATATTTTTAAAAGTGTAGTAACCTCTCCAAACTAAAGAGTTTCATTGAGTTTTTCTCTTTTACTTTTGCAATAAAGTACTGATATGTTTTGAATGATCTTAAATTAGTTTCTACATTAATTTTGTAAAAACCTTTCAATTTAGTGCATGGTGTCCATTATATTTCATAATTATGTACTTTTCTATATTTAAAAGACTTATTTTGCTATAATCTTTTCAAGTGCTTTGGGCAGTGCTCAAGATTTCACTGAATTGGAGAGAACCATACTTATTCTAAAGGTAAGCAAAAAAACCTCGATTTATATTATTTTTCTATACTATTAGAATTTTGATCTTTAATCTCATGCTTTAAATATTGTAACTCCTATATTTAAAAGTTGATTATTAATAGGTCATTATAACCTATGGCATAATTAGTTACTCAATATCAAGTATGATAAGAGAATCTATAATTAATTTATTGTCTATAATTTTTTAAATAGATGAAGCTAATCCTTTGACAAAATCTAAAACAATTGATAAGAATCAAATTGCCTTTAATCCTTTGAGTTTGCCAAATGGACTAATTAAGTGAAAAAGGAAGGAAAGGCTTCAAGATATGCTTGATGGGGTTACGAGGGAAGTGACTACGTGTGCAGGATCAACTCAAATTGAAGGAAGAGTATCAGTTAGCTTAATAAAGCTAAGGTTGAAGACTTAGATTTAAGCATAGCCTAACTTTACAAGGTTATAAAAAGATCCACGATTTTAGCCACGATCATGTCCCTAACTTCGTCCAACTTCACAAAGTTATAAAGAGATCTATAGTCTCAAATACGAGCATGTCCTATACTGTGCCCACTACCATTAATAATTTTGTAATCAACACAACCTAGCCAATGATTGTGACCTAGGTTATGCCTATTTAAAACCCTAATTTTATTTATTTATTTATTTATTTGTCCCTAATAGCCTTAAGAGGGGTATGAATTAGGTGTTAGTAAATTTTAAGACAATTTTTAATAACATTCCTTCAAAAGATTTCAAATTGAATGAATAAATACAATGGTGACTTGAATAAGCTCAATTAATTAATCAAGTGAAAAATAAAGAGTATAGAGAAGAGAGGTTGCTAACTGATTTTATAGTGGTTTAACAAACAAATTTTGCCTACGTCCATTCCCCAATTCTCTCTTGAGATTTCACTAGTCTCTTCTTTCAAATAAGTGGAGAGGAACCTTCTTATAATAATCTTGGATTGGCAAAGAGGAAATTTTGTACAATCTTCCTTAAATGGTGAAAAGGAACCTTAATGCTTCTTAATACACCCAAAATACAAGAAAACCAACCCTAACATCTGTTTACAACTCAAACAAATCTTGCTTGCTCACGTTAATAATCAAGTATTCTCAATCACTTCACAAAAAATGAATGAATGTTTATAAAAATTCCCAAAAACTCTTATAGATGTGTTACTGTAAACCTTAATGTTATAATAATGTCCAATAACCAAAATCCCAAGTATTTATGCCCATATTAGCTCCAAAATGTCATTAAAAACAAAAACTAGTCATTATAACAACTAGTAATAGTAACATTAGTTTACCAATTAGGCACATTAGTTCTAATAATATTAACCAATGTCACATACAATCTCATTGTACATAATTTTTCAAACATTTTGATATGTAAATTTTTAGAATTAAAGTAATATATTAATTCCCAAGTCAAAATTACAAATCCAAGTTAAAGGTTATACAAGTCACTAATAGAGGAATACTACTCAATTCTTTATGTTCAAGTATAAGGATTCTATTTATGAGAGATATGGTTATAAACCATATCCAATTCTTTTCATCTAAGAGTAAATAAATATATTTGTGGCCCATGTGATGGTTTGCACTTGTAGAGGAGTTTCCTATCGTCTAAGTCACTAGTCTCTAGTTCACCATCATATAAATGGTGATTCTAGCTTCTCCAAGTGAAAGGCTAATGCATTCCTTAATCCTTGATATTGTTGAATAGTATAAGGAGTTGATATCCATTTTATTCTTCTTAAATACTCTTAGGTTGCATTCCCTTTAGATGGATTACCCATTTAAGCAAAAGGCAATTTTAAATAAGGTGTAGTCCTCTAGTAAGAGATGAGTGATAGAGATGTTCTATTGAATTATGTTTTTCTAGCTAGCTTCATGACAATAGCTTATGTGATAACTTTTTATGGAGATGAGTTACAGAGATGTTCTATTGAAATATGTTTTTCCAGCTAGCTTCATGACAATAGCTTATGTGGTAACTTTTTATGGACTTTATAATGTGTTTGAAAAGGGACATTGGAAGAATATGTGGTCCTTTCTTTTTATCTCATTATTACAAAGGACACGCTGAGGATTGGTGACTGGTACAATTTTGATTATATCAAGACTAGATGACCATCTCCTCAGGTATAAATTCACCTTAGTCAATTATAGGTGATTTTAATTTCTCCTTGTATGATACAAAATTAAAGGGAAGAGTAGGTTTAAAAGAACCTTGTAGAGACTTCAAGTCTTATGTGAACAACCTACAAGTCAATGATTTGAATTATAAGGAACACCATTCTACATGGTGTAACAAACAACAAGAGAAATGGTTCCCTATAAGGAAATTAGACATAACACTTGTTAACCAGAGATGGCTTACTGAATTATAAGGAAACAAGGCTATATTTTACTCACCTTTAACTTCATATCAAAGCCTTATAGAGGTCTACAACTTGATAGGCTCTTCTTTTTATATTGGCCTTTTAAAATTTTCAACTTCATAGGAAAGCATTGGGGATTCCAAATGTAGTCTCAAAAGGTATGAAGTAAGTGGCAACCATTTTGAATAATACAAGTCCATCAAGAAGCTGAGCTAGGTAAAGGAGAACCTCAAATCCACCTACTGAAAGATGTCAATATAAGAGGGAATCTAAATTTAAAAGAGACTAAAAATACTTTTAATTTGATTCAATGCAACTTGCATTATGATCCCTCAAATATAAGATTAAAGAAGGAAGAAAAGACTACCTAAATTAACTACATCCAAGCTCTTAAAGCACATCTTTCCATATTGAAGTAGAAATCAAGAATTTAATAGCTATTAGAAGGTGACAGGAACTCAACTTTATTTTTAGGTCAATTCGTGCTAGGAGTAATGAAATAATACCACCAATATAATCTTATACAATAGAGAAATGATCTAGGCTAAAGAGAAAATGAAAGATCAAGTGTTTAATTATTTAAAGAACTTCTTAGGGAGCAGTTCTTCCTATCATTCTTCTACTGCTTTTCTTAACTTCTTCATACCTAGAGCTTTTACAAAAATCTAGGATAAATAGTTTGTGAAACCAATTACAAAATTTGATATAGAGAATGCACTAAACCCTCTTAACTCAAGTAAAGTTTCAGACCTTGATGGACTTATTTCTCTCTTTTTTTTCAAAAAATCTTAGACTTGGACAAAATATTAAGTGATAAAAGCCATTGTGGAATTATTTAATTAATGAGTACATTTTAAGGAGATCAATCACAAATATATTTCATTGATCCTTAAACTTCCTAATACCAACTCAAATAAGGATTTTAGATCAATTGTATGCTTTAACACACTTTTCAAAATCAGTTCATAGATTCTAGCATTAAGGCTTAAAATAGTCTTAAGTGCCTTTATAAGCAAATCATAAAGAGCTTACTTGAGTGGAAGGAACATTAGGGATAACATAGTTTTCACCCAAAAAAAAAACTAGGGATAACATCCTCTTAGTTAAAGAACTTTTCAAGGATTACCAAAGGAAGGGATCAAGTAAGTGTTATGCTATCAAGATTGATTTTAGGAAAGCTTTTAGTTTAATTAATTGGGATTTTATCTTACAATATATGGAAGCTTTTAGTTTTCTCTTACAATTTATTAATTAGATCAAACAATGACTTACCACTCCCATCTTTAGGGTCCTTATCAATAGAGAATATATTAAAAGATGTAGAGAAGATAAGGGTTAGGAAGGTTCCCTTCTCACCTTATCTCTTTACCATCTGTATGGATGTTTTGATAAGGCTTATTCAATTCAACATTCAAAGCAAATTCTAATTCAAATTTTATAAGAATTATAGCATGTTGAATGTCTCCAGCTTATCTTATATTGATGATTTACCATTGTTTAACAAAGCTAATCATTCTTCTATGAAGTTGCTCATAGACTACATCAGTCACGAACAAACTCTCTGACATTTAGATCAATCTTAAAAAGAGTTTTTTTAAAGCTTTCAATAACCTCCTTTAACATGCCTCAAAGTTTATTAACCTCCTTTAACTTACCTTGGAATCACTTTTATAGCAAAAAAAAACTCTTTATAAGGATTATAGGCCCTTTATGTGATAAAGAGAAAGATTAACTCTTAGTGAAACAAATGCTTATCCTATAAGGGAAGGCTTTAGTTGATAAAATCTATGTTGAATAATCAATCTATTAACTAGATTTCCCACTTGGTTCTCCCCATACAGCTAGTTAATGACATTGACAAACTGTTAAGAAACTTTTTATGGAATGGTTAAGTATATAAATCCTCTAAAGCTCAAGTAAGCTAGAAAGAATTAGCAACTCAAAGCAAGATGAGAGTTTTAGGATTAAAATGAATTACATATAAGGTACTTTTAGTAAACAGAGTATAGAGATGACTTATTTATAAAGAGAATCTCGGGGTCCAATGGATGCATGCATACCATCTAAAGGATAAAAGTTTATGTGAACTAAACCATAGCATCAAAATTTATAAACTATGAATAACATGCTTACCTTAAGAGACACTCTTTGCTAGAAAATAAAACACAAAGTAGGCAATTGATAACTAGAGTAATAAAGGGTCTCTTTACCTTATCCATGAGATATTTCATGTAAGGCACTTGGTCTCTGCTAAATCTAAAGTAAAAGGATTGATTAATAGTAATGAATGGTAAGTGAGGTTTAAGGGACTCAACAGCATCACTGAGGCTCTCCCTAACTACGTACCATCTCAACAAGTAGAAGCTAGGGTGACATTATTGAAGCACTCATTTGGAGTCTTTATTAACAATTCTTGTTATCTCTTATTTAAGCTCAGAAAGTCCAATGATTCAACTTGTTATAGTCCAAAAAGATCAAAGGCACTCATTTGACGTCTCATTATTACAAAGCACTAATTTTATCATTTAACTTGCCTTAAAAAATATGTTAAACATACTTTCTACAGTGATAATCTTTAAAAATAGAGATTAACAACATATATGCAGGTGAAGCAAATCCCTTTTCTAATGGACTTCAAAATAGAAACTATATGGATTAAATAACAAACTAATAAATGAACTCAATTATTTCAAGGTTGTAGGAGACAATGATTCCACCATAGAAATGAGCACTGTGATTTGTAATTGTTTTCCATCTAGTATAGATAAACAAATTTTATTACAATTTTCTTCTCTAATTTTTGTTTCCAACAAACTGAAAATAAAGGTTTTAAAGATTTAAGGTAGTCATACACTACTTACTATTTGTTACAGTTGTTAAATCATCTAACACTCTAAGCCAGGATTCCCATTACGAAGGTATAAAGAGAGAGGTAGTTTCCCAATCTCTTTAATACTAGTATGAAGTTTGTTTCAGAACTTGAAGATGGTTTAACTATTGCTTCTTATTGGATAAGCTTCCTTATTATGTTCAGCTAGCCTTTAGTTTGGTTTAAAGAGAGTGTGTCTTTGGAATTGTCTTCAAATTATCCATAAACTCTTATTGCTCGATATTCTAATAAGTCGAGTGTTATTTCAGTTGCTCACATATATTTTCTATCACGTTAATGATTAATAAATGATTATAATTGGGATAAGAAATTGGCATGTTTCCTTTTAGGGCTTCTTTTAGGGATTTATGTTACTTATTTATGAACTTTTTAATTCATTTCTTTCCTTGAATTTTTTATACTTATTAGTTTTTCACAATATCACTTGGTGAAGATCTTGCTTATTGATTTTTAGGTGGTATTTTCCTTATTTTTTAGGCTTCCATTGGTATGTGACTAAAATCTTAATATTACTGCTTTTAATGACAAATTTTGCTTTCACTAAAAATAGTTAAAGGAAGTTAAGTTCTAAAACATAAAAATAAATAATTGTTTGGTTGCCTACTATCAAAAACTTGCTTTAGGTTATAATCTCGACCCCTTTTTTTAGACCTCAACTAGTGGACCATTACTCGTAAGGTATAAGTTATATTGAATTCGACCATTTGTCTTACTCTTCTTCTTCTTAGTAAATTGGTCAACTTATGGGCATACTTCAAGTTTCTCTATAATGGGTTTGCTCATTTTGTTTTGCTTCCTCCTGCATTATATTTTTCCCTTTTTTTATTTAGTGTGTTTGCACATTATATAATATAAGATAAATCATTACTAAACATAGTAAAGTGGAGGCAATAAATACATTTACCATTAATAGGATTCTTGGGTCCAAATTTCTTAAACTCCAATTCATCATCTCTAACCCTTATGGTTAACTTCCCCTTATATACATTCATATCCTTAACCATATCCAAAACCATAAAGTCAATGAGAATAACAAACTTACCAATCTTATGGACATATCTTCTAATATACATATAGATTCCATAATAAAATGATCTGCAAATTGTAATTAAATATTTATAGGTTTCAACTTACCACATCAAGCTTCTTCTAAATAGATAAAGGTACAAGGCTGAAGTTTGCCCCTAAATTACCTAACAACATGATCAAAGCTCATATTCACAGTAATACAAGGAATACAAAAGCTAATCTTTAAGTTTTGGAGGCAGTTTGTTTTAGGCCATGGCCTTGCAGTCTTTGGTTAAAGATGCATCTTTAACTTCTCAAACCTTCCCTTATTGGATAAGATTTCTTTCAAAAACCTAGCATAAGAACACATTTGTATAAAGGATCAATAAAAGGAATGTTAAGATATATTTTTCAAAGAACTTCTAAAAATTTTCTGAAATTCCTTATCTAATTTCTCCATGACCAATCTTTGTGGAAAAGTTATAAGCAACTTAGAAGGTGCAAGGGGAATGTGTTATAAAAGGAAGAAAAGGAAGAAAGTACTAAAAGTGTTGTCATAGTCTTTGCCAAATTTACTTCAAATCCTTCCTTGAGGCGAAGAATATAAAACTACAAAAATAAAAGCAATATAGTTGTCAAACACCTTCCAAAATTTTCATTAGTAAAACTTAATACAAGTATTTATAGTTAAGATTAGAAAAGTAGAGTCCTAGAAGGCTTGAATATGAGAAATAACATATCCTTATAAATTATGTATAAGAACCAATAACTAACCAGCAACAACATCAACACTGATTTTGTTCTAAAACTTTTATACATCACGAATCAGTATGTGACGCCTGACACCAAGTTTAACCAGTGCTAATTTTTTTTGTAAATTATTATGTAAAATTATGACAAGTTCAACGGTCACATGCAGTAATTTAGTATCAATTTTGTTTTACTTCTTAACGTCTTTGAACTTCATGAAAGACAAGAACTATTTCCATAGTAAGTTTGACACTTTTTACTCCTTTTCCCACCAACTTCTCCACATCTCCAAGCTAGAATTAACCTCCAATGTCTTCTACAAAATTATTTCATCTTCTTATCTCCTCAATGACTCTAAAATATCCTCTATTGGATAAATATGGATAAAGTTATACTCAATTCTGTGTTAATATCTTAAATTCATCATCTACAAGACAGTGAAATAAACATAGAAAAACATTATAAAATCTATATAGAACATGCTATAAAAGTTATAAATCACAGCTAGCTTAACCTATACAAACATGTAAAATATGGACCTAGCAGTAAATTGTATACTTCATAGTATGCTAGTATCTTACTTGTATAACTTTAATAATAATCTATCATATAATCTTATACTTTCATTCTATATTATGACAAGCATATGATGTGGATATAGATGAGACTAACCATCATTCTAGATGTTTATTTGAAGATATGTTCAATTATAAAGGTATATCTATTTGTCAATAATCATGTAGTCCATTAATCAACTAAGCAATGATTGTTTTCATATTTCTATCCATAATCAACTTTTCTACTGTAAATTATTAGTTGGGTAAATTACATTTAAAACAGTTAACTTTTTCTTAATTTTCCAATACTAGTTAAAACTACCAAAAGTAATAATAAAACGCTGGAACTTCTAATTTATTATAAGACTAGCCCATCGTTAACCCTCTACTAAACCACACTAGTAGGATTCATTAACAAGCAAGCATCTATGTGGTACAAATTTTACATGTTAGTAAATTTATTCAAATTTAAAAAAGAATTCTAATAGAATAACCATAAAATTTTACCAAAAGTCATCTCTTCTCCCTTCTGTAACCCAACCAAAGACTTTAAGCACTATTGTGTCCTCTTCCTTCTTACAATTAGGGTCTCACTTTGCTTCTAAAGTTTGGTTATCTCTTCCTCCCTCTCTTCAATTCCTTTTATTAGATCTCTACTCTCCTTTAAATAATTTAGTAACGTTAATACATGATAAGGAAAAAATAAAGAAGTTTATTCATATCAAATGATATCTAGTTTAATGTTTTAATTTATTGAATATGACATTGCTCATATGCTTGAGTTTTTGTTCCACATTTAACCTATTGTCCCCTAAATTTTAGCATTGCTCTTCATTTTGAGTGGGTTTACTAAAGTTTCTTCTTAAAGAATGAAATAGATGGTGGGGTACTTTCAGAGTCGGCCCTAGGCAAGGGCAGGTAGGGCACCTGCCCAGGGCCCAGCTCTATGAAAAATAAAAGAAGCAATAAAAAAGGCCTTATTTTATTTTGTTCTTTATAAAGGTCTTGCTCTTTATAAAGAACAACAAAAGGACCCCTATTTTACCTATTTTATTTTTTATAGGAGCTCACTTTTAATTATCATAAAGAAAGAAAAAATAAAATAAGAACCTTTTTTATTTGCCCAGGACCTAGAAAACATCAGGACCGGCCCTGGGTACTTTCATGTCATAAATTTTACCGAGTCACCCTCGTACAGAAGGAAGAGCCATTTGCTTTTTACACTAATCTTATTCTATATACGTGACTTTCCGTAATATTGTAGGTTGACTATGGTACTTATCTCATCCTTGTAATGCCTATCGTTTATGAATATATGTCCTTTAAATACTAGGACAATTGTAAAGGGTGAAGGTAAATGATTTAATAAGGTTTTATTTTCATAATACACTTACCTTACATTATTTATGAGTCATTGTTAACTTTCACTTGTGCTACTTCATGTGATATCTTAAATCAAATAAAAGTCAAGCAAGCTTTCATAAGCATTAAATATGAAAGAAAATAAATTTAAACACAAGCTAGCATCATAATTTAATCATTCAATAATCAAAAGACTACATCTAAATTTTAAATTAAAGAACTTAGTCCAATCAAAATTAAAAGATAAATAAATCGTCTGTATTAAGTTGAATTCAAACTATATGAAATATTAATAAATCATATTAGATTTTATGTACTAATGTTCACTTTCACTTGTGCTCCGTCATGCAATACCTTATATCATGCAAAGCTAATCAAGATTTTATAAGTACTAAGTATAAAACACAATAAATCAAAATGCAAGTATTATTATTTAATCATGTGATAATAGAAGACTACATGTAAAATTTAAATTAAAGAACTTATTCTAATTAAAGTTAAAGATCAATAGAATATCTTTATTAAATTGTATTCAAACATGGTGAAACAATATGAAATCAATGAAGCATAACAAATAGGGAAATTAAATTTTATGTGCTTAATAGTGCAATACCTTAAATCATTAAAAAGTTAATCAAGATTTACAAATATTATGTATAAAATATATACAAGCTTTATCATTTAACTGTATGATAATGCTGCATTAAACTCTAAATTAAAAAACTGAGCATAATTGAAGTTAAAATATCTTTATTAAATTGAATTAAAAATGACAAAACAATATCAAAACATTAATAAAGAAAATCAAATAAAAATTAAATTTAATAAAATAAAGAAAGGGATTAACAAAATTCTGAAACATTTCCGTCTTTTTTCTGTGATTCAATTGAATGCAAAATCTCTTTAAGAAGATTGGTCACGCATGAATTACTCTGACATTGCTAATCAATTCATGCAATGTAAGCGACTTTATCGTTGACGAAGGATCTACTTAGTAGGTTCGAGGCTCTATACTAGAGATACATGTCAGTTGCGAAACAAGATTTTCTATACTCATAACTCTATATTAATTATGTTCTGTACGATCTCATCCACGTAAATATGTAAGACTCAGAGAAATATGTAGATGAGATCGTATAGAACAAGTACAAGATTATAGGTATAAAAGATTTGATCCTATCAGTTGCCTAGTGGATTTATATCTGCTCCTTATATTTGGAAACTTTATTTCAATTTAAAGTCATAAATCCAAAATTTACTATAAATGTTTACATATCAAAAGTGAACATCACCAATTGAAATGAGAGTGATCTTTTACGTAGTGGACAATCACACTAGGCTTCTTAATGTTTTCTCAATGTCACTTATTTCATATAAAAAGGAAACTACTTACATCAACGACGGAGCTTCCCAGTGCACATCTATAGCAATGGATCCACCATCTTCCTGGACCTTGGATTTAAGTACTTTTCATAAGAAACGCGTTAATTTTGGTACATAAAAAAGAGTGTAACATTAGAGCTAGCATATAAAAACGCTTCATTACGTTCAAGCATGGGCCAGAAAAGGCTGCCTAAAAGTCCAGAGGCAATGAACATTTCATTATGGTCAAATATCATGGTTTGGCCACCTTCAACCAGGTCGAACAAAATGTCACGTCACGAGGTGTTTTAGATAGGGGCTTGAGATCCTTTGTCCCCAATTACCCAAGCGGACAGAGGAATACGTCCCTTAGATAGGAAATTGGGTGATGGCGTTGAAGTAGACAGCAGCAACCATAATACGCGGCCACAAGAAGCCTGTTAGCTTCATTATATAATTAATACATTTATCTATGTTAAGGCGGACCAATCTTTTATTGGTAGTGTGATTTCGTTTTAGGACTGACGTACGAATATTACTCAAGTCTAGATTGAGTATGTTTAGGAAATGGACTTAAAGTAGGAAGAAGCACTTGTATTAGGAAACGGACTCGTCCTAGGAAGTTCCATCTGGTATTCCAGAAGGTAGTTACATATAGGAGATCCATTACAGTCTTCTTGGTAATCCACGATCGACTCTCCATCAATCTTCACGAGAATTTACCGATGAGAATCTCAGAGTCAGTGGTGAGCTCCTCCTCCTCCAACTGTTGTGGGTGTTCAGGCCAAGGATTTGACTTGGGTTGGCAAAGAAACAGTAGTGCCTCTGAAAGATATGTATTGTGCAAGCATCAGGAGAAGGTTAACAAAAAAGGCTTCTTGTTAAAGGGTTTGAAGAAGATTTCACAGGTTTTGACATCGCCAAGGTGGAAGAAATTTGTTCGTCGGTTTAGTCAACAAGGAAGGAAGATGCAGTGTCAATATGATCCTCAGAGTTATGCGCTAAACTTCGACGACGGCTTCCAGCGACAAGAAGACTATGCATGTCCTGATTTTATGACTAGGTTTTCTGCTGCACCTACAAAATTCAGATAAGATACATAATAAAAGCGCACACACTGTGATTAGAAACACGCTGATGTATTTCATTAATTAACATTGAAGATGAAAAATATGAAGATAGATTTCATTACGCCTCGATGAAAATAATAATGAACAAATTGACTGAGTTCTAGAGAAGCAATCGGATTATAAATCTTCAATCGATTGATATCTATGCTTTTTATTTGGATGGAAAACGTAAAAGTAGTTTTGATTACTAGCTGTTAAAGCTTCAGCTGATAATAATCTTGTGTACTACCTCCAAAAGTAATTACGTAAAAATGCCTCCGGCCGTTACATTAGACTTGGCTCTCACTTGTTTAAATCAAGCATTATACTGACCCGAGAGTCCTGCGTTAAACCTTAGTTTGTTTGCCCGTGCTTGGCCCCAACTATTATTCTAGCTCAGCGTTAAGAGTTACATAAATAGGTTTAATTTCCCATTCATTCGTTCAGGTCCTTTTGCCATCTTCATATACTCTTCTTACCCCAATTTCACTTCTAAATAACACATCAAACAAGCAAACCTTTTATCAGTTTTCATCCAATCCGCTTGCCTGCCTGATACTAAACTAATTTGAAAGTCATCCCATGTGCTTCTAGACTTATTTAGAATAATAAGTAATATGACTCAGTGATTAAATCTCCAAAGACACAGAATCAAAAGAACGAAACCTCACTCTCTATATAGTCCATGGGAAGGAAAATTTTTATACATGTAATTGCAAATATAATTTCTATCATGCAACACTAATATTATTACACTATACCCATAACCCCACCAACCTTTTCACAGATATAAGAAAGTAAACAAAAATCATAAACCTGGAATTCACATGTTTCTACCAAATGCAGGTTTACTAAATTATTCTTTAACGATGAAACTATTCAATGGCATTGCATTGAAACTTTTCAACACATCTGCATGCATGACTTGAACCTTGCCTTCTTAATTCCTCTATGTTAGCTTTTCTCTTCTCGAGAAGATAAGTATGCTTCTTTCACTTGAATCTGCCGACCACCAGGAAAGGAAGCCCTTTACCGTGATAGTGATTGATAGATTCTTCAGGATGGTTGGTTTTCTTGAAATGAATCTCTACGTCCGACGGTTTACTCACCTGCATTACTTTTTTTCCAAGTTAAGGTTGGTAAATGCGTATAGAAAATGTGAATGATTAAATCAATATACCTTTTGCGCTTGCTTTTCAATGCTGTCGAAGATGAAGGATTACTGTTCCAATTCCTCTTCCTTTGGTTGATAAACCAGTTATTTATCTGTTTTAATTGCAAACCCGTTTCTTGTACTAGCCTTGCCTTATCTTCCTCCTGGAATGACACAGAAAGAGACTTTTTGATAAAGCAACAGATTGACTTTGTCCTAACCAAACATCAAGTAAAGCAGCTCCTCCGCGCATATCTTGTCAATCTCAGCATATTGCCAAAGAATTTGTTTGTTTGTGTTTTGTTGTACTGTGTTATGTCGCGTAGGAGTCAAGTTCAAATAGCTCAAGGACACACACCCTGATATTTAATGCAGGAAGCTTCGCAGCTCTTGTCAATCTAGAGACAACAGGTGGGACATAGGGGTACTATAATTTTTACGCCAAGTCTTTTGTGCTGCCCTAGGGGTACTACACAAGTTGAAGTAGGATTCAAGTTTCTCCCAGCATATCTATCTAATAATCCAATTAAACGAGAGCATTGGTGCAGTAACACTTACGGTAGGATAAGGCCACTTGGCATGTGATTGCCACCAAGATTTTAGGACAGATGTTGTATCACCAGGAAGCTTCCCGGCTCTTCTCTTTCGCAAAATTTCCTCTCTAATGTCCACGATCTTATCCTTGTAACCCTGTGATAGAGAGGGGCAAAACAGCTGTTATCATTTTGGAATATAAGGTACTTTGATGTTGATAATTTCATCTGTTAATTACCGTTTTCAATTCATGTTTTAACTCTTGCCTCACGCGTTCCATCAATGATCTCTCACTCTCTGTTGGCATAAGGGGACCGAACCCCATGGAATCAGGGCCGTCCATGCTTCCGTCAAACAAGTTTGCATCACTATCTACTGGATCATCTTCGTCATCAGACATTGTTGCACCTGTACCTTCTCCCGGAGAAACTCCTATTCAAACATGTGGAAGGATTTAGAGATTCAGTGTCAAAAAAAAAAAAAAAAAATCTGAAAGAAAAAACATTGAAATGGGGCAGAAACAAGAACAGTCATCAAAACATATCAGATTTTGAAAAAAAAAAAAAAGACTAACATTTTTATAGATCAATTAACAAAGTTTTCATAAAAAGGCAAGTATATCATGCATAGCTTGGTCTCGCAACATGACAGAAACCATAAGTAACTTGGCACCTAAGGAAATTGACATTGTGTCACTGGCCCCTAAATCTTTATCTTCGCTCTATATAGTTCCTTTTCTGGTCTCAATAAAATAGAATACTAAGCCATTTAACTATGAGATTTCAAGATCACTACAGGACTCGGTACTTCTATGCATTTCTTATATATCCCCATTTCTGCTCTTCTACCTGACGTAGGAGGACAAGATCTTTCCTTAACCTGTTTACTAAAGGTTTTAAAGGACCTCCAGAAATTAATGTAGTACTTGCCAGACCTTCTGTAGGATGGTAAAAGAATCGCCAGACATATTTGAGCAACGATATACATTATCTGCACTATGAGTTGTTTCTCTAATACATGTCTAGATAATAAATATGCAGTTTATCAACATCCAAGTGGGCAGCATTAAGACAGCAAACTGCAATGACTGAAAATTTTGTTTTAATCGAGATCAGGAGAAGCCTTCATTCCTTGACCTTGCCCTTCAAATAGTAAATTAAGCTTTATGTCTTCCAACTCAAAGAGACAACAGATAAGCTTAAAACATCCGGGAAACATATGGTAATAACTACAAGTATTGATCTGATAAATAACAAGAGGGCAGGTAGTTAAATTCTATGTCTATTGATTTTCTTTTTTTCCCTTCCGATGAGCGATTTATTCCTCATTTCCAAAGAAGCACCAGCAGACCCACAAGTATACAGCAGATATTCTCACGTGGAAGTACTGGTATTGGTCATGACTTACTTAAATTGATACTAGTACAGATCGCATGGAAGTGATTAATTTTCAAGCTCACATGTCAAAGAAAAAAATTGGAGTATCACGGCACAAGAAAAGAATACCTGTTAAGCTTTGTAGGGACTGCTCTATCTCCCAGCAAGCCATGACTGCTTCCATTGCATGGACACGAACATGTTGTTGAAGTTGCTCCTTAAAGGAACAAAGCAGCAGGAAATAATGTGTCTACAAATCAAGAAATGAGGGAATGAGAACTTTGATTTGGAATTATTTAGATTTCTTTTCACACTTTGCCTATTTATGCATATCTATGTGTGTGTGTGTGTGTGTGTTAAAGAACTTCCACTATAATAATTTGTCATGCAATGAGCGGTCAAGAAATTGCTCACACTAATGTGGAAATGAAGGTAAGATTCTATGTCATATGATTTATAAGTAATGTTTTTGATAGGCAATAACGAACTTTTTGAGAAGAAATAAATCTCGGGAAGGAAAAAAAACAATTTCATGTGTCACAATCAACTATATGGAATGACTGAACAGGCCGATTTTAAATTTCAATGATCTGTTCGACTGTTCCCAGTTCTCATTGCATTCCTACATAAAGGTGACAATAGGAAATAAATCAGTTATGTGAATCTCGAAAGAGTTGCTTGAGCATATGTCTACTATAATAGGTCAAAGAATGAAAAGCGTTCTGAACCATGCTTTCATAAATCATACCCGCAACATACCCAGGAACTTAATTAGAATGGGATAAGAAGGTTGGTGCAGTTAGAAAGAAGCTGCGGGCAAATAGGGTGTTGGGGAGCAAGGGATTTCATTGGATTACAAGGAAATCATGTAGGAGTTGATGTTTAAAAAATAGCACTAAGATATGGCTACATAGATTTCTCATCAAGGTCCTTCAACACAGTCGCGAAGATTAATTATATCGCCAGTTTCCTCATAAGAGAACCAAAAAAATATCCAGTCTCCAAGATCAAATTCTCAGTTCATTATAATACCAAGACAACAACTTGAGGAATGCCATAATACAGCTAGGCAGTTTCTTGTCTGTTTCCTTTTTAAGTGATAAGAAAATTTTATTCGACCTCGTTCCCCCTGTCGGCGATATTTCTTCATCCAAGATAACTGGAGACATAAACCCGGAATTCACGGGTACTGGCTCAAGAAACTTAAAATACCAAATCGGGTCATGACAAAACTTTCGATCCTGGGGTGCGTCTCGTAAGCTCCATTAACTGATTCAACTCCAAATACCAAATTGTAAATTGTGAGACATTGGCGTGTAGCGTTTTTATTATTAGCCAAAATCTGCTAAAGGTATCAGACATAGATCGACTGACCCAGACATACATGCTTCCCCTCTTTATTTCCCCCCCATGTCCGCTGTCGGTGCCTCCACTTCCACTCATTACGTATCTTCTAATTCAAACAACTCTCTCTCTATGTCAACCAAACCAAACACACAACCCTCCAATTTTTTAGCTAGAGATCAATCCAATTCTTTCTACCATGAATCCCACAAATTTCAATTTGGAAAGTTAAATTTTGAGCATAAAAAGAATGGATAAAGGATATGCAAAAAATTTTAAAAAAAAAACGAAACAGAATTTAGGAACACCATATTGATAAGAAAAGACGGAAGGAAAAAGAGTAAGAAGAGACAAACCATGAACTGATCAAGCTCCTTGTCATCGCCAACCATACCCTGCCCGAGAGCGGAGTACTTGGCCACGACATGCTGCGACTGAGCTAACTGAGCGTCAATCCTCGGCAACTGATCCACCGGCGTCGCGATCCGCAAACACGCCACGTGTGCCGATAACAGCTGGTCGTACAAAGGATGCGCCAGTATCTCCGCCTTGTACCTTGCATTCTGCCAGTTCACAGCTGCCGCCTCACCACTCTCCACCACACCTCCTTCGCTTTTGTTGTTGTTCATGGTTTCGCTGTTGTTGTTGGTGGTAGTTGTTTTCAAATCGGCAGAGTCGTGGGAGATGGAGGGGGCGGCGATGATGGGGTCCGGGGCTGTGGCAGCGGTGACGTCATCGATGACATCGCTGTGGTTGCGGTTGAGGAGAGAGGGAGAGCGGGAGAGCCATTGGGTTGAGGCCTGGAAGGCGGTAGTGGAATCGGAATTGGTGGTGGAAGCGGTGTGGAGATGAAGGAAATTGGTATCCCGGAAATGGCCGGAGAGTGTTGGCGGTGGTTGTTGCGGTTGTTGTGTGCGGAGGAGGGCAGTGTTTAGCCAATTAGGTGCGGTGTTATTTTCTGGTTGCTGCGGTTGTTGTTGGGTTTGGTCGTTGAAGTGGTGAAGAGGGAGTTCTTGAGAGAGGTTGTGGTTAAACGCCATGTTCGTCGACTTCTTATATATAAATATATGTTAGATGAATGAATTTGACAGTTGAAGAAGAGCCCAAATGAAACGAAAAAAGAAAAGAAAAGAAAAGAATAAAAGGGGACGATGGTTATGGGACCGTGGATACGGATGGAGAAAGAGAAAGGTAAGGGTGTTTGTAGGTATGTATGTATGTGAGCGTGTGTTATAGTAAGAAAGCAGAGAGTGGATAGAGAAACAAGAGAGAGGGAGAAACCCAGTCAGTCGATGTAGTTACAGTACATGATAGAGAAGCTTAAGTTGAAGTTAGGAAGAGAAGTGTTTGGTTTTGAAGTGGGTGGGTGAAAGTAAAATTTAAATACTGCCTTGTCTAGGGATTAATTAATTAGTTAATAATGAAATTAAACAATATTTAATTTAAGCACAAAAAGTATTGTTATCATTGCATCTGTATGTGGATTAGAGCCTTTCCTAAATAGGATGTTCATCATTTCCCAAATTAATATCTTAGTTTTGTAAAATCAATGAAAGGGTTTTTATTTAATAGTGCAGTGCGGTAGCGTTTAGGATCAGGTGCTTGGTCTGTTTATTGAATCAATTATTGTTTGTTAAGTAATTATTTAATATGGATTTTGATACAAACAAGCACATTCACGTGACTTAAAAAAAAAAAAAAGTTGGAGCGAGCCTGCCTGCCTGCCTATATTGTCTATTTTTCATTTATATTATGCATTATTTTTAATTTCTTCTACCAGACCAGAGTACTCGCAGTTTTATATTGAGAAACAAAAAACCAAGCGCACATAAGATTTACAGGAACCAAACCACTTTCCTCGCAGACAACAATAGGAGGAGAGAAAAAGGTTGCATGATTGAGTTTGACAAACTTGAAATAGAATATATATCCTACGAGACATAAACAGTTCATGGCCACATTATCCCCTTAACTCTTGTAGCGTGCTTTCCACGTCATTTAAAATGGCGTCGCGTATCCAACAATAAGACAATTATAATCCTCTTTATGTCTCACTCCACCCGCACCGCTACGTTGCTGTTGTGTCAGTAGCCGGACGGTGAGCATCGTCGGCGAGGAGATCCGAGGGACACGCGTCAACGTAGAGGGGATTGACCACAACTGGACCCCACATCAAAGCACGCGCCAAAGATAAGCGTAGAAGTTTTGACTTCTCTGACAGCGGCCGGCTTAAACAATTATATTTTAATTGTTTAATAAATTAATTACTATATTATAATTAACAAATAAATTATATTTTAATTAATTAATTATAACGTATTTAATTAATTAGTATTAAAAATTTTTTTTTAAAATGAGTCTCTACTAAAGAATGAGTTTCATTTCTCTACTAAATAGGAGGTATGGAGGATTCCCCCAAATGAGATATCAAACCATTACCTCTATAATCTTAATCAGGATTGCTCTTATTGTCTAGCTCTTCGATGGGGCATTGTCACGGTAAAAGCTGTAAATGCACAAATACATAACCCAAATTCAGTCGGTGTCAACCCCACTCCACTACTGACAACCCTCAACCTTAGACCTTAAAGCAATCGACAGTTCACCGACTTACAACTGAAGAAATGGAGAAGTGGACACTTCACCAGTGAGAAATAAAGAAATGGAGAAGAAAACCAACAACGAATTTGATTTCCAACAGTGAATTAAATGATACTTGCGTTTTGCTAAAATGTTTTATTGAACTAAAATAGTAATGAATAATTTTATTTCCATATTCATTACTAATATTTAAACTAACAATAATTTTTAGTTTTCTATCATAATAAGCAGATTCATTTCATTAATTAATGGCATGATAATCA
>JANSVA010000008.1:17692154-17721849 GCA_025504915.1 Erythroxylum reticulatum | reverse complement strand
AAACCCAATACAAGTACTAAATTATTTATTACGCCTCCTATGAACTCAATGTTAGTGATGATTAATTATTGTTATTAATAAATTATTTATAAATTCATACTTTTAAATATAGAAAATAAATTATCAGATAATTATAAATTAATATAACAAATCAATCATCTTATTTGATAGTATTGTTATATAATAACATAAAATTTTAATAAAACACTAAATTTTCTATACTTTTAAAGGGACTAAAATACTATTAATTATTAATAAAAATATGATAATATATATTATTAATAAAAATTAATTTATATGTAATATAAATTATGTACTTATCCTTACTGGTCTTTCGATAGTACACGAAAGAAGGTGAATTGTGTTCATTTACTTTTTACTCTATTTTAGACTAACGAGTAATTATGATAAACTCACGTAAAATAATTTAATCAAAATACAATAACAATAAAAGAGAGACAATATAGTGGTTCATCCAAATAATCATTGGCCTACATCCATCTCTTGAGTTTTACTTGGAAGTTCACTATCTTCTTCTTTTAACGGGTAAAGAAAAACCCTTCATACAAATTATTCTTTATTTTTGATGAATAAAACCTTTATAACTGTCTTGCTTTATCACATGTAAAGAGTCAACATTTTTAAGGTTGAGAAAAACCCTTACAAAGTGTACTCTAAACAATTTTTTCATTACATAATCATATAACTCATTACATCATTCTGTTGCTCACAGTAGTGGACAATCCCTCAATATATATTAAGCAATACACTCATGCACTCTCTAACTTTGCAAGACTTTTAACAACAGTCTAATACATTAAAACATATCTAAATGATCTATATCAACCTATCTCTAAGTTTGCATGCAACTTCTTCTAATTATAATAGATGTATTCTTACAAAAGGATTTTTCAATCTCAATTATATGAAATCATGCATTGAACTAATATCCCAAGCATGTTTATTTAAGACATATAATTAAATCGCAATAAATCAACAATCAAATTGCATTAAACAAAGAATTAAATCACATGAACCACCCTAAGTTAGGGTTTGTCAGACTTAGGCACTAAACAAATTCAATTCATAAACATAGAAAACAAAAACAACACCAAAAGTTCAGAAGAATAATTAAAAAGAAAATTTCAAAATATATGCCATTTTCTCTGATAAAATCCCATTAAAACTTTGACATAAAGTTATTCTTAATCAAATCTCTAAAGTAATTTTCATGTTTCTATCTTCCTAAGGTATAGAATTATGTTTTAAACTCTCATTTAACTGTCAAACTTCAACTTTAAATTTTTCTCCCTTTAATAATGTCTTTTATAGTACAAAATTAAAATGGACATGATTAGTCACACGAATATATACATGATCATGTCCTTCAAAAATACTTCAAAATTGCATATATACAGATGCCTTGGAGCTTACACGGGTAGTGGACACAATTGTGTGTGTGAATTACACAAGCACGTCCACTTTCATATGGGCAAAACAATGTCTTTAAAGCCATAAACGCTTAAAAAGACTTACACGATCATGTATGTTACTTACACGAGAGTGTCTCTCCAAAATAGCTTTCTTTCTTTCCATTTTTTGTTCTAATTTTACTTAAATTCTTCTCCTTTTGATCCACAAAGACAATTTAAACCTAATAACATAATAGGAACAAAATAAGTACTAAAAATAATAAAACATCTTAAATAATCAAGCATAGCACACTAAATTCGACCAAACAATCCTTGGCTTTTGTTCACTCCTCAAAGAATTCATTACCTACTTTCAATAAGTGAAGAGCATTATTCCATACAACATCTTTTTCATGAGCAAAGAGAACTCTTACAATCATCTTACTCTATCACATGTGAAGAGTAACCATGTACAAATCTTGTTCAAAGTCAAGAGGAACTTTCACAATGTATTCCTCAAGCATCTTTCTCAACTACAATAATTACAAAATCATATGACTCAAAATTTATTTCTCTTACTCACATCAATGAACAAAAGTTCAATATATGTTCTGTAGTATACTTATGCACTCCTTAATATCTCAAGACTCTTAATAAGTCTCTAGTATGCTAAAGGTTTGTCCTCCAAATCATATATGAAATAACCCGAAATTGTTGGAAACAAAAACAACTAGTTGTAACAACTAGTAATAGCAAGTATCATAATGGTCAATCAATGCATCAATACAAATTCACAATACATAGTATGCTATCTTTCAAACCATATTGGTTGACTACATAGACACATTATTGACAAATGTGTCACACTAGTTAGACAAGGTATTAAATAATGTGATTACAAACTCATTATACAAAATTTTCTTTCTTTTAAAAGGATTTGGTTAATCACTCATATATTAGTTGACTAGTATATAGACTAATGTACATGAAAATACATTACAAGGTTTTTTCAAGTTTGTCAAATTATCAAATTCATTCCCTTGATACAAATTTTACTTCAACTTTTTTCAAAAGATTCCTAAAATAGTGTTTTAAATATCAAAAGGAATTTTTTTAAAAACCAAAACTATAGAAAGTTGAAAAGATTTATGCATTAAGTTAAAACGATGATATAATTATGCATGACGAGCCCTAAAGCATTTAAGTAACCAAGTAGTAGGTACAAAAAAGTTACATTTGTATTTATAAACTTGTTATGTATCTTTTGGTCTTGATTTTATCCAATATTTGAATGGGCTTAAAGTGTATGAAATTTTTATTTTTCACTTTTCTTTATGGTCTCGACAAGGTATCTCTTGACTTCATTAATACATGACTTGAATAGCTTTTATATTGCGCTCTTTTAAGGTACCTCTTTTTATGTTCTATTTTTGAAAAGATGTTTTCTTGTTCCATGTTAATTCTTCTTTACCTTCTTTGAGTTATGAGTAAAGTGGGTATTTCTCTTTTCCTTTTTTCCATTTGGATCTGTTACGATGCTTATGCTTCCAATTCATAATTTTATGTGAGTTATAACCAACTGTATATATCTCGTAAGATACTTTGGGGGCTCTAAAATGTTCTTTTTCTAGTATGAGATTCCTTATAGCATCTTCCATCGTTTTGATGCTTTCATTATGAGTTAGATGCATCTTCATATGCTCCCAAATTTGAGGTAACAAACTAATCACGATCCACCCTTGTTACTCATCGGATAATTCATGACCAATGTAACACAACTCACTTATCATGTTTGACATGTGCCTTAAATGTTTTTTTTTTCCATCGTGTGACATGATTGCCTCTTACAGATGTAAAACTTAATAGTAAATAACCTCATTTTGGTCACTAAGTTACCTCCAAAATGTGTAGCTAAAACAGAGACCACCCTTAAACATTTTTATATTTTCGAAACTCATGTATTATATTGTTTTCCATACTATTTAGCGATATAATACAAGCCAATAAGTTTTTTTTTCTCTCTGATTCATAAGCATAAGGGTGTGTTGGATCATATTACCTTCCTAGAAACAACTATATTTATGTTTAATAGTTCGAGAGTCTCTTACTCCTTTATACATATCAGATTTTCATACTTCAAGTTTCATAATAGTCACCATTTAATTTTTCATCCTTGTTAAGTTTAAACTATATTCTACTATGCATTAGCCATAATTGAAACACATAATTTTTGGATACAATTTGTACAATCTTTTTTTTTTTAACTCGAGATCAAAGTAAAACATAAATGCTTACTTACCTAATGTTTACATGATTTTAGGGCCAAACAAAAAAATAGAATATCATCTAGATTTAAAACACACCCAATCTGAATGTTGATTTACAAAACCATAATGGTTAATATTTTTCTCTTTGTATTAAATATAGTCATTATCATAATTTGAGGATCACCATATATAACTTAAACGATTAAACAACATAAATTTAATTTCAATTTATCTAGATAATATTCATAATTAAGATGCATAGTTGATATGTCTTTGGTACCTATGTTAGAAATTGAAATAAAGAGAAACGTGATCTTATTATACATCATACACAATATGAATCAAATCATTACTTTTATTTGATTGAATTTCACTAGTTAAAGAAAACTTGTAAGAAAACTCGTTATTTTTATGCAGAAATCTTATTTTTGTATTATGGAACTTCTTGAAGTAATCGATTATCTTTTGTATATATAACTTTAAATTATCAATTATTCTTTGACAATGAATTTAAAAGTTGTATCTTAAAATCTGATATGTCCCATTATTATCACAAAAAAATGTTGACCACCATAACTCTTATTTTCCTTAGAACACCTTCCAATTCAGGAAGTTGAACTAAAGCTACTTATAATATGTTACTGAAACTAGCATGTTCTCCTTATCGACTATTATAAATTCTATAAACATCTGTTTTTTCCTTGTCTTTTTACTTGTTTCGTTTCCTTTTGTTCCCTCCACTTGAAAATGCCTCCCGATCCAATTTAAGGCTTGTTAATGACATTAAAGAATGACGAAGACCGATCAACCACCCATCAAAATCAGTAGTTCTCAAGGACATGCCACAGTCAATATTATATTTAAAGGTTTTTAATGTGTTGACATAAAAAATTATAAATGCAGATGGGTAAAGACAAAAAGCAACCAATTCCGGGAAGTTTGTCATCCAATCCATGCTGGTCCATTGATACCGAGATGAGATTTTCAGGAATCCTCCGCTCTTGGATGACACCAAAATAAGAAGAGCCGGTCTGTTGCCGTTTAATCCAAAATAAACATTACATTTATTCTCTCGGAAGCAAATCACCAAAAAACAAGTAGGAATTTTCGCCGCACCTACAACAAATCCTCTCTTCATTAGGTTGAAGCATATCATTTCTCCTTTCTGTTGATTAGATCCACTTCAAGAAAAACAAAGCATCAGGAGAAAAAAGGAAAAATAATATTTAAAAGTTGAATCCAAACTATCATAATAATATAATATGCAGAATAATTTCAACTGGAATCAGATCTTCTATTTTAATTAACCAGTTCCTACCTTATTTTATTAAATCTCATCCAAATATTTACATAAAATCTATATAAATATATGCTATCATATTAAGTCACACAGATTGAAACACCCTACCGATAATAAGATGCGCTAACCCAGTCCAATAATGGCCGCGGAAGAGGTAGCTTTTCAATGCTTGGAGCTCAAGAAAGCCGAAATACTGTAGTTGAATAGAGAGATCGGAACAAAGATTGGAATCTCATCTTATGGCGTCTTCTATCTCCATCACAAAATATATATCATCTTGAGTTTAGAAAACGTGTTGAAGGATTTATAAATATTACAAGGTTCTGGCGGTTACCCAACTTTACAAACCTATTAATTTTTGAATTACAGCATAAATTTAAAGTTGAAAGAGAAGTCTGTAATATTACTAAAGTTTTTTCAAAAATAGAAAAATAAATATTAAATCTAGTAAAACTCCTAAAAATAATAAACTCGGATAGAAAAACTTTTTAAGTGCATTTGAGGTTTTATTTTTTAGTTGAACTTGTAACGCTTATTCCGTTCCAAAAACTCATCATGTGGTCTCGAAACTTATGGTACGATAACAGTAAGTATACACCAAACATTTATCAGCTTCAAAGTTTCAGCTCACTGTCGACACACAACTACTAATACTAAAACAAAGGCTTGTCAGAAAAGGTAAAAGAAGGGAATAGGCAAATAATGGCGGCTACGATAACCATCCACAAAAACAGTAATGGTTCGCATACACCAAAGTTACAATATGACATTACCAGTATATTATTCAGGCAGTTCCAATGACACGAACATGGAAGGGGGGACCCCGACAGAATATTGACTCGTCGGGTGAATTGGTTTTTGCTCGAGCTCTAAGCACATCATTTGCATCTTCAATCACAGCTGCAGCTACCAAAGTGTACTCACCAGGGACAAGAAAGCACAGAGAGAATGAATGCTTAGATTCTTGAAGTGGGGGAGCTTCCAGAGTGATACCATTTAAAATACCTGCTAACATTTTCATATCAGACATGGATCTGACAAGCCGTTTGCTCAAGTAACAGTGGAGGTAAATGTTATGCATCGCAAGTTTGTTAACATGAACCATTAATTCTCAATAAGGTTATCCAACATCCATCTATCATGTTGATGAGTGAAAGGGATTAAGAAAAAAATAATTAAAAAAAACACTGGAAGGATGTATACATCATCATCATTACAATAACTCACCAGCCCATAAGACGGTTGCCTTTGTGCCCTCAACACAATTCTCACCAGCCACATCTCTGCAGGTAATGCTAAGACTCATCCTTATAATTTCCTTCGTGTTATTACGAACCAGAACCTCCATAGGAGTCATTTCATGTGCCAAAACAGAACCTCTGGATCCAGAAGAGTTAACGGGCACCTCGGATTCTAGCGGAGCATCACTTATAACAAGCTTAAAGCCAAACGTCAATGGATCTGGTAGCAACACATCCATAACAGATGTCTGGAGTGCTGCCTGTATTGCATCTTTAATATTCAACTCCCCAGAGCTGTTTCGACCTGATTGCCATCTGACCTTTATTCTGGAAATAAGGTTCTTGATAGAAGCATTTAGTTCAGCCTTGGTATTCTTTTCTGAAAAGCTCAACTTTCTGCCAATAGCACCGCCCTCAGGTTCAAAATCCTTCATGAAAAAGGAACCATCAAGAATAGGTAACTTGAAATGCTCAAGTGGTATTAATACCCTCGCAGAGTAATCCCTATCAATTCTTGTTTTTTGGCAACTATATTCAGTAGGAACCTGATCACCAGAAAGTTTATCCTCATTGCTATCCAGCAGCACGGAGACACTAATTTCAAATACAACATCAGTTGGATTTGACAATTCTAATTCCAGAAAACGAAGCCCCCAACTTCCTCTGAAAGGATCAATTTTCACCAATCGATCCATCTTTACCTGGGAATTAACAGATTCTACAGAAAGTCTATCCTCCACATTAATTGGTTTTGGAAGATTCTCACCGATATGGGCAGGTATTTCCATTGAAAGCAAGCGTGCTTTTACAAAAGACAAACCTTGCAAAACACATATCTGCAAGGGCACTACTAAGCGTCTACCAGGAGGCACAGTAGTTCCTTTGGCTGGTGGATCCCCAGAATCTGTCAATGGACCTAGGAAATTGTGAAAAGGTTAAGAAAAGAAATGAAAATAAGTGAATGAACAATAAGAACATCATGAATAATCCAAAAATATAGAAAACAAAAATGAACAAGCTGCCATGATAAGTAGATTCACAACAAAATTTCTAGTTCTAAGCACAGTTTCCAAAACAAATTTAATGACTATAAACAAGCATATTGTCAGAGTTTGAAGTGCAAAACCTGAATTAATTACAAGTCCATAATAAAATTCAATTCCAAGATGCTACTAACCAAAAGCCAATTAGATTTCCAAACCCATTTTTTTATTTTGTTAATAGAACAAGGGTTCACAGATTTTATTGTCCACAGGGGACATGGCATATAATGCAGAAATGATAATGTTGCCTCAGCTTCCAAATTCATTGTGCAACTAACTTTATGAGACGCAATAGGACATTTGCAAAACTAATTAAAGAGCAAGATAAAGATTTCAATTCCCATTACACTCTTCCATTCTAGCAACATAAACATGCATACAGACAAAAAGAGAGAGAGAGATGCAATAGTATAACTATTATGAAAAACCTGCATAGTGAATCAACAGGGTAGGGCTACTAGTGTCCTTCAGCTGCCTTCCCAAGCTTCCAGAGGCACCCTTACCAGAAGAAATATCAGTGTCCACTGGCCCAAGCTGCCAGGCCTTTAAGGTGACAGGAAGGATCACCTCTGCACCAGGTTTCAATGGAAGCACAGAATTCAGGGTTCCATATGGTATTGACACAATTGAATCTTGGTTTTTCCCTGAGAGTGAAATATGTGCCTGCTCAACTGGGACTGTGCCTGCATTAGCCAGGCTAATCCAAACGTCACGAATTTGGCCTTCATATAACACTATGGAACCATCACCACCTACAACATGTGAAACCAGTAAAGGCAGCGGTGGTACTACAGAAATAGTTGGAACAGATACATTTTTCAACTTAGCAGAGCCACAGCATCTGAAAGGGTCAGAAAGAACAAGTCCTTGTGCTGCACCAAGGAGAAGATTGTCAACATCCTTGAAAAGGTGCTCCGTAATCACACCAAAACAGTGAACAATACACCCTGGAATTGCAACTGGTCCAACTGAAGTTGGGATTCCAGATAAGGTGATCACCTTTGAGGAATTAGGTGGAAGATCTACACTAACCGGAAATGCATCAAAATTTCCAGAATGCACTGATAGGTATATACTATCAACCCTTAAATCAAAGCCACATGGGTTTGCCAACTCAACCAGAACCTGTACTGGTTCTCCAACAATCCAAATTAACTCCTGCTTGCTGCTGTCATTTGGCTCACCTTTGCTGAAAGGTGTATAAATGAAAGGCCCTGAAGGAGCAGACCCAGCCCACCAATCTTCTCTAGCAGGGTTACGTTTTATAATGTCCATTTGAGAATGATGAAGAGGAAAAGAATACAACCTGACAGAATTAAGTAGCTAGCAATAGATTACAAACTCATACAACTAAAGTGAAAAGTAATGGTTGATGGTTAACTCTCCTTGTCAATGGATAACCCAAATAAGGACATTTTAGCTAAAAATAATTCTTAGAAATAGCAAGGAAAACTAACAAATTCACATACAACCAAAGCAAAAGGAAAACAAAGTACAAAATGAAAATTATTTACAGAGAAGATAATGAAGAAAGCAGGTACCTTACAAATGGTAAGGCAGGATCAGCACATCGAGTCCCTGAAGGCAGCCTCTCGGCTGCATTCGAAAGTGCACTGGCAAGACCATTCTGTCCTACTGGTGTTATTAAGGGATAATATGATCTTATGAGTCGGGCAGCAGCACTCCATGCAGCCAGAGGATCGACAGCACGAACAGCAGACAACAGTATTTCCCTAAGTACAACCATTTGCAACATGCTCCATTGAGATTCGAATAAGGAGACCACTGACTGGTGATGAAATTTCCCGATATCTGAGTGATTTGTTCCTGTCTGCTTACATGATATAGCACATAGGGAAATCAAAGGAGTGAAAGAAATCATTGTTTGCTTAATTTCTGACAAACTCATCAGGTAAAGTTATTTCACAAATGACCAAAACATGATCAGTTTTGGATGCAGTTCCAATTGATATGATTAGACAGCCATTCTTAACACTTTTTAACAACTTGAGTACTCACATTGGATAGTGATGCTCTGCTCTGGATGCGATATGCTTTAGTGGTCATTGCCAAAACTTGCAGAGCACTTATTGCAGCCAATCTATTATCTTGTTGCAGATACAACTGAGCTACCTGCCTAGAAAAAAAGGCTGCTTTCCTTTGATAACCCAAAGTACCAAACAAACGAGCAACTTCAACATATAATATGAGTCTATCATTGGCATCAATTAAAGATTTTGCACCATCAGCAGCACTAGTCAGCAACTCTACCACTTCTTTAGCCAGCTCTCTCCTGAAAAAAGGTGGCTGTTAGGCAATGCACTTCTTAAGTACATTTCTAAAAGGAAATGGAGAACATTGCAGCAAGCACTTCTTTGTCAAAGCACAATCTATATAGGAATGTCCACATATGAAAAAATTATGATATGGAGGACTAAATGCCATTTACAATCATTAAGTTTTGGTTGAAGTAGAGCAGTAAGTCTGCCATTTCCAAATAGAACTACTTTAATTCATTAAAAAGAATGGTAGTCCATGAAATATGTAGATGTATAAGTTGAGCAAATTAAGAAGATATATAAGGATTAAAAAAAAAAGACAGAATTTTGAACCTCTTCCAGAATCAAGGGAAAAAAAAAAACTAGACAAGTACATTCAGTGTCTTTCACCACATCAACCTAACCAAGGAAGAAAGCCTTACACTTGACTAACTCTATGCAGTTGGAGTTAACAGTGCCCATTCTGGCAAACTCATTTGTGAATATAGACACTCCAAAAAGATGTCATGTGCTAAAGCTTACCTGCAAAGGAATCTAGCCAATTTCAATGTAGCTTCAAGTTCAAAGCTTAATGGTGAGACCCTACAAACAAAACATAATATCAACAGTCAACATTATCCACCGGAGATGGGGATCCTCTAAGACAATATCTAGTAACTCAGTTATATAAAAAATAAGAAATTAATCGGTTCTCTTTATCCTTTTCATCTTTTCCTCGTGGGGTGGGGGTGGGATGTCTCAAAGGTGAAATAATGGTTGAATCTCCCCTTCAGCCGTTTCTATTTGAAGCTTAGAACATAATTTAACCATTTCCCGCACTACTAGCACCAATAATTGAGAAATTTGGATAAATTGAGAATGGTCATTATGGTCCATACAAAGATTTAAATAGCACCAAGAATCATTGTAAATAAATTGTGCTTAGGTGGTGAATAGTTGTTTACAACAATAGTAATATTTAAGCAGTCTTTAACAGAGGTCAGGTGGGAAAATGTCTCTACTTAATAAGACTAAGAAAAGAGACTAGATGACAGGATTAGGTTTGCTTAACAGCTAAATTTTATACAGAGCCAGAAGTATGCTGATCAACATATACATCAAAATCAGTTTCTTACAGAGGGAAATAAGGAAATAGCATCACTATGTACAATTGATCAACTAATCTGGAACAACAAATACCTCTGAGCATTATCTTGCATAAATGACTTCCTATAATGTGATATCACACTGCTGTAGCGATACCTGACCTCATCCTCTAAAGCAGCATCCCTTAGACCCATGCTGCCTATCTGATGACACAAGAAAATGATTTCCTCAGTGACTGCCTGGTAGCTATGAAATACCAAAAACCAATTACAAAAGATTACATGATCTTACTCAACTAAATGTACATACCAACAGTGCACAAACGCCACCCTCCAGTGCCCCAGCATACCAAAAGAAATCGCCAGTCAATCTTGCGAGCTCTAATGCAGTAGAATAATGAGCATCAGCATCGACAGGTGACCCTGCCAGTAGACAATAATCACCAATTGTCTTCTGTGCCCGTGCAAGTCTCCGCTTTTTGGCCTTGATCACCTGCAATTTCACCAAGTCGCTGAGTACAATATCCATCGAAGAAGAATCCCACTACAGATGTTCCAGTAATCAAAAGAATAAAAAATGCTGATCCAAAAATCCTCAAGACACCTAAGAATAAACCTCCTCTGAGCTGAGACTCGCTTGAGAATCTAAAGGTGTCTTAAGAATAGTTCCGGCGGATTCCGCCTTAAGAACCCATTTCTCAAACTCCATCAACAACGACGCTGCAATGTCTTGCATCATAGTCTGCAAGTGGATCTCTTGCGTTTGCCGGTCAGCTGGTGGAAATAACCTGAGACTTTCTCCCTTAGTACCTCCATTCTCGAGCTGGGATACAAAATATTCAAATTTATCTTCAGTTAGCCAAAAGCTTAGGTTCAATCACAAAAAGCTCAAAATTTATCCTACCTGAGAATCGCAGGGATAGAAAGCGAAGCAACGATGAACCAAAGCCGAAGAATAACTTCTACATGCGGCGTCGAATTGATCGATGACGTAGTCGAGATCCGGCGAGCACGGGCAGTGACAAACGCCTATGACGGCGAGTACCTTCCGGTTAGACTGGAAGTCCTCCCAGGGGCTGGGCGGAGCGCCTCCGAGGACGAACTTGAAGCGGAGCGAACCGGTGTCCCATGGCTGGTGCGCGAACGGTGATTTCTGGTGCTCGGTGTAGAAGGAGCTGATCGCGGAGAGAGGGATGGTGTGGTGGCGCAGAAACATGGAGTAATAGTCCCGCAGGAGGTTGGGTGGGACCGTGCCGATTGGTAGCACCGCGATGCGGATCATGGAGGACGTCTCGATGCCGACGTCCGGCTCCATTGTAGAATCTGACGGTTGGGGGAGTGGATGCGTATCAGATTGTGAACATTTGAGAAGAGAGCGTTTGAGAAGTGGAAATGGATCCAGTGATCCTACTTAGAAAACAGTGATAAAGAGGACGTTGGTCCATTTGTCTCTTGTACTAATTCAGCTATAAGAAACAGATTGAAATATTTAAATTGTTAAAATCAAATTAATATAAATGTAACTTAATAACATATTTTAAGACAAATGAATAGTAACAAAGTGAAGAAAAAAAGCTCATTTTATTTCACTAACTTTATATTTAAGCCTTTGAACTTTAACTTTTATCAAATGGACCTCAAACTTTTTAATAATTAGTATTTAAACCATTTTCACCACCCACTACAAACTATGACACATGGAACTCAAACTCAATAGAAATAAGGAATAATTAAATACTTTTGGAAGATTGTAAAAAATAAGGAATAATTAAATACTTTTGGAAGATTGTAAAACTAAGTATAGAACCCAAATTTAGAGAAACCCACGTAACTAAAATCCATTGCAATTTGAAGCTATTGATGGGCGTCTTTGGATAACGGCAAATCAACCATTTTTTTAGCGAATTGATTGTATTTAATTGTTTGACAGGTCAAAATATTAATAAAATTGTTTGGTAATTCGTTAATTAATTTTCTTGTTTTAAATCCGCCAATTAATTAGGAGTGTTTTGCTCCAATAGCCTAAATTTAATATATGAAAGTACGATTGTGCCCTTTGAGTTTTTCCACTGTTTTTTTATGCAGTATCGTTAAAAGTTATATATACTGGAGGATCTTAGAGATCTCCACAATTGTTTTAGAATGCATATGAAAGGCTGTGTTCACGACTCCTATTAGATAATTTTCAAGTCATAGGTTAGGAATAGAATGTTGACTTTAAATAAAGATGAAAATGGATAGAGTTGCATAAATTTCTCGTGGATAATGAAATAGTACAGGTGAATAAGGCTTCTCTAAATAATTTGAGATGAAGGTTCTGTAAAAATCAAAACGAACAAAAATACAATAATCTTATTTCAAACAATAGTACAAATATACACGAACATTGATTCCTTATCTGAACTTGATTCATCATATTCAGGTAACTTAATTTGGGCAGAGTATTTTCTCATTATTATATCTGAGAAAGACCGTGGTTAAAATGTTATTCTTTTCAACAACCATTTGCAATTTATAAAAGTCACCTATATAAGATATTTTTTTAAGTCATGCCCTCATAAGTTATTTTACACATAAATAGTTAATATAAAACAACTAATTTTATTAAATATCTTTAACAAACAACTAATATTATCTGTTGGTCAAATCAATTGATATAATCTGTTGTTAACTAATTGCTAATAGAATGAGTTAACAACTAATGTAATATGTTGATTGCTAAACAAAGTCGATGTCTTGAAAGAATATAATGAGGTGTCGCTTGGGCAATTAATTATATTGAGTTAGTTTTCAATTGCATGATTGAAGCTTGGAGATTATTTGGCTTTAGCAAAATTTGACGCTAAGTTGACCCATTTTTCTTCGTTAGTTTTGCAAAAGATTAAAGCAATATCACCTTAAATAATCTCATAGGGCACATATGCTGGCTTCTTCGCATTGTTCTTTTTGCTTGTAAGGAATATAAAAATTGAGGTTCTTAGTACAAAAATATAAGCCTTTAAATAAATTATCTTGATTCATATGGAATAGAACATGGACGTATTCATCAATAACTACTTTTAGGATGCTTACCGAGTAAAAGTATTTGGTGAGAAATTTGGTAAAGCCTATGCTATAAATAGATTAAGCAAAAATTAGCTGACTAATTGCTAGTTGTTTTGAGTATAGGATAATTAATAGTGGTCACATGCTGCATTGTAAACACCTAAACCTCACCACTAACTTCATTATTAGGGTTGGTGTATATACTGCTTGAATCTCATTATTGAGTGTCTACCAGATATAACCCATAATTATGTATGTACTAGATGTATCCTATGACTATCTATATACTAATTGTGTATATCCCACTAAATTCATTACTTTCTTGTAATATCTCATTATAAATGTTCTATATGTCTATTATATTAGTTATTTCATAAAATCACTTATGTTTGATATTTGGATGGCATAGGTACTTGGTAAGAATAATGGATGATAATTCTTCTAAATCAACATAAAATAGTCAAAACCAATATGATAAGCATACGTTTTTATTGATGTGGAAGTTAAAACCCTTTAATAAATTCTTAGACCAATGATCATCTTAGAATAAGATATTATTGACGTCCTAATTGTAAGGTTATCTGTTAACAATAAAGTAGTTGTTATTTGATAATGAATAGTTTTATGTTATCATATACTTATAGGAAGGGGGATGCGAATTTTTCATATGGATGGATAAAGACCTTTTTTTTTAAAAAAAGAAAAACCTATCATAAATCAACTAAATAATACAAATAAAAGTTTGAAGGTTAAAAACTAGAACTTAAGAGGAGGTTGGTTTGCATAATGACAGTAATTGAATGGAGGAGAGCATACTATGATGAATTAATAGGAGTTAAAATAATGTTGAAATATACATTTGTGAAATAAGAAGATTGCAAAGATTGCTATTGAGCTATACAATATATGTTGTGATATTTATAACTATATTTGTAATTTTGTTTATTGAAAAGTCAAAGGAACTTTATTAGGTTTGATATTGTACTATGATAATTTGTTAAGAATATTCTATTGGATTTAAATGTACCATAAGTGGTGAAAAAAATTACATTATCAACTTATGTAATGAAGTTCGAAGTTATATTTTGTAATCACATGTACCTATCAATGTTGTATTCAATATTGTTGTCATGTTGTAATCAATTGTAAGTGATTAAATATGTGTAATACTTAAGGGTTTCAATTGCTTCAAAAAATAAAACATATGATATCTAAAATTTCAAAGTAATTATATGTACATTCTTAGAAATATGAAAGATGCTCCTAGGAAATAAGAAATATAATATGTAATTGGTTCACACAACTATATCACAATGCAATTAGATGTAGAGCAAGTTTGACTCGAGTTCAAGGTTGAATGTGATTGCCTTGTCTTCTTTGCATCCCTCTCAATACATAAGTTAGATGAAGTGATATTATTAATAATGGCAACATGCTAGAATGGGCTCAGGCATACCTAAATTTTATTTAAAGACTAAGCTTGCCCTGAAGATAAATCGAGCTTGGGAGGCTTGCCCTAAACCTAGGTCTTATCATATTTCAGGCAACTTAAGACTCAGTCAGACCTAAGTAACGTAGACTAAGCTTAGACTCAGTCAAGCTTTAATTAAACCCAATTAAATTGGGTTGGATTAGGCTCAAAAGTCCAACGTTTTTAGAGAAATATTAAATGTTTTAAAGCCCATTTAGGCTAGGTTAAGCCAAAAAGCCTACCCTTTATAAAAATATTAAATATTCAAGCTCAATTAAGGTAAGTTAGGCTTTAAAATCCAACTCTTTAGAAGTTTTATAATTGAGGTAAAGACCATATGATCTATTTCTAGAATCACTTTCTTCCTTTGGGTCATTGTCTTAATCACAAACTTTACCTAACTAAGATTTACACTTCTTATCCTAAATGTTATTTATTATTAAAAATTATTTAAAAATAAAACAACATTATTTTTAATATAGTTAGGCTTTAGGCTTTGAGTCGGTTAGATTATGGAGCCTGAGCCCATGTCTGACCGAAATAACTTAAGCCAAAATAGTTGACTTTGGACTGGATCAAGCTGGGTCAGGCTAAGGTTATTTCGCCAACCCTAGATGATATTCACACCATTCCATTGCAATCTCTGGTTGAAAGTCAATTTTAGTAAGAGAATTGTATTTGACTATTATGGACCTTTGTGAACTGTGTCTAGCGTTATTATTTGTATATTTTGCCTTATGTAAGTATAAATGACAATAACAACAATTAGTTAGTATTTATATAATTTGAAAAAGTATATAAACTTAATCCTATATATTTATTAACTTATATGGTGCTTGGTTGAGCCAGTTGGCTCATTAGATTGTATTCCCTACACACCAATCGTTTTGCCTTTGCCTCTGCCCCTACCCCTACCTTTGCCTCTCAATTTGCCTCTTCCTCTTCCTTAAACCATTGGTTGTCGTTATTCACTATTCTCTTATCTAATGATTCATGTGCATGCATTATGTTGGTCGATGCAATGTATGTTAATAATGATGCTTGGACTTCCCATTTTTGTCTACAAATGTTAACGCTAGATGACCATAATACCTATCAATATTTCATAAAAATAATCATTAGTTAGATGATGGAAAAGGCAAAATATAAGTTATAATAAGATATTATTATTATTGCTCTCATATGCCTTTTTAAATAATCTTTAGTCATGCCTCTATTGTTTATATTTGGTGTAAGTCATTTTCCTTTCATATTTGGTACCTTTTCCAATTTTAGGCTACTCAAGTTTTTCCTCATTCATATTATTTTAGGAAAAACAAACATTCTTCTTATTATTAATGCCTTAATGACTTTATACTGAGGCCAAAATCTTAGCCCATCAAGTGATTTAAGGGAATATACTTATATGCTTTCGTAAACCTCTCTTTGTTATAACATTTATTTATACAAATCCTTTGGATTTGATGACTATGATAAAATTATGAGTCTATATGTTGTTCCGATCTTACTTGTTCATATGAAGGATGGATTATAAAGATGTTTGTTAGTTGTCGAGTTATCAACAAAATAACAGTGAAATATCAACATCTTATTCTTATATTAAATGACATGTTAAATGAGTTATATGGTTCTTGGGTGTTTTTAAAATTTAATTTGAAATTTAGATATCATGAAATTAGGATGAAAGAAGGTGATGATTAGATAAAATCTTTAAAATAAAATATGATTTATATTAGTAGTTAGTGATGCATGTTGGATTAACTAATGCACGTTATACTTTCATAAGATTAATGAATCATGTGTTTATGTGCATTTATTAAAAAATTGTGGTTATTTATTTTGATGATATTCAAATCTATAGTAAAAGTTTAGATGAATATGTTGAAACTTTCTCACTAGTCTCTAAGAAGGATTCACTCAGAGTCATTATGGCTTTGGTGACTCTTTATGATCCGGAGTTGTACCAAATGAACATAAAAATTGCCTTTCTGAATAGGGTTTTAAAGGAAGAATACAAAATTATTAGCCATTATATCTTATTTCACGTTCTTTTTCACTAAAAGATAAATTTAATTAAAGACATATATCAATAAGTAAAATATTAACATAGTAAAGATTTCTTTAATTTTTGCCACTGTTTTATTTCTTCCTTAAAATTATAACTTATTTAATAAATCTATTTTAAATTCAAAATAAGTACAAGTAAAGAGAAATATAATAAATTATTTACTTTGTTCGAAATTTTCTATAACTTGATTTTATTACAATAAGGTGAATTATTTATTTATTATTTTGTGTGCCATTTTATTATTTTCGGTTGCAATTGCTAATCCAACTCAATTCTCTCTTCATGGTTATTGGATGCTATAGAAGGCTTACTCCTATTTCAGCTTTGATATAAAGGAATAATTGATTTTTATTTATATTGATATAAACTAAATTAAATTTTATAATAAATTTAGAGTTGTACCATAATTGTAATCGTTCTTTCTTATATAAACTTTAGCTTAGGTACGTTATAACTATTCCTTCCTTTTTATAAGTTTATAATAATGTTAAGACTATATTAATAATAGTCCACATCATTTAACATTGTTGACTAAGGATCGCACTTTTAATATATCGAAAAGGGAACGTGTGAACTTCAATGAGTTACTTGTTAATTGTGAAGTTATTCTAGTAGACGAGATATCATAGATAAGATATCAAAATCAATGTCTATACAACTACATCCACACTTTTTGAGTGTAATAAGTTGGTTGATTTGTGTAACTTATTGCATGACAAAATTCAGAGAAATAAGAGATGAAGAATAGGCTTCATTGTTCAAATCTATATTGCACTTTAATATTCTCGATTTTTTCTTAAATCCTAGAAAAAGCTACAATTGGAGAAAACATTGTTCATAATGGATGCACATAACATTATTTAAGTTACACTTATGCAACATAAAGAAGGGTAGTTTGTTTCTATCATTTTTGTATAAGTGAACATGAAGGACATGAAGAGAGCTACGATAAGTGAGGATAAGTATAGTTTCAAACTATAGCAGAAACATCTACCAATATCATCATCATCATACTCAGTCTGAAGTCTCATAATAAAGCAGGATCTAGGAAGGTTTGATAGTATGCAGCCTTCATGTATCATTCAAATAGAATGACTCTATAAAATTACGTCACTACTTCCACATATTAGGGGTAATGTAGGAGACACTTCTATTTTTATTTTTCCCTAAGGGGAATCTTTAGAATTCCCACTGCTTAACTTTCAATTCGCCTCTGACCATCAATTGAAATGTGAGTAACCTGTCCTCCTCTCTTTGAAACAAAGGGCACTTCTGGTTGTGTTGGTGCTTGAAACAATTTTGTCTTCTCCATATTACTATATCTCATTTCTAATAGATCCACATGCAGATGTGACAATAAAAGAGTGATGCAGGTTTAAAGAGTAAATAAGTAAAACTAGCATGCTAAATCATTAAGTAAATAAAATCACAATAAATCCATAACTAAATGAAAAATAAAATATAACTTGACTTTTAAAAATTATTTTAAAATTAAAATTAAACGAAATATATCATTTCTTTATCTTTAGAAAAGCACCAATACCCAAACGATAAGAGAGCAAAAAAGCATAAAAGAACTTAACTTTGAATGATACAAAACACGAAAATGTAGAAACATAAAACATTTGAAACCATAAAATCATTAAGCATAAAATTTTAATCTTAACATAAACTCAACAATATCATAAGCAAAGAGATCAACAAAATAAAACCCAGAAAGCATTAAACATTAAATCAAATAAAGAAGCTAATATCAACAGCACAAAAAACCATCAAGAATAGAATTTTCAAAAAACCCAAAAAACACCAAAGCAGAAGAAACTGATTAATCAAGAACCATACCCAAAACGAGGAGATTGTGAAGAAGGAAGAGGGAGTGAGAGATCCAAGAAAGAGGGGGAGCAACATAGAGAAACTTATGTGTTGAATACTAATATTAATAATAAAACAATAAAAATTGTAACCAACTGTCACTTTACGATTTACCATTTTATAATCAACAATCACACAGAAAGTTTCCAATTTTTTTCACCAAAAGAGGAAAAGAAAAACTATCCTGTTTGTTGTAGATATTGAAGTAGATGTTGAAAAGGTACCAGAGCCAAACAACAATCTAAGCACTAAAGTCCTTCCAAAGCTCATTATGAAAAACTAACCTTGGATCGTTTAGAGGAGTTTGCTATTTCACATATAGTAACCCTTATGGCAGAGAAAACCATCCTAGAAGAGATGCCTTCCAAAGCTTCAGATTCCAACCAAAAGCTACCTCCAAGAGTACCCAAAAGAGAAATTTTCTTTATTTCCACAAAAATAGGAAAGTCAAAGGAAAAAGCACAATTGCAGATATCTAATTTGAATATACAAAGTTTGATAAAGCACAAAGCATTACCTTGTACTAGATAAACTGGAATGGAAAAGAGGGTAGCTATACTATAAACAAACAATTAGTACTCATATTTGAGTAAAAAGCTAGAAACACAAATTCATATGTATCGCCTAATGGTTACATTCAATTAAGGGAAAATCATTACAAGTGCCACTAAATTAAAGCTTTGCAATCAAAAAGTTGAGATACGACATTTCCACTTCCCAACCCAACCCATCATTTAATCTCATTTCCATGTACAAGGTCAAATGAGCCAAAAACTACAAAACATAAGCCCATGTAAGTCCAGATACATCGTAAACAAAAGAAACCAGTTAAAGAATAACCAAGAATCCTTTGAAAATTCTAGTAAAAATCACTTTCCCCCATTATTTCAGAGAACCTCAATGCACATAACATTCTTATAATCTAGAAAAGCTATCTAGTTAAACAAATACCCAAAACGAACATAAGATTTGAAAGGAGAAACCAAAGCTTTGATAACAAAAAGTCAAGATGTATCCTTTGAGAGAAACAAGGAAAAATCCAAGAACCAGATTTAAAACCAGTCAGAACCTAACAAATCCTAAAACTTAATAAGTCTAATAAGAAACATAACCACAGTAGATACATATGTAATCCACATATGTGCAGGGATTAAGCTGTCAACATGTATATTCACAAAAATGCAAGAAGGCCCATTTGAGATCATATCCCAAGAAACCAACTTTACTAAACCATAAATCCAAACATACAATTATTCATAAGGAAATAACAAAAATGCAGGGCAGATATAACCTGATAAGAAAATCCAAGCTTGGTGCATATGCCTTTGATCCCGAAGAAGAAGGTGAAGACACAAGAAGCAATAACAAACACCTTCGTCACCTTGTTGTTGTCGTTGTTCATACCACTCTTTTTTCAACGGGATGGGGATGGCCTCATTTCAATTCACAAGAAGAGATAAAGAGATAAAGAGAAAACACCAAAAAGTAAAAAATAGAAATCTTTTAATCGAATTTCAACAAACAATGACAGGAAAACGGATCCATAAACCAGAAAATCCCAGTGAAGACGTAGCATCTTGAGAATGTAAAAATCAAAGGAGATTTGAAGCAAGACCCATTAACGATAACAACAAAAAGAAGGAAACTTTACTAGTTTAAGTTGAAGAGACGTACCATTAGCGTCCTCCATGATCAAAGTATAAGGAGAAGAGAGAACCAGAACCTAGATCTAGATCTTTCTACTTGATATATCCATTAATATCTGCACTTTGGTGTATAGTGAACGAAGTGAGGAAACTCCTAAAGTTTTAATAAACTATTTGTATCAATTGTAATCTCAGTTTTGGCTTATCAACAATTAAAGTAATATTCAAGTAATGTATTTTCGTATTTAATTTTGAAAAAATTGTAATTTTTGTTTATATATATTAATAAGAATTAGGCTGATAAGATAAAAGTTGAACTCTATTTATAAAATAAAAAAGGCATTGAGCTTTTTCTTTTATTTATTGAAATTCAAAACTATTTGAAAAATAATTAATTCGAAATTTTCATATAATTTTTATTTTTAAAAATTGAAATTAGATTAAAAATATCAAATAAATGAAATTAAGAAAATTAATCGAAAACTATTTTGACAAAAATAATATGAAAAGTTGTAAAATAAAAAAAGATATAACATGAAAGTGTGTTCTATCATCAACGTTCTTGTACAATAAATTGATAATGGTCCTTTTTTAGGTCATCAATTTAATTTTGACATATACGTTTAATTATTTTACATATTAATGGAGGGAAGTTCAAGTACTTCTAGTAATTCAACAGCTTTAGGTATAGGAAGATTTAATGACCCAACTTAGGCTCATGTTAGATTAGTTTTTGGAATAAATAACTATACTATTTGTTTATATTGTAACAAGCATTTGAAATGTAGAGGAATCAGAAGATTAAATAAGCATTTAGCTGATATCAAAGGTAATGTTGAGCCTTGTGAGAAAGTGAGCCATAATGTTAAATAACAAACGAAGACTTTGGTTGAAGAGTATCAACATGAGAAAGGTAAAAGGCAAAGATTGAACTATAAAATTAGTTGTGAAACTTCTTTTGCTGGTGGTCAAAATGATAGTGAGGATGTTAAAGGTGATAATATTTCTATCCCGCAAGAAGACAATGTTGCACCTGATGTTAGGAAAAGAAGAAGATATATGTCTATTTTTTTGCACTACAAACAACTCTTGAAGCACAACCTTTAATTTGTAATGCCTTACAATTTGGAGAAGCAGCTCATAATAAGAATATGGAAATAACTAAATGGTGGTATGATTCAGATATAGCATTCAATGCTACTTAATCTTATTATTATCAGCCATGTTGGATGTTATTGTCTTTTACAGTTTAGGATATAAAGTTCCTTCAATTGATGACTACGGAGGTAAACATCTGAGTAGTTTTGTTTATAAAATAAAAAGTTATTTGTATGAAAGAAGAATTACTTGGGCTACTTATGAGTGTTCAATTATATGTGATGATTGGACACATAAAAGTCAAAAGCCTATTATTAGTTTTTTTAGTTTATTCTGCAAATGGGACAATGATTTTGAAATCAATTAATGCATTTGGCCTTTTTAGGAACGTTGATACTCTGTTTTAAATATTTGATGAAGATGTGAATGAAGTTGGGTCATAAAATATTGTTCAATTCATTACTAACAATGATTATGCTTATAAAGCAGTTGGAAGAAGATTGTAAAGCAAGTATAATTGTTTTTATTGGACTTTCTGTATTGCACATTGCATTAACTTTAAAAATATAGGAAATGCTATAGATATTTTCTTATTATTGATGAAACTACGCAGAAAACAAAAAAAAAGTGATTAAGTTCATCTACAATCGTGTATAGGCCTTGAATCTAACGATAAAGGATTTCATCAATGGTAGGAATTTATATCGTCCTATTATTACAAGATTTGAACCTAATTTCTTATCACTTCAGTGTTTTATTCTGATGAAGGAATTGAGACAAATGTTTACAAGTGATAAGTAGGTTACATCTTAACATGCTAAGTCTAATGCTTAATTATAAGCTTTTAGAATTATAACTGAAGATCATGAATTTTGGTCCCAATGAAAGTTTGTCATTTGAGTTTATGAGCCTTTGGCGAGGCTATTTTGTTGGGCTGATTGTAATAAAAAGGCAACAATGAGTTATTTTTGAGATGTCATGAAGAGGGAGAAGGAAGCAATTGTGGCTAATATAAAAATATGTCTTCTTTGTATATATCTTATCTTTTAGTCATTAATGAGATATGAGAAAGACAACTTTGCTCTCCATTGTTTACAACTGGGGTATTTTTGAATCTTGATGTTTATTTCAAACCAAAATTTACAAAGCAAATTGAAATTAATCAGGGAATGCTATTAATTATTATGACAATTATTGTATATGAGATGCTGCAAGATCTCATAAGCTCACAAATGTAGATTTATAAGGATGCTTCTGGTGATTTCAAGATGCCCATTGCCATTCGTCAAAGAGACAAACTTAATTCAAGTGTATACTTTTTTACTTTTGTTACTTGTTGAAATTAATCATCATTTTATTTTGTTTATAATGTTACTTTTGTTGTTTTATAATTGCTTGGTAGGCCCAATTCAAAAGTAATGTTCTAAAATTGTCAAAGTTTGCAATTCAAATTCTGAGTCAATTTGTGAGTGCAATAGGGTGTGAAAAGAATTAGAGTACATCTGAATTCATGATTTGGTATTTGTTCTATACAATTTAAAGCTTGGGGAAATGTATGTTATTATCATTTATAAGTTGAATATAATTTCTTTTAATTTCTTAATAATTCAATTTAATTTTTTAAATAAAACTCATAATAAAATAAGTAATTTTGTAGATCCAATTTGTCTTAACCATATCAATTTTTTGGTGGATTGAGTTTCTAAGAAACCAAGTTTGATAGATGAAAGTAACTTTGAAGATAATCTTGGATTAAAAACTATTTACATATTATACAATAAATTTGAATAATTATCATAATGAGACTCTTCTTAATGAAAATGATTTTATACCAAATGAGAATTGAGGTTAATGTGATTTTAACGATATTTAATTGAGTAAAGTTTCATGTTTTTATTTATTCTCTTCTTTTAATCTCACTTTATACTTAATATATATATATATATATATATACATATATAATTATAACTGTAAATATTTTTGTTTCAAGTTTCATTTCTAGTTGGTTTTTTTTGGTATAAACTCTTGTTCTAATGCGTTTTTTTTTAAAGTTGAAAATTATATTGAAATAATAATTGAATATGAGTTCTTTTATTTGATGTTTGATGTAATTATTATTTATTATATAATAAAATTGTAACATTTTTTAAGTATTTTATATTATCTTTAATTTTATATTTATATAATGATTAAATGATCTTTTTTTATATTAATTTTGGTTATTGTTTATATGTGATATATGCGAAAAGTAATATTAATAAAATAAATAAGTTATTATTATTTTAAATTTCTATTATTACAATTTTTTAAGATGAATTTATGTAAAACTATGAATTGTATAATATAATATATTTAAAAATTATGTTAAAATTTTTTAAAATTTAGATACTATTTTATAATTTTAAAAAATATATAAAATAATACCTATTATATGCCACGGTATAATAATCAAATCGGGTAGGTGCCGGATACTTTACCATTATTTGCATATCCCAATCGCCATCTACTTATTTTTGGTGAAATACTAAAGGCAGCTCCTCATCTATCAGTGACTCGTCAATGGAGAGCTGCACGAAGCTTGAAGAAGTCGAATCTGACAATACTAGTCCTATGGTACTTAGTCTTCGGGACAGTCTCTGCTCTTGCTCCAATGTAAATTTCTCCTCTGCTGTAACTATGAAATAAGGTTTTGGGAATTAATTTAACACGAGATCCCATTTTACTGGTTTTCACGAAATTCTCTTGCAGTCAATTGAAAGTGGAAACGAAAGCAAAGCGTCAGAGTTGGTGAGCTTTATTGATTATATTTCAGACGCTGCTTTGCTGGACCCGGAAAATGAGGAAGCAGAAGATGACGCATTCCGAGTTGTGTCTGAGATCCATAGATTCTTGTCTTCTCCTTCGCTAGACCAGGTTTGGCAGTGATTTTTATTTCAGTTAAGTTCTCTTCTTTTACTTGATTCTTTTCTTTTACTACTGAGTGTAGTGGATTTCCTGGGATTGCAGACAGTCCGTGAGGTATTTTCGTTAGAGTTGCCAAAGGCCGTTTCTCGTCTTGCTGGCTTGTCGGATAGGTGCTTGGAGATTGCTGATAATATCATTGACGTTTTGATAACAACATGTAACCCGAGGGATATGCTGCCAATTCTTTGCGAGGTACCTTTTTTTGTATGCTTTTGGTTTATTTTATTACAATAGCCAGTCCTTTGTTTATATACACATCGGTACCTTGCATTTTAGCTCAATTTGTTAATTAAACTCTTTAGTCTTTTAGTTAAAGAACCAGATTAGGGGGAATCAGTCAAACATTCACTCCTGCAACTCTTGGCGGCTAAATTAACAGGACCAATATATTTAATATCTAGTTGATGTATGGATGATCCCAAGTACAGCATCTTTACATGGGTAGGTTTTCATATTTTGATGATAAATATCATGCACGGTTCATTTTCTTTGATAACTATGATTTTCAGAAACATTTTTAATGCAATAAAGGTCGATGTTTACTTTTATTCGATGACGGCTCATTTTGCCATTCTTCCCTTCCATTATGAAGGAGTCATCTGTGATCTTGTGATATTGATTGCAACTCAAGCCTCTGATTGATCTTTTGCACAATTTCTTTGACTCCATTTTGGTTGACATTGGATTTCAGGCACTAGATTCTTCGAGTAAGACAATTCATGCATCTCGTTGTGTTGCTCCTCTTCTTAATGGGCTCTCAAAAGGTTGTCATTCTCGAAAGTGTATCAAGCTTTCCTGGGTGATGAACGTAGTTAATCTTATTCTGATGTATTTCATTGTGTCCTAAGCACATATATTGACTTATTGATTGCAACTGACTTCTTACTTTTGTTAGCATTTTCATGTTTTTATTACTACCCATTTTATGTTTATCATGCTCTTTGCAAACTATAGATTTTTCAATAATTTCTACTGAAACTGTCAGAAGAAATTTTCATATCCTAGGGAACAACAAATGCACTATGCAATCTACAGTTTCATAGTCATTTAGCAACAAATGATTTCAGCTTCCTCTTTGTCTGGTCCTGGAGAGTGTATTATGGAATCTATGGTTGTTGATTTGCTAGATTGTTTATACATGACCCAAATGCTTTTCTGGTCTGGTTAAATCTAAACAATAGTAATATCTTTTGTCCGCCAGTATTCATTTCCATTAAAAGACGTCAATTTGAGCAAGTGAAAGAAGCAGTTCCTGTCATCCTGAATGTCCTTAAGGTCATATCTTTGGAGTTGAATGACCAAGATATGAAATGCATAAATTTATTTGACAAAGCTTTATGCATCGCTGACTCTATTCGTTCTGTTTGTGAAAAGTTGGTATGTTGATGTTTTTTCTATCTTCTTTAACTTCCTTCTGTTTGTATTTATATAATTTTAATTTTTTATTATGCCACTCTTTTTTGGGGTTACAGGAAGGCAGAACGAATGAAAAACTGCGTATGCTAGTTGGTTTATATGTCCTGCAAATCATGGTTTGTAATCGCTATTTAAGTAAATATATAGAGTATTTGATTGTGGTCAAGCTTTTGCACATACTAAGATCTGCGATTATGTAGTCTTCAGTTCGGCTACACAAGTTTGTGGTTTGACAGCAGAGAAGATTATATTTTAGGTGTTGAGTTGTATGATGAAATTTTGTAACTTGTACGAAGTGAACTAATATAATTTGCATTCCATGTACTCTCTCAATGATCAGGCTCTGCTGTCAATAAGTGCTGGCCATAACATTTCAAGCTGTCTTCCATCAGTGTGTCGTATGGCAGGATTTCTAACATACAGTGGTTTCTCATATCATGGTTTAATAACTGGATCTGAAGTTGATGCAATGACTAGGATTGTCTTTGAAGGTAGACAATGTACCTTACAGTTTTTGTACACTGATTTTTCCCAATCAAAGTTTTGTATGGTGATATTTTTTCCAATATGAGAAAATCACTAAATTTAGTTTACAATTTCATTTGTATGCTTTGATTAATAACTGCAGATTGTAATGATGAGGAAGGTACTTATACAAATTGCTTCTCCTACATCCAACATGGTGCATCTCTTTCAGGTTGGTACAAGCAACTAGAGGTTTTCTGCGTGTGTTTTCTACTCTTTTAACCTTTTGTGTTAGTCTTCCCTGTTTTCTCCAATCATTTTAGTCTTTTGTCTTGTTGAGGTTAGTGGTATGGGGTCATATCTCTGATGAAGTTGCTCAGGCTGCAAGGGAGAACATCTCTTCTGTCAAGTATGAACTTCAAACCAATCAGACTGCACGCTGGGGAGCTGTAAGGATGTTAAAGCATATAATTTCATCTTACAAATTACCATGGGAGTTAATGACACACACTATCGACTTCTTGCTGTCCATCACTGATAAAAATGCCACAAAAACGTGCAATGATGAGAATGCTGACTACTCTATATATATGCCAAGTCTATGTGCTGCTCTGCAGGTATTTTCTTACAATTTTCAGTTGCGAAATCAATGTCATGTAATGATGTTCTTGTAATTGATAAAATAAAATTTTCAGGCAATCTCCAAGGTCATGATATATTCACCAAATGCTGCACTGAAAAAGAATGCCTTTGAAGCATTAAAAAGGGTAAGGTTTTTCAACCATAAATGAATTGAAGGCTCCTTCAGCAGGCAAACTACCTGTTTACTTATTTCGTGATAAGTGCCAGCATACAGAGCCAAGAAGCCATGGTCAATGTTCATGTTGGTTACATGTTTGTATCACCTATTTTCAAAAATTAGATTCATATGGGTGTTCACTGTCATTTTCGTTTTTATTTTCATCTATATTGGATTTTGAAATTTAAGTACTATTTTATGACACTATATTTCTTAAAAATTGTGATACTCATCTCATTTAGTGATATTAATTACCGTACAAAACCAGGTACTTGCTGATATTCCAACTTCTCAAAAGTTTGACATTATACTAGCTTTGATGACAAATAGTTGCTACCCTTCCATGGTAACTTCTCACATTCTGTCTTATACAATCTATGAGCAGCCATTTGCTCAAACTCAGTCGAAAATTTTTCATTGATTACTTTTTGCAACTGTATGTAGAATGCAATTCTTATGGATCTTGTTAGAGTCGAATTGCATGGTTGCCGAATGACATCTGACAATCAAACACGTACATCACTTTGGAGTGCTGATGTCCTTAATTTAGTGAAGCTAGTTTTGAGGCCTCCTAATGGTGGACCTCCACCCCTTCCTGAACATAGTGATCCAGTAAGTATTTTACTTGCTTTATCAACCTTCTGTATATAGTTCCTTTCCTTATAATCTATACATTTTTTTAAAATTTTTTGTTCCTTCTCTTCTTACTATTTCTAGGTTGTTTATATAGTACACAGCAGTCCATCATCATTAGTCCATTCTGTTTGATCCATTTATTCATTTAAACTTGTTTTTAGTGTTTTAGTTTCTTTTTTTGCAGGTTCTAGCTGCCCTTAATCTTTACAGATACATATTGATGACAGAATCATCAGGTAATGCAAAAGCTTTGATTCTTGCGATCGTAAAGAAATAGAATGTGCAAACTATCCGATAAATGCATTCTAAATTTTTTAAAATCTCCCTCTTTCTTTACTTCATTCTTTTGGCTTATGTTCTGCTATCTTATAAAACAATCTGCCCCAAAAGGGTGCAAAGATCCCTAATTCCAATAATTCTTGGTGACAAGACATGATGAGAAACTGTCCTTCACTCCGCCTCTGAAGTCGTTGGTTCCATGTGATCCAACAAATGTAATGTTTGTATTGTTAAATGTTGTTTACCGGTTGGAACAGGCAAGTTGGACCCAATCTTAGATTTTGTGTCTCACCAAGCGGGCCAGGATACCGTTCCAACATTGCTGTTTTTTCACTTTGTGGCCATAGGAAAATTCCTTCATGGACATATGGCCTGGATGTCCGTTTGGACCTGTACCGCTGTGATCTTGATTTGACTTAAATTCTGAAACCCTGAAAAGTCTGAATATGGTAGAGTATGGACCACATTGACTAGCTTTTGTTAACGTCTTTAAATGTAACAGGAAACACCAACTTGTCCGGGGTATTGTCCAAGGAGAACTTAGAGGAAGCGTACAATGAGTGGCTTTTACCTCTGCGAACGCTTGTGTCTGGCATTATGGCAGATAATAGGAATGACTATGACCAACAAGGGACTGATATAGTGTGTGCCTTGAACCCTCTTGAGCTTGTTCTGTATCTCTGTATTGAGCTTGTCGAAAACAAGATCAAATCTTGTAATAATTCAATTATTTGAGATAATTGATTTTGTTGTTTGATTTTTAGTTATTATCAATTTAGTTTATAATGCCCAGGACACTATAATACATGATTGCTCATCGATAAGGGTGAGTTGATATGAAGTTACTCAGAAGGAAAAAATAATTGATGGTTAATACCTGTCATAAGAGCTGAGGTTGATGCATGTGATATAGTCTCTAACGCTGCGTTTGGTTACTGTCTTCAGAGAGTAGAGACAGAACGGAACAGAAATTTGAAGAGGGAACAAAACAAAAATTGAAGATAGTGAGGTATTTGGTTGTGGTGGACAGAACAGAAAAAACTGTTCTATCTCAAGAATAGAAATGTGTTTAGTTGCAGTGGACAGAACAAAAAAACAGTGTGAATGACGAAATTGCCCTTACAGTATAATATGAGTGGAAATATGTAAATAATAATAATAATAATAATAATAATAATAATGTTGATGATGATAATGATAATGATGATGATAATAATAATAATAATAATAATAAATTCAAAATTTAATAATAATAATAATTAAAAAAAGTTAATAATAATAATAATAGTAATAGTAATAATAAAAATAA
>JANSVA010000008.1:17673581-17686466 GCA_025504915.1 Erythroxylum reticulatum | reverse complement strand
ATACTGATGTAGGAATCCAAAAACTAGTGTTTCGGTGAAGAAGATTCAATGATTTTTCAAAGAACACCAACATAACCCAAGGAACAACAAGGCTTCTGTGATTTTTCCTCTCTGGAACAAGTACTCACGTGTGTTATTACTATGTGTATGGTTCTAAATTGACACATGGCTCATTGTATGAGTGTCATTTGTCATGCACATAGAAGTGCTACATGTCATTAAGCCATTGGTATGTTTTTCCTAATATCCCAAAATTTTCAGAAAAATTCTTAAAATTCTCAAAAAATTTAAAGTAATTCCAATAATCTCCAAATAAATTTTCATCAATAATAAACCAAAATTGTCACCTTAATCAAAATTCTAAAACCAATTACACCCAGAATGTCTTGAATGCATGCACAAAATTGTATGGGTCCAAAATGCTCATACAAAAATAAGCAAATATTCAAATATGCAAAGCATAAAATATACTGAATTTTCTTAATATTTTAACCCCTAATATGGGGTGTTACAAAAAATTTTGAGATGTTTGTTAACTGTTTGGATTAGACTGAGGACTGTTGTGTATGTACGTATTATATGTATGATTTAATCAGTTGACTAAGTGTTATAATTAATTATTAAGTTACCTGATTTTAAAACTAAGGTTGATATCTTCACTGAGTTGGCAGCTCACCCCTTACTATTATTTGTTTAGGAGATCTAGTGATTGTCGATAACCTCATTGTACGTGATCAACAGAATGGAGAATAGATGGGGCCAGTAGTTTAATTGTATAAAGTTTTTGATTGTATATGTTTTGAATGTGACAATGCCGATGGTTATGTTTTGTAGAATACTTTGGTATATGACAAACAATCCTCTCTTTTGGAACTAACGAGGATTTGGATAATTAATGATATATTTTGGAAACTATTTGATAAATTATGGTTTAAGAATTTTGGGATCGTCACACAAGTTTTGTGGACTTATCATCGTTTTCCAAAAGAGGTGACTTGGGAGGTAGAGGATGAAGTTTGACGTCAATATCCTCATTTGTTCAGATCCTCAATTACGTAATTTAATTTCGAAAACGAAATTCTTTTAAGATAGGGAGATTTGTAAAGCCCATTCATTAAACTTAATCTTACCAATAACCCATCCCATAATTTACTAAACACCTATAAAAATTCTACCAGCTGGAGAGATGGTGGCAACCAATGAAACCACCATCTTCTTCAACTTTTCTCTTCATTTCCAGCTGGTGAGTGTGTCAAAATGCACCACTTTGTTCTGCATGTAACTCTTTCCTCATAAGTTTCCTTATCTTGTTTATTTTGTAGCAAATTTAGAGAAAGTTGTGGTGGTTAACAACATCAAAAGTCCTCACATTTAGGAAAAATTTTAGCATCCATTTTTATGTCTTTTTGTGTGATTTTGATCATCCTACACTAGTTTGTAGTTAGATTACGTGTTGTGGTTGTTTGAGATAATTTTTAAAAGTTGCATGAAGGGAGAAGAGTGGAGAAAATTAGGTTGGAAAATGATTAAAGAAGACAAGAGAGAAGAAAAAGGGAGGGTGAAGATGATGACATTGTTTTGAAAATTTCAGTTAAATGTAAGGGTAGAGTGGGAAGTGCAGAAAGTTAAGGGTGAATCTGGAATTTAAGTTACATGTAAGAGTAGAATGGAAAATACATATAGTTAAGGGTAAATATTGAACTGTTGTAAAAAAAAAAGGGGATTTTTGGTACTAATTGAAATAGAGGAGGGTAAAATGGACTTTTAATTACTTTATAACCCAGATTCATTCAGTGAGGATTGTTTAGAATGGCTAGCAAGCCTTTCCAAGCAGTATACTAATGAGTCAGCATACAATCTCATGAGACTAACAAATACGATGGTGCCTTGGTATCCACTAATATAGCACAAGGGGAATAGTCCTAGATGTTCTATCATCTTATGGTTAGCCTTTCATAACAAATTGCAGACTAGGGATAAATTATTGTTTCTACACACCCCTAATTGATGTTCTTTATGTGTTTTAGATTCTGAGACTATCGACCATTTTTTCTTTCATTGTTCCTTCTCACGAACGGTATGGTTCAATATTCTTAACCATTTCCAAGTAATTCTCAAATCACCGATCTCCATTCCATATTACTATAGGTTAACATGTCTCCATCCTCCAACCATTGTGACTTACATATCTTCTGCGTTATCCTGTCTGTTGTTGTGTATAATCTGTAGTCTGAACGAAACCTTTGAACCTTTGGAGATGAAGCCTTGGATATAGAGAGTTTCATCTCGTAAGTGATCTTACAAGTTATAGAGCATCTCCGCTTAAACAATGAGAGGAGGTAACTGTGTACGTGTTTTGTTTTATTTTATTCTTATTGACAAAATTGTAGGTTTTCTTGACATATTAGGGGTAATGAGGAGGAAGTCATATACTTCCTTCACACCTATAACAGGTAGTTCACTAGGAGGAGAACCATTCCCTATAGCGGTACTGTTCAGAAAGGTATATGAGTAGAAGGCAACCATGACCGTGGACAACAAAAATAGAAGGAATTTATCACATATTCATGTTTAGTTATGTTGATTGTGGATTTGGTTTTTGGGGTTGGAATATAATTGCTGGACTTTTTATGTTGAGGTCATGCTATTGGTGGATTTATGTAACAGGGGAGTAGAGTTAGTCTTCTTAGGCTTTTTGGTCAGATTGTGAAGGAGTGGTGTTGATAGTTGTTCTTCCACGCCTTGTTCAAGGTTCCTATGTATCTGTATTACGTGAGCTCTTTTGGTAGGCTAGAGATTTTTTCGGAAATCGCTAGTTGTGTACATAACATTTTCTTATTTATATAAAAAATTTATACTGAATTATAAAAAAAAAGGACTTTTAATTAGTTAAGAGTATTTAGTAATTATGGTTTAAGAATTTTGGGATCTGCCCTTGTTGCGAAGCTTGTATCACTTCAGAAGTTATAGGGCTCAACTAAGCAACCGGTTCATGCTTTGACTAGGAAGCCAGCTTGAATTTGATCTGCAGATACCATTTCCTGCTACCAAATCTTGTTTCTGGGTGATCACTATTTCTTTTCCATGTTCTACCTATTCTTTATCTACCCATCGGTTACGTTTGACTAGTTATAAATGCTATTTTCTCTGCCGTAATGAAATTAAACATGATACCAACAGTTTGTAACCGTAGTTGTTTCTTCCTTTGTCCATTTGAATTCATCTTGCCTTCGTAGATACTGCTCAACTAAATGGCCATCGTGTGCCACAAATCTTCTTGTCTCTCATGAAGAACTTTTTCTACTTCCCTCAGATCACATCCTACAGCAAACTCATGATGATAATGCACACAAATTTACCGTCAACAATGCCGTTTAAAATCCACCCTTCAAATCCCGTCATTCCCAAAATATGCTTCTCATGTTTAAGTGACGGAAAGGATTATGCAGATTACTTAATTTACCTGTAGAAAGACTTCGTTGATAGAAGAAATCCCAAAAGAAAGCAAACTTCTCTCATCTTTGACAATGTCTGCAGTCTATGTAACGTAGATGACGTAATTTTCTCTGGTCGCCTTAGCTGGTTTATAGATCTCTTCAACTTCTCTCATCTTTGACAATGTCTGCAGTCTATGTAACGTAGATGACGTAATTTTCTCTGATCGCCTTAGCTGGTTTATAGATCTCTTCATTCCTATCAATTTCTTTTACTTCTTTTTTGTCCAAAGTTGAAATATTTTGGTGAATTGATTCCAATAAAAGTTATTTGGCCAATTTTTTAGTTGATATAATAATTTGTATTTAAGGGGTTTTAACTTCAACTTACGTATTAAATGCATCCAGATCCTATGTATTTTCAGGATATTAGGGTGCGACATGATGTCATTTAATTGAACTTCTTGATAGATATGTAGAGCTAGTTAGTTAATCACACATAGTACAATTTAACTATTCGTGTGCTTTCCTTAATATTTTGAAAGTTATTCAAAAATAAATTCTTTTGATTCCTATTGCAACAAAAGTAGGTGAGTTCAATTAATGTTTCAACTTGTTGAAGCAGATTTATTTTTAGATAAGTTATCTACAGGATCAACAGTAATTTTCGACATACTTGTACATGGCAGATTCTTAAATACATAAATATAAGAATAACATAACCTAAACCAAAAAAAAATTCCTAATTAACAAAATTATGGAGATCGAGGGTATAGGCTTTGCAGACTTCACAGATAGAACATGGAAGGCCTCCCAAATTATGGAGTTTGATGTGTATGAGCTTAACAAGTCAGAGCAGCATAGCTGCAAAGTAAAACCAACTTTTAAGATCATCTCTTACAAGACCACCATGTTAGAATACGCATAATCAATGTTATCATTATCGTACCGGTACTAATATCATATTTAATTATGATATTAGTATTAGTCAATATTTGGTACTGTTTCGAGTAATTTTTTAAATTTATAAAAAAATCAGTATAATTCTTGATTTTTTTAAATTACAAAACACTCTATTAGTATTTTTAAAATTACAAAATACTCTATCAGTATATTGTATTGGATACTGTATAATTTTACATCAACTTTATCTCTAAAAATTATAATAATAGAAATTTAAAATAAAAATAATTTATTTATTTTATACATCAACTTTATCTCTAAAAATTATAATAATAGACATTTAAAATAAAAACAATTTATTTATTTTTATTAACATTAATTTTCACATATTTCACATATAAATAATAACTATAATTAATATAATTTTCACATATTTCACAAATAATTTTCACAACTATTAGAGTTTTCGTCATTCTTGAGACAAATATCATTAAAATTTGTTTAAGAGAAATATTTGGCCTTGTCATTTGAAGATCTATCTAAATATTGAATTAATGCAATTGATCTTTCAATTTTATTAGTGAGACATCATCAAAAGTGAATCATGATCCTAAAGTAGGTTTGTTAATAGGAGGTACTTATAGTCTTACTAGTTTAGTCATGACTTAACATCTTCAACCTCTGGTTTAACTTCTGCATGTGGTTAAGAAGCGTGTGGAACAACCATCATCATTTGAGACATCTGAGCGAAATTTGTAAGTTGTTCAAAGCTTTTCAAGCTTTCTATAAAAGAACCAGAATTTTGGCTGTTATTGTGATTTTTAGACTTATCTGAAACTGGCTGAAAGGTAGTTATAAATTTTTGGATGGGCATGGGTTCTTTTGTTGTGTCCATATTTAGGGAAGGTCTTTCATTTAGTGGAGAAGTTAGTAGTCTTTTAATTTGTAACGGTTTAGAAGTTAGCATAATGTCTTTTATATATGGGTTTGGATTCGAAGATTTTGATGGTTTTGTAAGAGTTTGTCTAAACAATGGACATGACATTTTGAAGACTTCTTCAAAGTCAGTAGCTTCAAGAGCAGATGGAGTGTTATAAATAGATTTTACGACTGGAAATGTCGAGGGGTATGCTTTATATATAGCTTTGGATTGTTTTTTAGCCATATCTGAATCAATTTTTCTTCTTAAATTTTTGGTAGTTCTCTTTCCTTCTTGGAGAAGTCTGGTCCACAATAATGCTAGTCAATTCATCATCTCAAATTAGAATCAAGTTCGACAGCTTGATTTAGTAGTTGTTGATGTAATTGTCATATTTGGAAATATATAGAACCAACATTTGAATTTAATCTTTCTGTCTGTTGGGTACAACATTTTATATTTGTCCATTTAGTACTTCTTCTACTAGAGAAACAGGTACATGATGGCTAAGTGTATTAATATTTGTTGATCATGAGTATGACCTTACAGATACCTCAATGATTTTATTGGTCTGAGCTTCCAAATGTAGAAAATGTTCCTCATATGATCTCATGATCATACAGGTAATAGTTTGAGGATCTCCTAAGGAATTGGAAAAATTATTGGCATAGAGCTTCTTGATTGGATCTATTGTTCCTTTCCAACTACTCTCAATAGTTTAGAGAGAACCTTTGATCTAGGCTTAGGATTTCTAAGACTAATCTAAGATCTCAAGCTATGATCTTCATCATGTTTAGGTTAGATCCTCGTTTGAGGTTGGCACTTAAATCTTTCCATATACTTTCTGATGAGCTCTTCTGGCCCTATATCTTTCCTTAGGCACTTCTCTTCATCGTGAGATATAATCTTTATCGTCACTATCAGCCTCTCTGCATCGTGGGACATAATCTTCATCGTCACCATCAGAATATTCATCCATCCAACATGCACAGTCTGAATCACATATGGATCTACATCCTAAATAAAATGTTTATTGACATGGCTGACATACATTTCACATCCATCATGGTGGACAGATTGGATTAGAGGACCACTAATGCCTTCTTCATAAGAACATGCAGGAATAATCATCATTATTAACCCAGAAGAGGCTCTAGATGATTCTAAGTTTTCTTCTCCATGCTTGTTGAAAACATACTTTATTGATCCATCTTTCAAACTTCTCAAGATTGGAGGAGTGGTAATATGAATGGAGCGTTGATAAGAACCATGAAATTTTTTCTCATAATTTATGATCCACTTCATAGGCATTAACTCTGCCAATTGTTGTAATGGCAACTGTAGTAGAATTTGGATTATTGTGGTCTCATTGTAAGACATGTCTACTATCATATAAAAGGCATATCATGTAAAGTTTGAAAAATTCAAATCTCATGGTTCTGCAACTCGTAAATGAAATGATGATGGACTATAACTATGATAGTAATAGGATCTTGCTCAATTCCTACAATTTGAATTTGAACTTTTAGTCTTGTAGGTAGAGTTGTATCATCGAGTTTGACATTTAATTCTGAAGCAATAGTCCTTATAATACTACCATCGTTGAGAATGGTTAGGAGGGTGCTAATTAAAGTATTCTAGTAAGATTTGTATGCCGTATCCAAGAGAGAAATTTGAGTTATTGTTAGAATACCTTTTCTTCTATGTAATGTTAGGATTATATAGATAGCTCCTATATGTAGATGTTTGTAATGTTGGTCTAGCCATAATGATATGAGTTTAAAGGGAAACTCTAGAGTTACGTATTGTTCTGCAGAAATGGATTTTAGGCCACATTTGGTCTAATTTGGATCCTTGGATCAATTCATTAAGTTAAGGTCTATGTGTGGTCATTAAGGAGTGAATAATCTTCGTAAAAGATCTAGATTTGTTATATAGACTTCATGGGCTTAATAAAGATAGCTTTGTGTCATGGATCTTAGTGTCTTCGAGTAAGAGTGTAATTTTTATGAGATTTACCATTTTATTGAAGAGAGCTTTCTTAAGGCTAGGAGGAAATTGTCCTAAAGAAACAGCTTAAGAGAAATGAATTGGGATTGATGAGGTCAAAACTTGACTCATGATTATCTGGGTCCTTTCCCACTCACTTTTATCAACAATAATTTTACCATTGCCACTAAAGAAGCTTTTAACTTTGATACCACTCGAGAGCCCTGGGATGAGCCAGGTAACCATGGCTTTGAATCTAAAATAGGTTATAGGAAATATTCATATAAATGATAATGGGTCGGGCTTGGATATGATATGATAATAACTATATATATTATCTATTTTTAAAAATTATTCATATATGGGTATGTATCTTTACCCAATAGAGTATACCATTAACAATATCATTTAAAGGAAAATGATATCAATATTCAAATTTATAACCATGTTCTTAGTGATAACTTTTTAATGTTTTTATAATTAATTGAATAAAAAACTTGTTACCTATGCTTATAATCAATAAATTACAAGTAATCACTAGATAATAGTTAAATTACATAATTTTTATCCATTAAGTGTTAAATTATTGTCAGTGAGACATTATTTAATATTTTTTATTAATAAGTGAACTCCGTTAAACTAGTGAGAGAGATAATATGTTTTTTATGTAACTCTTAAGAAGCATAATCATGAATCTGAGGAGAGTTAGTATCAAAATACTCATCCTTACTAGAACGAGGGGGCATAGGAGGTGGAGGAGTTATAGATCTCTCGAGTCCTCTAAATCCTAAAAGGTATGACATTTTAACTCTATCTTGATTAAGTGTCCTATACATAGCATTGTGGTTCCCTCTAATTCTTACTATGAGGGTAGAGAAAAGGTATTGAATAATGGGTTGGGGAAGTATCAAAGGAAAGTTCGATAAGAGTATAGGTACATATGATATATGGTCACTTGCAGGAGGAAAAAAATGCCATAATTGCAATCCCACCAACTTCAATTTCATAATCGTTGTAACACAAAAGGAACAATCTCAAAGCATAAAGCAATGTACACTAAGAAATATATAAAAATTATTGTTGTTTCTTTATTTTTTTATGCCTAAATTTAGTTATTTGTGAGCATTTAAAAAAGGGGAAGTCTCAAACCAGATTTCTTGATTAGATTATGTAGTTTGTAAAGAACCTTTAGTTAAAAGTTCAAATTATAAATCGAATGATACTTTGAGAGAAACATGTTTGTGAATGCTTTACTACTAACTTTTATTGTAGGTACAACATAACTTAAACTAGAAATAAAAACTTGTCCAAAGATAAGGAAGTCAGTAGGGACAAAAGAGTAAGGGTAGACATGGAGTTATTCTGGAACACAATACTAGGAAAATTAGACCATATTCTTAGTCAATATGGTGAGGAGAGAGGTAGGTTAGATAAACATGAAGATGTTATATGTATATATATTACAATTTTACCCATTTGTATCTACCAAAGTGGATTATTTTAAAGTCTATGATGAGGATGCTAATAATGCCTCTAACTATTAAGGGAGGAGGATGATGTCTCCAAGAGTGAACAAAGACGTAAATGATGAGGTGTCCAAAAGGGAAGAGAAGGTGGAAGATGATTCCGAGATTAAAGGATGATAATGATGATAAGTATATTGAGGGGCATTCCTTGAGTGAAATGGAGGTGGGCTTTGATAAGCCTAGTATGAAAAATACTAGTGACAAAGAGTGTATTGAGAGATACAGAGACAGAAGAATGTTATTCATTAGGAAGGTATTGAACATGTACGTGGCAGAGGATAAAACTAGTGAACAAAGGAAAAAACCTCTTCTATACTAGAAGTGCCATCAAAGATCGGACGTGTAATATGATTATAGATGATAAAGTTATCTAGTATGGCTAGTATAGAGTTGGTGGAGAAGTTGGGATTGTTGACTACAAAATACCTTAAACTGTACAATTTACCACGATTGAATAAGAATGGAAAAGATAAGGAAACAAAGTAAGTTTATGAAGATCAACTTAAGATCTATAAAAGTTTGTAGGAGGATTAAGGGGATGAAAGTGAAACCAAATATATAGGGGTAATTCAAGTCTTTTGAGAAATGTGAAAATGAGAGATAAACAAAAAGGGAATAGTGTGAGTATGTTAGAAAAATTATGAGATGTGGAAGAAGTATAGAATGAGTTTGGTAGAAAAATTATGGGATGTGGGAAAATTACTCTTGACCAAATATTAAATATTTTTGGACATTATAGACAAAGGTGCCAATTTAAGGATAAATGATTTGGGAGAGAGGACAAATGATAGAAATGTGGTATCAACTCAATCTACAAAAGGTTTTGCATGGAGAAGATATGAAAAAGGGCTTAGACAACTTATAAAAAAGTTTAGACAAACGTCAAAATAAACCAGAGATATAGAGTTATAGAATGTAATTGGTTCCAAACACCAGTGCAAACCATCATCTGTCTTTAAGTTAGGTTTACAGACTAAGGTTTCAAAGGAAAAATGATATTGGAGTTTAACTTCTAATTGGCATTAGACTCATCTTAGAAACATACACTTAGAGTTCCAAAGCAAAATTGATGTTGGTTATCTCTAAAACAATTGTAGGACTCATATTTTAATTAGTTAATAATGTTATTTCAAGATATTATTTTCTTTTTATAACTCATATGATTAGGTGCTTTATTTTGTTTAAAATTTGATATTTGTGTTTAGATAATGATGATCATCTTTCAAAGTTATTTTTTTCTAATTAGATTACATCCCCGTTATTATTTCCTTTTAAGATTTTAGCTCTTAGGGTTTTGATGTTACTATAGTTTTAAACCTATATAGGCTATGTTATAGATGTAAAAGGGGGATAACTGTTTTTGGATTAATCAAATTAACTTTAAGAAGTTTTTATTCATCTTCTTTTAGAAATATTATTGGATTAGGTTCTCCATTAACTATTAACCTTATCTAGCTTGCTAATGACGATTAAACTTAGAATCTTATCACTTTCAATCTCTCTCTTTTTTGGAGTATAGCAATTCATATCCTTATTTCTTGTTTTTTTTTGTTTTTTTCTTAGATTAAACTATTGCCAATAGAATGGTCCTAGGTTCCATCATATTGATATCAAATTCATCAGTTTTATTAGTGAGGATAATATCAATCTTGGCGTACTTTTTGGAAAAATGGAGATGTTATTTTTATAGTGATTGTAGACATATCTATAGAAGTTGTTAATTGAAACAATGCTTATTAAGTAAATCCAAAAAACATGGGGTTAAAAATTTTTGGGCTCTAATCTTAAAGATTTAAATTTTTTTGCTTGTCTGAAATATATCAATTTCTTTATCTTACTGGTCAATATCAAATGGAATCAAATAAATACCAACAATTGGTATCACCTCTGTTGATATAAAGTGAAGAACCATAATGGTGTCTTTAATAATTAATTTTAAAAGAAAATTTACCAAGAGCCCTTACATGAGCCAAATAAGGAAATTGATATCAAAAGACCAATAAGTGAATCAAATGAGAAAGAAAGTAGGTAACCATTGGCAGTATATAAAATAAGTTATACATTTACTTTCATATTAATATTATTTGAGTGTATTGAATTAGCATGCATATTTTGAAGGAGAAAACATTGGTGTATTTACCTAATAGAGAAATAAATTGATCTTCGAAATTTTTATATAATAGTATTTTTTAAAGGGGGATAGAAAAGTTTTTTTATTTTTCTTTTTGATACTTGTAGATTTATATATGTTAATTGATGTTTTGATAATAATAGAACATAAGTACTATTGATGAGTTTATTATTTTGATGAGAAGCAACATAAGAACATGACGTAGCCATGATAGTATTTTTGAATTTGGAAGGGGAAGTTTTTATTTTTCCTTTTTGATGCTTATAGATATGTTCAACTAAGGGAAGTTTTAACCGATGCTTTGATGATAACAAAATATAAATACTACTAATGAATTTATTATTTTGATGAGAAGTAATACAAGAACAAGATGTAACCATATAATAGTATTTTTAGAAAAGGGAGAGGGAAAGATTTTGTTTTTCCTTTTTGATTCTTATAATTTATATATATTGAAACAACAATTGATATATGTAACTTAAAAGAGCTTCAAGAGAATTCAAGTGAATAACTAAAAACAAGAAGGACTTGAGCATATCAAGATTTTACACAAATTATTATAATCCTTCTCATAACCTTATACTAACCATTTCAATGAATTAGGAGCTCAATCATTATTTACATATAACACATAAAGTATAAATTGTTCTTATAATCAAGAGAAATTATTTTGATCTTTAAAGAAAATCTCTTAATCATTAAACAAACATTTAGGAACTTTTATAATGGTTCTGACTCAAATTTTCATCAAAAGAGTTTTTTAATGTTTGAAATAATATAAAGGATTAAAAATTAAGTTTGGATGACTTAGTAAGTGAAGAGATAATGTTTGACATTTACATAGGTTAGATTGTTCATTATTCAGATATTGTACATTGATTATATTGTTCATAGACTGAAGCGTTACTTATTAGCTAGTATATACTCTATTTGAAAAATTAGCAAGAGGGGACTTTCTATCCAATTAGGGATTCAACTAGCTAATACCCCAGCTGGTAGTTGTCTGATTAGTTGAAAGAGTTAACTGACTAGTCAAGCTTTCCATAAACTAGTTATAGTTTGTGTTTAATGAATATTAGAGTTAGTTTTATATATAAATAGATCACAAATGAGTTATGAGAACATTGAACATAGTAGAGAACTGTTAAGAAGCTTGAGAGCGCATATGTGTATTATATAACTATTATGGTGCTTATTAGTTAAAGAAGAAATGAAGAACAAAAGAGGGCGAGAAGAGTTTAGAATGCCAAAGAAAAATGATAAGGAAGAGAGAAATAAACGTAAGAGTGAGAAAGTAAACATTTTGTAAAGAGGTTACATGGCTTCTTATACTCTAGTAACTCAAAATATTTATCTCTTTTATACATAACAATTACACATATTGAACATTTGTTCAATGATACAAGTAAAAGAAAAATGTTTTAATTTGTATAACTATGCTATTGTTGTGATTAACGAAATTGCTTAAAAACACATTTTGAGTGATAATTTTTATTTTAAACAACGTTTTATACAGGGTTACTTATGATAGATCAAAACATTTGTAAGAGTTCATCTTCACTCGTGAGAAAGAAGATGTATGAATATTTTCTCTTCACCTATTAAAAGACGAAAATAGTAAAATTTTAATTTAAACTTAGAGAGTAAAAATAAGTTAAAATTTTATTTGATTGAATCACTACATATCAAGTTTATCTCTCTTTCCTGACTCTTTTTTTATTGTTACTTAATTGAATATATTAAGTCCTAAAGGTGAGCTACAATGTCACAAGTTACATAACAATTTAAGATCTCAAAACAAGGCAACTTATTACATTGGAACTATTAAAGGAAAATCAGAAGCACACTATAAACTTAACGCACTGCACCATATGCTTCTATGCTGAACAACTGAAAGGGAACATTGTGTTGGGAATTTAGACCTCCCAAACCCACACCCAAGGATATTTAATAGACAAAAATATCAGAAAATAACAACACAAG
>JANSVA010000008.1:17660486-17670828 GCA_025504915.1 Erythroxylum reticulatum | reverse complement strand
AATAAGAATAAGAATAAGAATAATAACAACAACAACAACAACAAAATGAATTACAATTATAAAAAAGTTCAAAATGTATAATAATAATAAATTCGAATCATAATAAATACAAAATAATAATAATAATAATAATAATAATAATAATAATAATAATAATAATAATAATAATAATAATAAATCAACAAAATAAATCAACAAAAAAGGGAGGACAAGGACAACGTGTCTCTGTCCCCCTGTCCTCCCTTTTTGGGAGGAACAAAAAAGCTTATCCCTGTCATCTCAAGACGGTGGACAGAAACTCGAGGACAGCAACCAAACGTCACACGGAGACAGGATTTATATGTCTCGTCTTCTGTCCCCTCTAACGGGTACAGGAACCAAACACAGGGTTAGAGTCTACGCGAGCGTGAGCCCTGTAAACACTCCCCAGAGTTTCGCAGACATCGAAGAGCACCAACCAAGATTTTGGATAAACCTGCCAAGTCAATTGCCAGAACTGTCTCTGAGGAGTCTGCCAACTGAAGCCGAGGAGGAGGAACTAGTACAAGCTCCATCTGTGTTCAACTTGACTTACCTGAGAGGAGGTTTGCACCATCCTATGAGTTGCTCGTAGTGTTGGGGATGTTAGGTTATAAAGTTGCTTTGCTAAGTGGTTGACTTGTGGATCTGACCTACATAAGACAAAATAACAGAAATAGGTGAGGATGACTAAATAAAATAAATATAAAAAAGGGACCCATTACGCCAAGCCCATAAGAACCAACAAGTTATGCCAAAAACAGTCGACCACTCCTATCTCAACACTCGTCTGTGGCCGTGGAGATTATTATAGAGCCATTGGTGGAGTGGTAGAATGAAAAATTCAGAATTAACAATATTCGGCGGAAATGAGTTCCACATTTGTCGGGCTCTAACGCAGTCTCGAATCGTATGAAGAGAGGATTCTTTGAAGCCACAGTGGTAATAAGACCCTCCGTTGTGAGATGTTTGCAAACCCTATGTTGGTTAGTCAGTAACCTATCTTGTGCGAGGAGCCAGAGGAAGGACTGAATTCGTTGTGGGCCAGGTCAGTGTCAGATGGCCTTCCAAAATCCAGTAACCCTGGTGTCCTCCTAATCCTTAAGCATGGAGTAGGTAGAGGCCATAGTAAAATGACCAGTGTCAGACATACCCCAGTATAGCTTATCCTATCCTAGGAAAGGCCTTGGGAGGAATGTTCCAGCTATCAAACGACATATGTCCATCGAGAGAGAGCCTTGCAAGGCGTCCCAATTCCAAGTATCGTCAGAGTCCACAAACTGATGGACACTTAGGTTACTATCAAGAGCAGAAGGAGGGGTGGTAGCTTGGTGAATGAGAGGTCCTACTCCCGTGACCCAAAGGTCCAACAGAATCTAGTACGGACACCATCGTCGAGCACCCATTTTATACCTTAAATCACAATGTGCCAGGTAGACTTAATACTCTTCCAAACCATAAAACCACCAGTGGTGTCGATGGTGTTGGGGAGATGGTTAACGTCAAAGTTGTACTTCGCTGAGAGAACTTTGACCCAAAGAGAAGTAGACTTGTCGATCAAGGTCCATCCTAATTTGGCTAAAAAGGTGTCGTTGGTTTCCCTAATTCTCCGAATGTCGAGCCCTCCCATCGCTTTGGGTCTACAAACGTCCTCCCAATTGACTAAAGGAAGTTTCCTGACCCCATTAGTAGAGCCCCACAAAAATTGACATATGATCTTCTCTATTTCGTCGCACAAACGGCGAGGTAGTCGGACCGTTTGCATCGTATAATTGGGAATAACGCTATGATGGATTGGGCTAAGGTAAGCTAACCAGCAAAGGACAAAAAATTGGCAGACCAACTTGATAACCATTGATAGACCTTGTCCAGAATGTATTGATAAGTTCGCTTGGTCACCCGTTCATGCAGAAGTGGGACCCCGACATATCGACTGAGGTCGTTGGTCTGAGAGAACCCCAGGGCATTGCTTAAGCCACGGGACATCGGTGTAGAAATATTCTTAGAGAAATAACACCTGGATTTGTCCTGACTAATATGCTGCCCGGAAGCTGCACAGAAGGAATCTAAGGTACGACGAATCACCTCCTCTTGATCCATAGTGACTGGAGAAAAAAGGATGAGATCATCAGCGAAGAATAAGTGAGAGAGAGTCAGCCCAGTTTTACTCAATTTTATAGGCTGTCATTAGCCTTATAACTGCGTGTGTAACAGTTTGCCATAATCGTTCCATACACAGGACGAATAGGTAGGGCGAGAGGGGGTCACCCTGACGAATTCCTCGGGAGGGGCGAAAAGTCTCACTAAGCTCGTCATTCCACCGAACTTGGAAGGAAACCATAGAAATGCACTTCATGATGAAATTGATCAAAAAAACTGGCAAGCCCACGTAGAAAAAAGTATCTTGGATGAAATCCGATGATAACCAGTCATAAGCTTTCTCTAGATTGACCTTGATGGCTATAATGCCTGATTGCCCAGTTTTCTTGCACATAATGTGGATAACTTCTTGGACTATAATGATATTGTCCGTGATCAAGCGCCCAAGGATAAAGCTACATTGGGTAGGAGCTACCAGATCGTTGAGGAAGGGTTTAATCCGATTGACAATGACTTTGGTGATCGCTTTGTAGATCACAGAACATAACGCAATTGGCCGGAACTGCTTCATGGACGTAGGGGACGGGGTCTTTGGTATAAGAACCATGATAGTACAGTTTAACTAAACTTCCTAGGCTTCATGACAAAATAAACGCTGAAAGAAAACAGTCAAATTAGGGCCCACAATATCCCATTGAGATTGGTAGAATAACGCGAGAAGGCCGTCAAAACTCGGGGTCTTATTAGGCTCCATACTGAAGAAAGCCGTCTTAATTTCCTCCGGCTTAAGGAGTCGAGTCAGATCAGTAAGGGCTATAAGAGGGAGCCGGGAAAAATGTCCACGGATCAGTTGAGCAATAGGATAAGAGCTATCCGCCGTGTACAGGGTCGCGAGGAACTGTTGAGCGTATCGACGGATAACCTGAGGATCGGATAGAACATTCCCGTTAGCATCTTGAAGGGAAGTAATCCGTGCCTTTCGTTGCTTAGCCATAGTCATAGAATGATAGTATCGGGTGTTCCTCTCACCCTAACTAATCAACTGACTTCTGGACTGTTGATGACAGTAAATCTCCTCTTAGAAAAGGACCTGTTACAATTCCGTGCGAAAGTAAGATTCAAGATCGCCGAGAGAGCTAGCATTAGAAGTTTCCAATTGTTAAATTCCAGCAAGACGAGCTATGAGACGCTTTTTTCTATAGAAGATATTACTAAAAGTGGACTAGTTCTATTGTTAGAGCAGGTTCACAAAAAATTATATTTTACGACTGAAATCTGAACCGATAAAGGACCAATTCTCAACTATGAAATGAAAAAACTCGACATGCGATACCCTAGCAGACTAAGAGTGAAAGCATCTAATTTTCGAAAGGAGGGGTCCTTAATGATTCAGTGTCACGAGGAGATCGGTCCCTCGTCTTTAAAATTGCTTCAAAGTGTGGCAGAGCAGATATGCGAGCAGCTTACTGACCATGTGTTCCTGTTCTCGATGTAGTTAGCTATGTATCCATCGACACCATAGATATTGTTTGTCCGTTAGTTTCCGAAGCCTTTTTATGATTTCTCTCCTCGTTGCCTGACTAAGAAGAGAAATCACAAGTATTTTTAAAAATAAATAATTTATCTTAAATGTGAATTTTGTGTCTCAAAGACTCATCAATAAAATGGTTTCCATCAGAGTAGCAAAAGATTACGGGAATGTCATGTGATGTCTAGTATATCGTTGCCATTGCCAAGAAGATTCAAAAGAAAGAACTACTATTCATGAACAAAGAAAAGATATCACACGACCCCTTCAAAACAAAGAAACTAACCACACCATCATCAACTATCTAACCACCACGATGTAAACAGAAAACCCACACTTCATCTCAATTTTACATAACTATACACCTACACCGTAACCAACTACTTTAAATCAATTTCTGTGACCAGTCAGATAACTTAATTAGGTCAATTCGATCTTTCCCGTTGAAAAAATAGGGGAAAATCGAATGGAAACCCTAAAAAGTTTAAAAAGACAAACCAACAACTTCCAACTTCCAACTTCCAACTTCGCCACTACAAGCTTAGACTAATACCCAGAATCCTCCGTAAATCAGTAGTTGCATCCTCGTTCTTCTTCACATCATTATTCTTCATAAAAAACACTGGCAGAGGTAGAGAGCTTGGGGGCGGTGACGTTATGAACGCAGAACCGGCGTAGAACCCATTGACCCGGTTCGATCCAGTGGGTCTGCCCCTGCTCGGAGATGATTTAGGCGAACCGAGATCCAAAGACTCAGTCTTCTTAACAGACTGAGAAGTTTTATCCTGCAGATCTCCTCTTTTGGGAAGCTGAGGCTGAACCGGAACCGGCTGCTCCAGTTGCTGTCCGCGTTTAAGAATTTTGACTTCACCCATGAGAAATTTCTTGACCGGAACTTGCGCAGTGGTGGCGCGTGAAGGAGATGATTTGTTAGGACTCCTCCTTCGGCCGTTGGGCTTGGCCCGATTGGCGTTACGAGGTTGTTTCATTGAACGAGGCGGCGATATCAAGGTTTGGCGGTTCGACAGAGGGTTCTGGAGACAATCTTGTGGATATAGAATAGCGACTCCCATGATGTTCTTCTGAGAATATCAAACAAACGATGCTCCTTTATGATTTGAGAGAAAATGAAGAAAATATACTTCACAAATGCAAGCAAAAACAGACAAGGTTGGGAGTACGGTCTATGAAGAAGCTGCTTCACGGGAATAAAGTGTATGCTCCTTTTATAGACCCAAGCACAAGCCAAATATCTATCTAGGGCTCCACCTACACGGGTTTTTGATTGAGTCCTTGAGCCTGCAACACAACAACCAATCTCATTGAGGAGCCCTTGACCCACGCGGATGGGACCAAACCTTCAAAAATATATGAATGTGGATGAATAAGAACACTAGTGATCTTAGGTAAATGGCACAGAATATTTCAACCTTACGCGGATTAAAGAAAAAGTGTGTTTTCAAATTTAATCAAATATTTTAAAAAATAAAAATGAAATTAATAAATATAGAGATTTAAAGGATTTAATTAAATAATTATAAAAACAGATAAAATTAAAAATTTTAAAATATGGTTAAAATTTATTCTTATTTGTAAAAAAACATGAAGTTTAATTAAGAAATTTATTATTAAAATTTTTTATAATTTATTAAGTAATAAAATTGACTATTTTATCTATAAATTTATAAATATTTAATAATAAAATTATTAAAATAAATTAGATTCAAAGTTAAAAATTAAATTTAAAAAATAAAATATTTAAAACTTTTATAATTAAATTGATTAAGTTTTTAGTTATTGGTTTTAACGGTGAGGCAGTTGGGGGTCACCGGAGTTGATATCGCGTGAAGGGACTTTGTACTTTCGTTCTTAAGAATGAGGTGTCTGACGTGGGTGCGATGTTACCGGTGCCATTGTTATCCTTCAATTTCCATCCTGGCCCTGAAGTTCACTTTATTTACCAGACTACCTCGTTGACGTTCCAATTCAGCTGCTACCATGGTTGTAATAATGACAAGCGTCCTCCCCGTCACATTGAAATATAAAATCAAGGACTTATATTGCTTCTTACAATATTATTAAAGTCACCGTCATAAAAACAAACGGTGGGTAGGTACGTTATTACATATAAAGATTACGCCTATCCTATTTGTTCAAGTACGTTCTAAAACCAGAACAAGGACACCAATTTAGATTCGAATTTGGCGGAGTTTATAACACACGTCTCAAAAGTCGACTTCAGTAGCAAGTCTGTGATAGAAAACAGTAAATTGCACACTTTAATTACTTTCAAAAGGGCACTTCAGTAATTATACTCTAAGATGGGTACTCGATGACTTTCCCAACCACAGACACGCTTAGTTTGAAGACACGTCATGGACACGAACTTACTTGGTTGAGGAGTAGAGGGGATCCAAAGACGACCAGGAAAAAGGGCAGTCTTCTTTTGTTGGAAATCAAAAAGCGCGTGAATCGGAACCTATACATTGTGGTAATTAATTGAAAAGTAGAGGGGTATTTATGTAGCTGAAAAAGAGGCTGGGCCATTGAATGTAAGGGGACAGCTGGAGCAAGAAAGTCTGATACGTGTCAAGAAACAAATGGGATGACGTAGACGTCAGAGAAAGACGAGTAAGCTTTCGGCGGTTCACCGGGTAGAACCATGAACCGGCCAGTGCGTGCTTCGTGGAAGAGTAAGCGATTAGTTAGAGAAGTTGGTTTGGGAATATGGACTTGCATAAGCAACGGGCCTATCTAGAACCGAAGACGATTGTAAAAAAGATCAATAGTTTACGAAAAAACTTATAAATTTTCCTTATATTTTGTATGAAATAAATCTGTATTACCTTTATTAAATTTTGATCATGTAATAATTACAAGATATATAATAATGTGACTTAAGTATAATGAATTTTATTTTATAATCTAACCCGATTTTTATTTTTTCAAACTCGTTTTCCTCTAACCACCTTCAGCCATTGAAAATATGCAGTATTGTTCTCAATGAGAATATGTTATAACGTACTCTATTTGAAGAGGACTTCTATACTTTCGCTGTCCTTTTTGTAACATAGCAGTGAATATTTCAACATCTCTAAATACTTTGACCATGTATTGATAAAGACAACAATTCTATTTGGATATATTGTCATAAAAATTGAATTGTTCAAACTCCATCATACTTCCACCGCTTATCTTAAGAATAGTTCTCCTAAAAGTATAAAAACAAGCATTTTGTGTAATGAGATTTTTAAGAGTGTAGATTTATATTTAAGGACTAGCTTTAATGTGGAAGTACTGAATCGATTTATTGCTTGCTAGTCTTCGTTTTACGATTGGCTACTAAAGTCAACGATTAATCCATGTCTCAAACTCTAATCTTTGATGATGTGATTCACGTGAAGAAGAATGAACAAGAATGAAGAGAGTTTAAGAAAAAAAAGGACTTTTTCTCTTGGATTATGATGAATGTAATAATCATTTCCTCCTTTTATATAAGGACGATAACTGTCGGAAGTTACTTCTTGTGTAACTTCCAACAATTCCCACTCGGCCACATAAGTCACGAGTTACATCTTCTCCCTAAATTTCACGTGTCATACTGAGAATGGGGTACGCGACCATTTAAAGAACCAATAGTGTTATATTAAGTCACCATCTAACTAACATAACACTTTCACATAGTCATGATACCCCAACTCATCCAAAATATCACCAAACGCATACACTGTCTCTTTATGCTCATAGATATATCATATGATTATACACCAAGTATAATCGCCCGGGCTGATATGGTGATGAAGGAAAAGATTCTTCCTTAGATACTCATAATAATCCATCTTAGCTTAACTACTTTCTTAATGTGCTCCGTTGGACTGTATACAAGTTAGCCCTTGAAAAAACACACTAAAGTAGTAACACGAAGCCTTAACTTCATGTCATAGTTCTAAGTCAAAGGGTTTCGTTCGATTAGACATTAAAGTTTATAGGATCATACAGTGACAGAGAAAGGGATTTAACTGTCACTCCACAAGAGAGTCGTTATAGCACACACAATATGAAATGTGTGTCATAGCATAGCTCCCACTAAGTTAGGCATGTCACTCTTTTATCCTATTTAAATCATGAATCTAGTTTTACTTAAAAACTAATTCGAGATATTAGATTAACATACCTAATGCTAATCTTGACACTCGAGATTTGGCTTTAAGGCTTCAATGTGAAATCTGAATCTTTTACATCTGACTCATTAGAGTCTCATCTTAGACTTACTAAGGTGACTATTCAAATATAAAAACTTATCATGCATACTACACAAGTATGAAGATAACACAATATTACATACACTCAATGTTAATATTGTGAAGTCTCATCCTACTCGCTACTCAAGCATTAGGGTGATTGCCTGTATGATAAGGTCAATCAGAAGCCTAATATATGGTGACATTACAATGTACCTTATCATGTAATTTACGTACCAATAAATATTTGAGAAATAAACTTCTATTAAAAAAAACGTTACAATTGAAATCATGTCCATTATACAACAAGATATAACCCAATGGAAAAACTAATCCCTACGTAAACCTAAACTCATCACACGAGCCTTAAACGAATCTCGAGGAATAGGTTTCGTTAAGGGATCAGCTACCATCTTGTTAGTAGGTATATACTCTATAGCAACCTCTTTATTTTTTATGACGTCTCTTACAAAATGATAACGCCTTTTGATATGCTTAGATTTTCTATGAAACTTCGGATCTTTAGCAAACTGTATGGCTGCAGTGTTGTCACATAACATTTCAACTGGATTATTAACTTTAGGAGTAAGATTAAGATCCTGGAGAAAACTTCTTAACCATATTGCCTCCTGAGCGGCAAGACAACAAGCAACGTATTCTGCTTCCATTATTGATAATGATATATAGTCTTGCTTCTTGCTACACCAAGATATGGCTCCCCCTCCCAAGGTGAAAACATATCCTGAGGTTGACCTAGACTCATCCGAGTCACCACCCCAATCGACATCCGAATATCCCCTTAACCTTAATCCTGCCTTGATAGCCAAGGACCAAGTCTGAAGTACCATGAAGGTATCGAAAAATTCTTTTGACTACTTGCCAATGAGCAGGTCCTGGGTTGCTTTGGTAACGACTTACTAAACTAACCACAAAGCAAATGTCAGGCCGTGTACAGAACATAGCATATATTAAGCTTCCTACGGCACTAGTATAGGGAACATTACTCATTTTTTCTTTTTCCTTCTCTGTTTTAGGGCATTGATCAAGACTCAAGGTAAGACCCTTTTCTACTGAAGTGTAAACGGGGTTTGGAATAATGCATTCGAAAACGTTCCAATATTTTATTAATATATGTTTCCTAACTTAAACTAAGAAGCTTCTTGGGACTATTTCTAGTTATTTCAACACCTAGGACATACCTAGCTTCACCCATATCCTTCATATCAAAGACAGAGGACAACCACTCTTTAGTGGTCTTGAGTATCTCTATATTATTTCCAGCTAGTAATATGTCATTAACATATAAAGTGAGAAACAAAATTTCACTTGTTGTTCTCTTTACATACACACAATGGTCTTCTGAAACCATGGCTAAGCCAAAAGAAGTAATGGCTTCATAGAATCTAAAATACCACGATCTAGAAGATTGTTTGAGACCATAAATGGATCTTTTAAGATGACACACTTTGTCTTCTTGACCTTTTGATACAAAACCAATAGGTTGATTCATATAAATCTCTTCCTCAAGGTTACCATTGAGGAAAGAAGTCTTTACATCTATTTGAAACAACTCCAGGTCCAAATGGGCAACCAAATCCTGAAGTAAGCGAATAGAGGCAAATCTCACCACAGGAGAAAATGTCTCTTCATAGTTTATACCCTCTATTTGGGTATAGCCTTTCGTTACCAAATGGGCCTTGAACTTGTCGATCGTTCCATCCTCCTTACGTTTGATCTTGAAAACCCACTTATTTCCAATTGACTTTCGTTGGAGAGGAAGATCAACTAGTTCCCAAACTTGATTTCGTGTCATTGAGTCCATTTCATCCCTCATGGCATCCATCCATTCTGTGTGGTGAGGTGAATCAACAGCCTTTTGAAAAGAGGTTGGTTCCTCGATTTCCAAAGGAGTACAAAGGAATATTTTCTCTTCGATTTGAAAATATCGTCGAGGAATTCTTCCACGCTCACTTCTTCGGAGTTTAGGACCTACATTTATCTGCCCTGATTCAGGATCTCTCCCCTTATCTCTTGGAGATGTGGGATTTGGATCATGGTGAGAACCACTCCCACTATCCCCTTGAGATGTGAGATTTGGAACATGTAGACTATCTACAAGTTCGTGGTTTAGAGATGGAAGACGAACCTCATTCTCGATTTAGCTCTCTTCGGCAGAAAAAAGCTCGGTGACTTGGCGAGGAACTAAATTCTCCCTTTCACCGAGAGTATCCGGTTATAACTCATAAAAATCTAGGTCCTTTTTTATTTCACCTATGCTTGGGAACTCATCCTCAAGAAACTCCCTATTGCGGGAAGCAACTTCCGTCATGCCACCATTCGGGTGCTCACCGTACATAACATACCCTTTAGAGTGTTCAGGGTATCTTATAAACACCATTTTAGTGGCTCTTAGACCAAGTTTCTCATGTTTATCAGTTAGGTTGTGTACATAACC
>JANSVA010000008.1:17650283-17660386 GCA_025504915.1 Erythroxylum reticulatum | reverse complement strand
TCATGAATGTAATGCACACTCTCGTCACCTTACAAACACGAAAATCAAGAAAGACTTTTGTTCCTCATTTCCTTCATAAGCATATAAACATGACAAAAATGAGAGAATACTTTAAAGAAGAAGAAACAAAGTTTTTCGGTTTCCGTGTCAAGCATATTTAATGAACGTGTTCTGGTTTTTCATTTCCTCATCTGCACTTTTCAACCACATGATCTCTTCTTGCTTTTAAACATACAACAACCATTAAATGCATTTAGTGGTTTTACTGTGTATGAACATCATTTGTCCAATGCTTAGGTAATGAATTTGCCTTCGAACGTTATCTGTAAATATATACTATTGTTTCTTTGTTTTTTTAACGTAAAATGAATAACTTTCTCTGATTATATATATATATACTACTAATTCTTCATTTTTTCAACGTGAAATGAACAACGTTATCTGTATATATATACTACTGATTCATCTCATGCACAAAAACTGAAAAACTAAGCCGACTTTAGTTTTTCATTTCATATAATAAAGATATAAGTGCATGAATAACGAAACAGAAAAACAAGAGAAAAAAAGCATAAGATATTAACATTGTTTTCGTTTTTATATGACAGTCATATAAAACAAATACAAGAGACAAATCTATATTTAAAGTATGACGTGAACGAAAACTTGGCTTTGATACCAATGTAGATTTATATTTAAGTACTAACCTTAATGCAGAAGTACTGGATCGATTTGTTGCTTGCTAGTATTCGTTTTATGGGTTGGCTACTAGAGTAATCCATGCCTCAAACTCTAATCTTTGATGATGTGATTCACGTGAAGAAGAATGAAGAAGTATTTTGATGAATGTAATAATCATTTCCTCCTTTTATATGAGGACGATAACCGTCGAAAGTTCCTTCTTGTGTAACTTCCAACAAAGAGGATACCTAAACTTTTAGATATATTATAACTTTATATTATCAAATTTAGTTCTAAACTTATTGGATAATTTATGCTTTAACAAAGCATAAGATTTCAAAATATTTAATTTTAACTATTTTAAAGTCTTATAATTCCATATCTAATATGTTGATTGATTTAATTGAAACTACAAAGATAAGTTAATGTACGAGGTATAGTTATAGAAGAAATAAATATCTTATATTGGATATTCATCCTTACATAAATTCATACTATTATGAAATTAAGTTATAGAGGTATTCCCTAAATAATCTCATTTCATATAGATAATCAAGAAAATTTCAATCTTCCTGTATTAATCTTATTGAAATGCTGATACGTGTTGTTAGGAGTATACAAATTAAATTCTTATTTACTTTCAATGTATTAAACAATGTAGTATAGAGCAAATAAGAGTCGATTCTATGAACAAAGTTAATCTACTAATTTAGTTTGTTTATTATAATACCTATAAAAGGGACAATTAAATCCTAATTATTTCACTTATATGAAAGGAATTCATTAACAGAATGCAAACATCATCGACGCATTAACAAATAACTAAGATACAACATCAAAAATTAAGAAATTAAACTTATAACACAATTTTAAAATCACACAATCAATATTGAAAAGCTTGAAATTATTTTCTTTGTCAAAGAGTTGCAATTATTTAAAATATATATTGTTGGAATTTTTTAATGACAAAATCAAATAATACAAATATGAAAATTTCAACGATAATACATATAAAAGGTAACATCCAATTGATTATTAAAAACGCCACTCCAATTCACAAAATAAAGATGTCCATATTCATCCAATTATATTCACATATAGGATAAACATGATCAATGAACTGAAATTAGGAAAAATTCAAAAACTAAAACAATTATGATTATGAAAACTTACAAATTACACTAAGCTAATATGTAAATAAATAACAAGGGTTACAGTTTTTAAGACGAATAAAACCTTACAAATGAATAAGCAAGTTTTAATTTTAATTTAGCCACACAATTTGATACATTTGGACCATCTAAGTTATTTAACGGGTTAAGCATAAAAAACTAACTAGCTAGCTCCTACTTGTCTCTCTTCAATTTCTAGAATCAAGTCAGCTCAATTCCAACTCAAAGAGCATTATGAACTAAGAGATATACCTAACCACTGATAATTTATTCGAAGAAGAAATAAATTCTAGCTTATACATCACATTATAAATTATTTTAAGCCTCACATTCACATAATCAAGGACGTCTCCAATCATATAAAGAACATGAATTAGAACCAAAGAACTCATGAGTTTTATAAGTATTAAACTAATTGGTAATATGTCAATTAATTCAGAAAATTAATAATCCATGTATTTAAATTGCATAAAGAAACTAAAATTAACAATTAGAATCAACTAAGCATAGGAAATCATAAACAGTGGGAATAAGGGATTCAAGAAAACTCATTATCGCGCTCCAATTTCAGACCTTGGACTAGCCCTTTTAAGGTTTGAAAATTCACTCCACCAACCTTGAACCAGCTCAAAATAGTTAGGAATTGGTTCTCATTCACCCCCAATCACTAATTAGAACGAATCCTTATTTTAATCCGCCTTGGAAGAGTGTCAAACCTCTCAAAAACTCTCTTCTTCATATGAATGCTTGCTCATTTTTCTCTTCACTATTTTTTCATTTTTAGAGCCTCCAAAACATGACCTAAACACTACACATTATTGTGCTTTGATGAGTTTCAACTTATCCCTTCCTCTTATCTAATACATTTTAAATGGATTTGGAGGTTTCCTCTTATCATTCATATGGGTGTTTAAGATAAAAGCTGGATTTTTGATGCCTCGTTGCATGTAATCTTTTCCTCTACATTTTTTTCCTATAATTCTTTACATTTTTTGGATTCTATGTTTTATCTTCTGCTTATTCTGCTACGTCGTTTTATATTGTTTTCTCCTTTGCTGGCGCATTGGGTTTTACTTTGGTGGGCTACATTCTGCTTGCTTGCTAGCCTCATTTTGGTGGGGCTACTTCTTATTTTTTTGGCCTTCCTTCTACACTGTGTATCATTTGTCCTTTTAGTGCTGCGTTTTGGAGTTATTCTCTGCTACATTTTGCTTAGATGTTGCATTGTTTCTCTTTTCCTCTGTTTTGTCATTTTGTTCTTTAATCTTCTTAGTTATCTTTTAGTCTTTTGCTATGCGTTTTATCTCTTTGTGTTGTGCTATCATTTTGTTCTTCTTTTGTTGGCATTTTGATCTTATCTTATCTAGTTAGATTTTCTTTTAGCTTCCTTTCCTTTGGTTCGCTAAGCCTACAAGAAAATATTTAGTATCATTTAAACCACTTTTAGATATAAAATATAAAATATGTAATTAAATTAATCAAATACTTAATAAGAAAATTCAATAATTTAAACCAAATGTGCTATATAAATAATTTCAAACAATATGAAATAAGGGTGTAAAATGTACTATCATTTCTACTAACTAAATTCTCCCACATGTAGCTTTTAGTCATCTTTGATCGTAACAGCACTACAATGCAAAATATGAATTGAGTTTATCATCGTACCTCACATAGAAGAAATTATATTAAGAAAAACTGAACAACAAATCAGAAAATTTATTTATGAAAATCATAATGTAGCATTTTCACAATCGGTTTAATCATCAACATAACATCTTTTAAAACATCTTCAAAATTTCAACGTTAACCTCACACTTTAAAGACTTTCACAACTTATCTTAATAAAGTTAGTCTATAAGCAATGTCAGTATATTAATTCTACATGTAATGCATCCTAATTTGACTTGAATTAAAGTTTTTTTTTTCAATTTTTTAACTAGCTCCTAACATAATAGGCACACTACCCTTGTGCTTGGTTCATCTTCTTATCTTACTTATGATCTTAAAGGAGTATTTAGTCCCTTGTCCTTAAGTGTTTTCCCTTTAACCATTTTTTTGGTCTCAAAAAGACACTTGATTATCCTCAGTAACCATTCTTTTGGTATCAAAAGGACACTTGATTATTAACAAAAACATTTTCACAAGAAATTAAATTTTCAAGGTCACTTTAAGTATTTCTCTAGTAATCAAAAGTAAATGAAATGTACCAAGGACACTAGACAATATTAAGTTGATTAACAGTTTAACCTTAAGGCCATGTATATAGAATTAGAATAAGACTTCTAATGATTTATAAGCTACATTTATCAAATGAGGTCAATTCTCTTAAGTGTGAGCCTAAAATTAAACAAAAGAGTTTTAAAAGTTGTTATGTTAAAGAAAATAACCTATGGAACTTGTTAATCCTTCAACCATAAGGTTAAATTTTGTTGTTCTTTTAAAGGTTATTGTGGTAATAAAAACTAAATGTGTGCATATAAAACCAATTAATTTCAAAACTAACTATCCTAAGCAATCCAATTTCCTAGATAATAATTTTTTTCAATTTTCATAAAACGCACACAAGTTATGTCTTTATATCCTCCCACTCTTAAATTTTACATTGTCCTTAATATAATAACTAAATGTAGAAAAAGAAATATCCAAGCGAAACAAACAAATAAAATAGAAAATATTTTGATTTCATTTTTAAGAAAATAAATACCTATATAAGATAAATATAAGATAAAGAGAAAGAAATTAAAATATGATTTTTATTGTCGAGTGGCACTTTAAGTAGAGCCTTTGGTTTATGTTGTTGACTTGACATCCTCCTCCACTGTCAAGGTGTTTATTTAGTACTTGGGATGGTTTGAGTAGACAATTTCCTATATAATTGGGTGTCTTTATTACTTATACTATTACAAATTTGTCTTATTTGAGTTTCTAAATGTTGTAGATGTGCATCTGTCTTCTTTTGAAATTCTACCCCTGTGTGTGTACTTGCCCAACCTGGTTAGCTAATTGTTTCACCATATGTTCCAAGGATTGACTAGTGGGTTGGTTTTGAGGTGGGCTAGGTATAAAAGAAAAACTTTGATTAGTTTGGTTACTCACAAAATTAGGTAGGTTTGTCCTAGGTCCATATCTAAAGTTTAGGTGATCTTTTGAACCTTCATTATATGTGTTTGAAAAAGGTCATAATTCCTTTGTGTTTGGCCTAGATAACTACCCACAACATTCACATCTTGGACTTGTAAAGAAGGACATGCATTAGTCACATGAGTAAAATTAGTGCAAATTTCACAAGCATGAGCTTGGATAATACCACCAGTTATAAGTTTCAATGTTAAAGTACTCAAATGAGTTACTTATTAAGAATTTTCCTTTTATTGATCCTGAATGCAATGCACATCTATTTCGTTAACTCCCCTAACTTGATAAATCACATTTTTAGTTCCAAATTGTTGTCAATTTTCAGTCATGTTATAGATTAATTGTCTAGCTTGGGAAGGAGTTTTATCAACTAATTCCCCACCATTAGTTGCGTCTATCACACTCCTATCATGTGGTTAAAATCCCTAGTAGAAATATTGGATTAATAATGGGTCACTAGTCTAATGATTGGGGCTACTATCGCACTTTTGTCTAATTTCACTTATTTCTTTCCTAATTATATATCTTGTTTTACTAGTTGGATAAGGAAAGCTCTATGCAATTCTGCCCTTGTATTTATAGATTTAGGAGGAAAATAATATAACTAATCTTTAACAAAATCATGCAATGACAATGGAAAAGTACTTAATTTCACTTGTTCTTCATCAATTCCTTCAGGTCTCATAGTAAAACAAACAACCAAAAATTCTTTTAAATGCTTATGAGGATCCTCACCTACACTTCCATAGAATTTAAGGCAATAAATTTAAAAAAAACTTGAATTCATCTTCTAGAATCTTCCTAAGACTAGGAAGAAAATGTATAAAGATTGATCTTCTAAATTAGGTTTTGAAAGTTATTTCAAGGTAGTTGTAGCCATTTTTATCCTTGTGTCTTCCTATTCCAATTTGATTTGTATGTTTGTTCCTTTTCCGTCTCTTAAGTTCATAAAAATTACCTTCTCTCTTCTTTATCTATTTTCTAATAAAAAATTAGTAGTTATGATTCAAAAATAAATAAATAAATAAACTAGGCAAATAAAACTTTCCTCGGCAACAGTGCCAAAATTTGATACGTATCGTTAGGCATATAAAAATTAAATCCTTATTTATTTTCAATTTATTAAATAATGTAGTATAAAGCAATTAAGAGTTGATCCCACAAAGAAAGTTAATTTACTTATTTAGTTTATTTATTATAATACCTATAAAAGAGATAATTACATCCTAATTATTTCACTTATACAAAAGGAATTCATTAACAAAATATAAATATCATCAACGCATTAACACATAACTAAGATACAACATAAAAACTTAAGAAAATAAACTTATAACACATTCTTAAAATCACACAATCAATATTCAAAAGCTTGAAATTATTTTCTTTGTCAAAGAATCATAATTATTTAAAGTATATAATGCAAAAAAATTTAATGATGAAATCAAAATTTCAATGATAATACATATGGAAAGGAACATTCAATTAATTATTAAAAATGCCACTCCATTAGGAAAAATTCAAAAACTAAAACAATTATGATTATGGAAACTTATGAATTATGCTAAGCTAAGACGTAAATAAAAATAGGTGGTTACGGTTTTTAAAATGAATAAAATTAAATCTAGGAATAAAAAACATAGATCTAACCTAATACTCACATATAAACAAGCAAGTTTTAGTTTCATTTTAGCCATGCAATTTGATATACTTGGACCATCTGAGTTATTTAACAAGTGTAGAAAACTAACCAATTAGCTTCTATTTGTCTACCTTCAATTTCTAGAATCAAACCAGCTCAATCTCAACTTAAAGCACATTATAAACTAAGAGATATATCCAACCACCGGTAATTTATTCAAAGAATAAATAAATTCCATCTTATATAATAGATTATGAATTACTGTTTTAAGCCTCACATTTACATAATCAATCTAATCAAATAAAGAACATGAACCAAAAATAAAAGAATTCATATGTTGTATAAGTATTAAATTAACTTGGTAATAAGTTAACTAATTTAGAAAATTAATAATCCACATATTCAAAGTGCATAAATAAACTAAATTTAACAATTAAAATCAACTAAGCAAAGGAAATCATAAACAATAGGAATAAGGGTTTCAAGAGAACTCATTATAGCACTCCAATTTCAGACCTTGGACTAACCCTTTCAAGGTCTGAAAAATCACTCCACCAACCTTAAACTAGATCAAAATAGGTGGGAATTGGTTCCCATCCCATTCACTCCTTGGACCGAATCCTTGCTTCAACCTACCTTGGAATAGTGTCAAACCTCTTAGAAACTCTCTTCTTCACGTGAATGCTTGCTCGTTTTTCTCTCCACTATTCAATCATTTTTACAGCCTCTGAAACACAACCCAAACACCTCACGTTACTGTGCTTTGATAATTTTCAGCTTATGCCTTCTTTTTATCTAATCCATTTCAAATGGATTTGGAGATTTCCTCTTATCTTTCACATGGGTGTTTGAGATGAAGGTTGGATTTTTGGTGCTCTATTGCGTATTATCTTTTCCTCTGTGTTTTTTCTCCTCTAATTCTCTGCATTTTTTGTAATTTGCATTTTATCTTCTACTTCTACTATTGTTATTTCGTCTTTATTCTCCTTTGTTGGAGTTTAACGTTTTACTCGGGTGGGCTACGTTCTGCTTGTTTGTTGGCGTCATTTTGGTGAGGTTGTTTCTTATTTTTCTAGCCTTCCTTCTATGATGCGTTTCACTTTTCCTTTTAGTGCTGCATTTTGGACTTATTATCTGCTATGTTTTGCTTGGCTACTGTGTTGCTTCTCTTTTCCTCTGCTCTGTCATTTTGTCCTTTTATCTTTTTTGCTTCCTTTTGGTCTTCTGTTGTACATTTTATCTCTTTATGTTGTGTTGTCATTTTGTTATTCTTTTGTTGGTGTTTTGGTCTTGTCTTCTCTGGTTAGATTTTCTTCTAACTTCCTTTTCGTCAGTCCACCAGGCCCACAGGAAAATATTTATTATCGTTTAAATCCTTTTTAGATATAAAATATAAAATTAAATAACTGAAAATATTTAGTACCATTTAAACCCTTTTTATATATAAAATATAAAATTAAATAACTTTAATAATTAATAAGAAAATGCAATAATTTAACTCGAATGTTCTATGTAAATAATTTAAAATAATATAAAATAAGGGCATAAATGCACTATAATTTCTACTGAACAAGTGCTTTAGTATTCTCCAAACTTAATATTTGCTTAGATTTAAATAGAAATTAATATTAAATCAATATTCTACTCAATACATATGACTATGTCATATAAATTCAATGGTAAATTTAAAGAAATACAAGTATTCATCATTTCATGGATTTTTATTACATCCCATATATGTATAAGATTTAACAATTTACTACCATCATTATCCTTTCACCAAAGGTTGATTTAGTTATCTTTGTATGGAACCTTATGAATCTCATTATATTGAGTATAAAAGGATAGTTTCAGTTATCTAATTTTGTATTCTTTTTACTTATATTAAGCATAAGTCTCCTTGCATCAAACATATACAAATTATTTATGTAAATTTGAATTAACTACTTTTGCTCAAGAATCCATTTCTTATCATATCTTAAACATTGTAACAATGTTGAATATGATTTCAACATTAAATACTCAAAATTATGAATTAGAAATATTTATGATCTCATGTCATGCATTAACAATACAATCATTTTTCTTTTAATGATAGCTATTTTCATATTATAACAAATGCCTTTAATTGTAATCCTTATTTGTCCTTCAATAGGCTAAATTTAGTGGAAGAATTCTTTCAAGGTGCTATACCTTTTGTTTTTATTGTATGCAACTATTCGTACTGTGCTATTATAGTATTGGCATCCATATTACATGTTATCATTAAAGTTTATAATACATTTGTCAACTCAAAATATCATCACAATTTTTCATTTATATGACATTGAGCTCTATAACTTTGTCACCAAAACCCTTAACATAAATTTATAGTAAGATTGCATAATAGATATGCAACTTTTCTTTATAAATTTGATAAATCTTCTCAAACCTAAGCTATGTCTAATAAATTTGGTTCATTAAAATTTAGTATCAACTATAATAAATAAAGGTAGTTTTTTACTCAAAGTAAAATAGATGTAAAGTAAGCAAGTAATATGTTATATTCCATGACAACTAAATAAGATTAGACCTTAATAATTTGTTTAGTTACTTTAACTATGTTATTCTAAATAATAGTTCTTACTACTATTTCTCTATTATCTCTAATAGGCTAAAATCATATTTAAATTTAGTTGATCTTAAGTTTTCTCAACAAATCTATTAAATTTAAATTAGGTAGATAACATCTTTATCAATCACATCCTTATGCGACTCTTAGATCCATTAAGTGAAAAATCTTATCGAAACCTATCTTATATGTTATTCCTATCCTTGTCTTTAAATTTATATGATCATGAGTTTGCTAATCAAATTCTTACAAATTTAGTCAAGCAAGACTTGTTGTTATTTTAGCATTCCACTCCTGCAAGACACATACCCGATATTTTGTATGATATCTGAATCTGTGCCTCACGAGGTTGACGTGCTAGAATACTCAATTAGTCAAAACTCAGTACAAAATTTTTTTAACCATAAACATAATATGTAGAAATCCATAACCAAATAGCTCCCGCTTTATTCGCAAACTTTTCAATAATAACAATACAATCAACAGAATTTCAATAGTCAGTTAGGGCTTATTACAAATACAAAACATTCAAGTCATAATGTCTTTACATTATAACATAAATACATTTGTATACATATTGTGCAAAAGTTTCTAAATACATTATTCAATATAAAAATTTCGGAATATATATACAATTTAATACGAAAATAGAGAAGTACAATACATATGCCAAATGATCCCGACCTCTACCTCTTACTAGAATGTAGTAGGTATACTCCCGTTTGCCTAACGGGGTATTCTTCTGATCCTAAAAATATTTGCAAATACTCAATAAGTGACCGTCATCGATGGCTCACCCAGTCACATATCACATAATTCACATTCACAACATTTCACATTTCACATTCAATGCACTTTA
>JANSVA010000008.1:17613839-17650183 GCA_025504915.1 Erythroxylum reticulatum | reverse complement strand
ACACAATCATTCACATTCATATGAGCATTCAGTAGTCAATCAATACAAAATTCAAAATAGAACAAACAATAAAATGAAACCATCTTGGTCTACTCATAGTACGCTCTAGATTAGCATTAGTTTCCAAATTTTGGAAACACCTGAATGTGGATATTTAACGTGCACAATCCATTTATGCAAGACACATGTTGCACACACATTAATAATGGCACACTTATAACCATTTATTTATGCACAAATGTATATACGATTATGTACAATACATGTTCTTGACAATCCAGGGCATATAATCAAAATTCATATCTTATCCACATTCTCATTTTATAACTCAATTACTTGTCATTTCAATTGTTTGCATTTTTTGCTCTCATAAAAAACAAATTCTCATTCACTATAACTTTAACTTTAACTTGGTACTAATTACTCATTTTCTTTGAATCACAACCACAATCATATAAACCCCTTAATCTCCATTATACACATTTCTTTGGCACTTTAATACCAACAATTCATTCACTATTGTTATTCTAACATTATATGATCATACAATATCCAAACTCTCATTCTTTCTTATAAATTCTCCAAGATTTCAAACCTTCTGGTCTATTTTCCATTATCCATAAGACAATTCAAATGAGGTAATTTGGCAAAACTTTCTTCTAATAACATGTTCCTTATTGTATTAAGTTTCTAATAACACTATATCATTTGATGTGGTACAATATTACAAAAGTTATACTCCAAATAATTTGGACCATTCTTTAACTATATCAGTATTCTATACCCAACTTCAAGCCAGATTCTGGAACTATGGAGACAGAATTTAAATTTGATTTCTTCACAATAATTGTATCCCTATGTCTCTATTTTAATCTAATTGAGAATCATTCCATTTCTATAACTATATAACAAGTTATGCCTAAAATACCGAAGCATGTTCAGTGATAATACTCCAGTTATCATTTTCCAGAACTCCTCATCAATTCCATTCCAAATTCATCAATCAATCTCTCTAGAATGATTTAAGATGGTTATAATTTTTGGTGAAGATGAAGATCAATGTGTTACGAGTCCAATTGTTCAAGTCCCATGTCATTTGGAGGTCGGAAGAAGAAGTTATAGCCAAAAGAGTGAAGGATATTCACATCAGTCCACTTTCACTGCACCTTCATTATCCACTATCGTGCAATTCCAATTACTTCTCCATTGTCACCCTCGTGCTTGTGCACGATGGTGAGATCCCTTGTGATCCTTAAGAGTCATAATCGTGCACACTCCCATCTTTTCAAACTTCATTATGGCCCTTCTGAAACAGACGTTTAGGTCAATGTTTCATAGCAATTTTAATAAGGCAAATAAAGGATTTAGGTAAAACACTCCTTTAAAAAGTTGTTCTTTTATGTCTTAATTTTCAAATGAAACCAATTTCATGCAATTTTGTTCGATATGCTGCAAGTTATGCTAAAAACACTATAGACTATTCCAAACCACGACAGAATCCACAATCTCAAATTCAAGCTAATTTTTGAAACTCTTAGAGGTAGAATTCAGTTTTAATTCCTTCATGAAAAATATAGCCATACTTCTATAGTTTAATATGAACTTAAAATCATCCCATTTGGATGTCTATAGACCAATATATGGCAAAATACAGATGCATATTCAATGGAAACACTGCATCTGTACATGTCCAACACACTTTAACAATGTTCATCTTTAACTCTAATTCATCTCTACATCAATTTATGAATCATTAATCATCATACACGTAAAAGCAAGACATCAAAGTATACATTTCTTTATCCACATTCCAGCATACATAAATCACCATTTTATATCCATTTAACCTTTAACTATCATCAAATATACTTCCTTCAACAAATCAAGAAAAGTTCATGCTTATACTTGTTTAGCTTCACTTTCTTCAAATCACCAAGAAACCCTAGCTTCTCCACATCCACGATCATCATTGTTGAAGGAGGAATAGATTGGGTCTTTTGTCAACAATAGGAGGATAGCAAGGTATTGAAGTGGCTAGTATAAGATTACAGTTAAAAATCACTTGGTAGAGGGTGGTAGGAGTTTCGTATAAGGACAGTAGTGAGGAAGATGAAAATATGTTTATTGAAAATGAAAGACAACAAAGTTGTCTTTCAAATGGGAAATTAGGTGGGTTTTGAAAACTTGGTGGGTGTCATGATATCTTCCACTCAAATGGTTTATGCTAAATAACACTTAGTTGCTTGGTCCATTTGTCTCTAATTTCTAATCCAATTTTTTCCCAATCTTTAGTGACACTTGTCATTAAATCTTAATGTCACTTATAAAAATTTCCACTACCATTGGACTTTTATTTGTACTACTATTCCTTAATTGTTCTATGATTTGACATTTTTCCTAGTCCAAAAATACCTTGAATTCTCGAAAAATTCACAAACTTCACCGAAAATTCTCAATCAATAAAATACATTCTCCAAATCAATTTCCAGCATATAAAAACCACAATTCTCAATGTAACACATTTGTAATTCAATTATACCCGAAAATATCAAATGAGTGCATGTACAATCATTTTATTGGCAGAAATTCAAATTCATGTGCGTGTATGCTACATTATGCATGAGTATGAAATATATTTTTCTTAATCTCTCTTTGATCTCACATGTACCAAATTTTTAGGGTTCTAACCCTTAGTATGAAAATGGGATGTTATAGTTATAAGACTAAATATATTTGAGTTAAAGTGGCTATGAGTTTACTCAATAAGCCTAATAATAAATAGGACTATATTTATTCTTATAACAACATAAGGTAACAATTATGTTTTAAACATGTACTTAATATTTTAACGAGGGGTTTAACTTTAAATGGTCTTTAAATAAAAATTATATATAAAATGTCATAAATTTAACATGCACTTACAATTATCAAACATGTATATGAACATGTTTAACTTATTATACAAATACAATCAAATTATTTCTATGGAATATAGAGAGAATGTTGAGAAATTTCTTATAGAATGGTGATACTTATGAGAACTAAGGGTTCAAAATAGCTTAGAAAGACATATGCAAACCTAAAGATTTGGGGGTTTTAGGTTTAAGATCCATTCAAACTACAAGCAAAGTCCTCCTTATTATTGTCTAATAAGGTAAACTTATAGGTGCAATGGATGCATATACATTACTTAAAAGACCAAAGCCTTTAGGAATTTGGGCTTAATATGAATATCTCATAGACAATGCATAACATACTCAGTTTAAAGGAAGTGATGTGTAAAGAAGTCAAAATCATGGTTGGTAATGGTAAGCAAACATAGCTTTGGTTTGATGATTAGAGTGAGTGTGACCCTTTATACAAGCTCCCTAGAATCTTTCATCTAAGGTACACGCTAAAACGTAATGGAAGGGCCAAGGAGTTAATAAAAGGAGATGAGTGGCACATCAGATTTAGAAGGCTTAAATGCTTGCAAAAAGCTCTACCCCAATACAGTATGAGGTTATGGAGGATAGAATGTTATGTACTAGGCATTCCTCTAGTACCTTTACTAACAAGACATCTTTTGAGTTATTCCTTTAACCTATGCCTAAGGTATCTTGTCATATATTGATTTGATTTAAAATAAACACTCTAAGGGGGCAATTGGCTCACAAGAAAGAATGAGAATAGGAATGAGAATGAATATAGTAAAGAATAAGAATGAATATAATCATTATAATTATGATAATTAGTTAAGAGGAAAGAATAACTACCATTATCATTGATAGTGAATAGTTTGTTAAAAACATTGAGAAATAAAATTTTTTTAAACTTTTGATAAATAAAAATGTGTTAAAATTTTGTTTTACATCAAATTTTAATACATTTTAACTAATTATATTTAATTTCTAAAAAAGATAATAATATAATTAATTAATTAAATATATTGTAGTTAATTATATTTTAATTAGTTATATTGTAATCGATTAGTTATATTTTGATTGATGAATTAATTCTATTGTAATTAATTCTATTTAATTAAAAAAATGCACTCAGAGAAACGAAACTCATTCCTATGATATATGAGGGGTATAGATGATTTCTCCAAAGTGAGTATGCCCTATAATTATAATATAAAACTAACCACGTGTATTCACTCCATACCTATTGATTCATTCCTAAACTCATAAATTAAGCACCCCCCTAAATCTATCATTTATCACGTGGTTAGCCATTCTGAGTAGGCTACGCATACTAGACAGGGTAAAAATCAACTGAGTAATCAACCTTCAATGCATTTTATAAATAGTTGAATTGGAGACAAGGGACTGCCTCTTTTCTCAATGTAGCTACACCGAAGACCTGTGGCATAATATACAAGTTGTTTGTAACTCCCTGGTAAAGATGAAAATTGGAATAGCATCATATGCAATGTCTCCGATACATCTCTTTTCGGTGATATTCTCACGCTACTAAAGCTAACTTTATGCGTAGGAATTTATAAGGTTTGAAGGAGAGAAACGAGAGAATAGGAATTTATAAGCTTCACCAAATTGATACATACACATTCACTTCCAAGGCTTTGGCCAAAATAAAAGAATACTTCCTAATCAACGTTGAAGGTTCCAAAGTTATAAGAAAATTTTCCATCAATTGGGGACTTAACTGACTATATGCTCACCAAGCCAGATTATTGATTAGTGGATCAATGTGATTTAAGACACCTTATGTTTGAAAGTATAATGTAACTCTCAATCTATTGAATTTAGCTTTTGGTTATCATTGAACAAAGTAGTCAACATTACCTTGTGTGTCTTCTTTGGAACTTTTGTAGGACTTAGACTTTACAATTTTTGAATGCATCATTTAATTTCCAATATATATATATATATGTGTGTGTGTGTGTGTGAAATATAGAGCTTGTTTGATTCTAATTGTTGACTTTTATAACCTAAAATTATATCTTTAACTTTGATAACTAAATTAGATTAAACCTATTAATTCCTATATAAATCAAATTCATATTCCAAATAGAATTTCTATTTGATTTGAAAAATGATTTTTAAATTCAAATTGAAAGTTAGTTCTAATTATCTTAACTCTTTTAATAAAATTAAAATAATTTTCAAAAAATTATTCTCCTTACTTATTATAATTGAGAAAAACTCCTTTACCAAAAATTGTATAAATAATTCATCCTAATCAAATTAAAAAAACTATTTCTAATGTAATTAGAAATATTTTCTTTAATTAAATAAGTATTTTTCTAATATTAAAGGAAAATCTTTTTAAAATTAAATAAAAAATTTAAATTTAATTAAGAAAGTTCTTCAGCTATTTATTTAGAAATTAGTATCTCAACTAATTAGAAAATCATTCCTAACAGTTTTCTAAAATAATATAAAACAACAATTTTCTTAATTAATAAATAAAAATATTTTCTAGATTTAATAAAAAATACCTTTATTATTCAAATCAATATAGAAACATTTTTAAATAAATAGAATAATTTTCTAAATAAATAAGATAATAAATTAAAATAAATAGATTTAATAAGAAATATTTTCTAATTTAATTAAGAAAACAATTTTATTAATAAGAAAAGAGTTTTATTAATTAATATTAATCTATTTGAAATATAACTAATTCTATTTTTAAAACAAAATTTCTAAAATTTAAATTAAGAATCAATTTAATTACTAAATGTAATCAAATTAAGCAAAACAATTGTTTATTTTGAAATTGAATTGGTATTTAAAATTATTTAAAATTTTAATTTGAATATGAACTATTCTAAATCGGATTACTTTTAATCTAAGAATAAGCCTAAATCATAGTACATCTCATTATCTTAAGTTAGGAATATTTTATTCCGTAACAAAACGTAGTTTCCAAATAGATCTTATTCTGATCCCATAACATCTTAATTCAAGCTTTGGAATATTATATTCCAACCCTAGAACATCATGTCCACATGTTCAAATACTCCTCTTTTTTACTCTTGAACCTGATCTCCCAAAAACCTTAGCCACCAATTAGACCGCCGCTACGCTTTGCTGCACTTACGTGACCATATCCCACTTGACCATCTCTTTCCTTTCCTTTTCTTTTTTTTTTTGAAAACAAGGAAAGCAAAACACTTAAATCAGCCCTCTAGGGTAAACTGCGCCTTGCGCATCTATACGGAAAAGCTCCTGGTCTCCTAACGGAGACCATCTCTTTTCTAAAAATGCGAGAAACTGCATCCGCTTGCAAATATCGGATCCACGTCGACATCTTCTCGTGCTCCTCTGCAACATCATGAGACTATTACCTTCTACCAACAACAGCATCCCAGAGAGAAGCACATCTGATAAATAACACTATCGCTGTTAAGATTTTCAACTGTGAAAGAAGGTGCCTCACAAGTATAAACCCAAAACTCAATTACAGTAACCAAAATCTCCAGCTACTATAAGCAACTATATGTTGCGACGTCTAATACTTTCCATCAGCAACATCACATTCAAGACAACAGAAAAGCAATTTAATATTTGTTTGGTTGATTTTTTGAAGAATAGGTAAATACTTTTTTTCATGACAAAAGTAAAAAAAGAAAGATTGTTTAGCTGAAAAATAGAAAGTAACTTTTAAATATATATCGTCTTTTTGATAATTAAAATAAAATTTTTTAATAAGCTTAAATTTAGAATTTCTTAAAAAAGTATTTTTTAGGTAAATTTTTTAAATAAATTAATGAGCCTATTTGTAGTCACTTTTGTTTTTATATTTTATACATAATTCTCATAATACCCATAAATACATCTTCACGCTTATATTTGAGATTTATATAATATTATTTGATTTTTTTATATGTTTTAATATTTATTTTTTATATTAGTTTTACTTATTTTAAAATTATACAATAATTAATATATTGTATTTTGTATATTATTTAATATTTTAAATAATATTTATATGTATAAATAATTTTTATTATAAAATAAAATATATTTAAAATTAAATTTTTATATTTTTATATTATCAAATAATTTATTGGATGAATCTCTTTAAAAAAAAAGTTATTAACGCTAACACAATCAACCAAGAAGCATTTATGGTTCATAGCCATAAAATCGTATGGTTTCCACTAAGTTCAACCCTTCGTAACTTCTCGACACCACTTGAATTTCAAATAAAAAATAACTCTAGCATATGTGTGGCCAGAGAAAGTATAGGACTTAGATGCAGTTGAACATTTGTAGGTTCTTAGAAAAATTGATTTTGGTTGGTTTCTAAGATATTGAATTAAATCTTATTTGTTTCTACAAAAACTTCGGGTTTGAGGCTTTAATCTTAGTTTTCACATTCCAAGAACATTAAATCATATCCAAACCTAATCAATGTTTATAACAAATTACAATTTCAATTTCAAAATCTAATATTAATAACAATCAAATCATCTTTGATACCACTATTAAATAATTGAGATAAGGTCCAATTCTGCACACAATAGAAAAAATAATGATACTTTGTTATTTAATTTTTTAAAAGATAATACTACTTTATATTGCGTAGAATGATTAAGCATGACCACAGTAAAATATACATATAAATGTTACATTATTATACAACTTAATCGTTTTTTATGCAATTTTTCTAAAATTATTTCTGAAATTGATTCATTGCAATTATTATAGTTGCATAGGTGTCTAACGCATCCACACAAACTGGTTGAAATAACTTTACATCTAACATAAAGAGGAGTAAGCAAGAGCTTCCACTTACTCACAATAGAACTTGGACCTTTTGATAATTTAGTTAAAACACAATTTTAATTTTAATTAAAATTTAATTTTAGTTACAATTAATTCAAATTAAATACTAATTAACCTCAAATAAAATTTAATTTCTAATATTGATCATTATTTTTCAAAAAATCTTATATTAATCATTATTTATTAAATATCTCAATTTAAATTTTAAATTTTTTTTAAACTTTACAATACTTGATTAAATTATTTTTTTCCCTCATCAATTGTTCATCTTCAGTGATTATTTAGTTTTTAAATATATTGATAATAGATATAAATTATAACCTTAAATTTATCTAGAATTAGATAAATTAAATCTCTTTAATTTATTTTTAATTCTCTAATTAAATAATTATATTTATACATCCAGATTAGTATCTAATAATGTATTATTATTAGAATATTAGGAATATTAGATAAATTAAAGTCAAATATTAGGAATGTTATCCTAAAGTAATTGGACTAGCCTTTCTTGAATGATTTTTTTGGTATAATTCAATCTTTTTATCACATAATGCCCCAATTAGATGTAGAGTATAAAATTAATGTCTACTTTATTTGAGCTCAATCATGTTAGATTTTCACCAACAGTAATTTTTTATAATGACATTTGAAAATTATTTTCAAAGTGTTATTATACCTTGACCAAGGCTTCCTAAATTAATACTAATTGAAAACAACAAAATATTTTCTTTAGTTACTTTAGGATAATGAATTTTATATTGATAACTCAAAATTCTTTATATAGTTTATGTTATATTTAATGACTACCAATTGAATTATCCTTGACTCTGATAGGTCATAACTAGTATCAAACTATAACACTCTCCATAAAAGATATTTTGCAGATCTCAAATTAAAATATCACTTGTATAATCATCACAATAAAATTTTTTATAGACACAAAAGTAATGTTTTAAATATAATTTTTATATTGAGTTAGTTTAATGAACTTATTCTCTAGCAAACACTCAAATATTTGTTTTCTTGTTTAAATATTTTCATATTTAGTTTATAAGATCGATTACTTTCTTTATGAAAAAATATGACGATTATGAATCTTTTATGCTCTATTAATGCCCAATCTTAATAAAATAATGGATAAAAATTTATAAATAATATATAAATATAATGTGAATGTTATAATTATAATTTTATTTATAATGTATATGTATATTACGAATTTTATTATTTAGATCATTTAATTAAACAAATGTATAAGATAAAAAATATTTTGTATTTTGAAATAATTATCTCAGAAAAAATTACAACTAGCCGATTTATTATAAGAGATAAATTAACAATATCTACTTGGTTTTAAATTTAACAGCAAATTAATTCAGCTACTTTGGTAATATAAGGCACGTACTATCGAAAGATCCTATTACCAGAGTTAACTATTCATGCCCATAAGCTGCAAAAAGCAGCGTGTGAGGAATAGTGGTTAGAGGGGACTTGATTTGACTTACAGTACTCCGTGTGTCGAAGAAGGGTTTGGTACATGCCTAGATTAGGCAAAAGAAGGCTCGAGTCTTAATCTTTTGCTCAATATACAGTTGAAGAATTTCTCTGATAGCTATCCGTGTTCAGTTACCAGGATTATATATGAATATAAAAATGGCTAGACCTAAATAGTAAATACGAACCGTGACCGATGTGAATTACGATATCTCCAATTGTTAGTTTTATAGATGGACTGTTCGCTTTGCGTTTTTTATTGGAAGTTGTTGGTGATTTCCAACGTTATCTAGACATGAGATTTCTGGGCACGTCGGTATCCATCAGGCACATGCAGCTGTGAAGATCGAGATCTTAGTGACTGACTTGTATACTATATAAATCCTCTGAATGTTTTCTTGCCAAAATCTTTAAATTAATCTGTTTACTTGCCATTAGTAAAATTTCTTATGATATAGAATTTTAGAGCAATTCCGGAACCTTCTCTAATCTCATCATCCTGTCTTTTTCTACTTACATATATATTCGAATTGGTTGAATTCTGTCGTCACTGTCCCTTGTAACATTGTGAAACTAACAGACGATAAGAGAGTTAATGAGGGTAAAGGACGTTTCTAGCTTGCCAGGGACATGCATGAAGTCCAGGTCTTTTGGAACAAGGTGGCCCGGCCCTTCGGTTGGGTTAGACGGAGATGTCATTTAAATCGTGAATTGAAGATGTCATTGGGGTAGACCCTAGTTATAATATTCCGATTAAGGCCAAATCCAACATTGAAATAAAAATGGCATCATTGTTTTTTGTATAAATGTTTGAACTCTGGTTCCCTTACCCTTCATTCATATCTACATTTTGTTGTTTCAGAGATTTTACTTTAAATGGGAGGAATTGTTGAATGGACCATGATGAAGCTGACTCGTCGCATTGTAGTGTTGGGTGGAATTGTAGTTTTCTGCTAGGTTTTGCATGCAAAAGTGTATGCGAATCAAGATGATGGAAAAAGAAGGCAATTATTGGATTGGACATTAAAAGTAGCATAACGTGGCTCCACCAATTTACTTGAAGTTGTAATTATCATCAAAATTGCTGGGCGGTCAGTCACATTTGCATTCTTTTCGTTTTTCATTTGCAAAAGGGATCTGGAAAGTTGCCCCTCCCCTCCCCTCCTCTCCTCTCGGGCTTAGAGATCTTTAAAAGTTAAAACACTTGACATCCATAGGTCTTCTTTAAAGTGCTATATCTTTTAGTATTGGAGCTTTACAGTGTATTAGGCCCACAACCATTCCCGGCGCATTTAATTTTCTAGTAACTATTTATAACGTTAAGCTTATGGCAAATCATTTTACTATTCAACATTCAAAGAATATTGTTTGGGGCTAAATGAATCACAAAATCATTAAATCCTTAACTCAACCTAATCGGACTGGATGTCTGCCAATTCAAAATCGAACAAATGGAGCTGGGACCCGCAAATGGTTGCGTTACTTCATGGTATTTAGACATGGGACTTACCTAACACGTGATTTGAAAGAATATAATAATAATTATTATTATTATTAGAAACAGCAGTCGGTGCCTCCATGAAATTGCACACATTAATGCAAATTTAATGAAATTAATATGGACAACGAAACTCATGAAAAGAAGCCAACGGCATGTTGATTTCAAACCATTTTTACAATTTGTTTTTCTTGCTCAGAGAAAAGAAGATTGGCTAGTACTAGTACACATCTTCAGTGGAATTATTCTATCCTGTGCTACTTTCAAGGAACCCGAGTGACAGTTTTACGTCTACAATCTAAAAGTTCACATCCGCATGCTTGGTGTGAGTGAACTCGTCCTCGGTACCCATTTCTGTTTAAAATGGCTTGGCCTTTTGTCCTGTTTTGGGCATTAAACAAAGGTTGGAGCTTTCTCAAACTTCTTTCTTCTTTAAACGAAATAAATAACATACAAAAACAGAAGACAACAAAATCAAGTTACCAAACCACACCCCAACCCAAAGTTACTCTCCACGGACCCTCTGTTGGATGAGAGGTTGTTCCCTCTTTGAACCCACACAAGGGTCCTAACACATATCTTCATGTGTTACTGGGAAACACGAAAACAGAAAAGCACGAAGCTTCTTCTTCTACTTCTTCTTCTTCATGTACCCGTTTGGATTTCTTGCTTCTGTTTAGTCCATTCTTTACAAGACCTATCTGTTTCCCCTCCATCTTCGTCACCCATTTCTCCAAAATCTGCCTCACCAGGTACACTCTCTGTGTTTCTTTGTTTCTGTTTTAAAAGAAACCAATAAATGCCTTGTTTCAAAAGCCGATATGTAATGTACAACACACACACAAAAACACAAACTGGCTTGCTTAATCTTTTGATTAGGAGATGTTTCTTAAAGCAGGAAAACGAATGACAGCTATTCTTAACTTGTTTTGCAATATCGAGCATACTAATAATTTTTTGTCAATAAAAAAATCAATTTTTAACCCACAAATAAATTGATTTACATACTGAAATTATAGAGTTAATTATATCTAAATTCGAGAATGTAAATAATAAAAATTCAAACTATTGCAGAACTACAGTTGTATATATAAGAACAGCTCTGTAAATAAGGAAGGATTATATAATGTGTCTTATTTTAATTTTTAGAGAGAAAATCGAAGATTTATGAAATTAATAAACAAGAAAATTTCACTCAGCATTATGTTGTGACTTTTGGGAGCTTTTAGACTTACAAAGACTCCAGATCACCTAAAAATGCTATCTTTACACTCTCCCACTACTTCGTGGTGACCAAAATTCAAGATCTTGGCTTTTGAAAGATTCTTCCCATTTTTCCCAGAGAGCTTAAGCTTAAACATTTGTTGTGTACCTCGTTATGGTGAGCAGGAATTCCATTGCAGCTGGGCATTGAACAAGGGCGTAAAAAGATGGAGCTGAGCAAGAAAATGGTGTTCTTGCTCACTTTCACCTGCGCCGCACTTGGTGTCATTGTCATTTTCTCTTTGATTCTTTTTTGCAAGTATTATTTCAAGGTATACCGCAAAAGCAAAGCTGCTCAATGTCCAGGTATCTGTTTTAAATTCCCTTTTGAATTGTCTTCTGTTGTTTCTTTCTTTTCAATGTTTTTGCTAAAATTTGGATTCTTTGACTGAAGACACGGAGAAAGGGGTTTCATTACCACCTTTCTTGGGAAAGTTTGATTCTTTAAGGATGGTGGGCAACAGGGGAAGCGTATCTGTGATTGATTACACGAGTATCGAGAAAGGCACGGACAATTTTGGAGATGACAAATTGTTGGGCAGAGGTGGGTTTGGACTTGTTTATGAGGCATTATTGGAAGATGACTTGCGTGTTGCAGTCAAGAAGATAGACTGCGCAACTGATGATGCACAGAGAGAATTTGAGGTAACCCTTCCTTTTTTTTCTTTTTTCAAGTTTCTTTATATCATCCTTGATAATCATGATTACTTAGTCAAGCCTTGAATTGCAGAATGAAGTGGATTTGTTGAGCAAAATTAATCATCCCAATATAATTTCTGTGGTGGGTTATAGTGTCCATGAAGATACAGGGTTTATTATATACGAACTAATGCAGAATGGGTCCCTGGAAGAGCTATTACATGGTAAGGCACATCTTCTCCTTCTTCTTCATCTTTTTCTTTTTTCTTTTTCTATTTCCTCAACCGACTTTGGTTTATGGCTGAAAGTAAAATTTGGGTCTTTTTAGGACCTTCTCGCGGATCTTTGTTAAATTGGCATATGCGATTGAAAATTGCTCTTGATGTAGCAAGGTAAGCTTGTTTGGTGAAACATTTGAATGATTGGTTTTGATATAATATATAAATCTCCCACTGTTGAGCAGGGGATTAGAATATTTGCACGAATACTGCAAGCCAGCAGTGATCCATAGAGATCTGAAATCATCTAATATACTTCTGGATTCCAAGTTCAATGCAAAGGTATAAAATGAAAAAAAAGGCGTTTAGGTTGTGTTAGAATATGTGTCTTCTGGTGAGCTTACAGATTCAATCGTCTGAATTCAGCTCTCAGATTTTGGTCTTGCTGTAGCAGATAGCTGTCTTAACAAGAACAAGCTCAAGCTGTCGGGCACCGTGGGGTATGTAGCGCCCGAGTATATGCTGGATGGTATGCTGATGAGTTATTACTAAATTTAAATTTTAATAAATGGGCCCTTGATCTGGTTACTTCTTGTAATTAATTTAAACATGGATGTAGGTGAATTGACCGAGAAGAGTGATGTCTATGCTTTTGGGATTGTGCTTCTGGAGCTTCTATTGGGAAGAAGGCCAGTGGAGAAAGTGGCACCAGCTCATTGTCAGTCGATTGTAACATGGGTATGCCCTTCAGCTTCTGTCATATCCCCCCTCTTGTATTAACCTTATTATTTAATGCCTACAACCAAATTTAAACGCAGGCCATGCCACAACTCACTAACAGAGCTTTACTTCCAAACATTGTGGATCCTGTCATAAAGGATACAGTGGATGAGAAGTACTTATTCCAGGTTTCAAAGCTACCCTACTTGTATTTCAACTTCAATCCATTTTTAAACCATATATCCACTGAATTGGTAGTTGGGGTGGGTAACACAAACTTGGTAGTTTGGCCGGAATGAGGTGGCATTGAATTGTACATTGCTCTATATGCTTTAGGTCGAAAGACCTTTTTTCCTAACCAGATGATCTATCTGTTGTGCAGGTTGCTGCAGTAGCTGTTCTCTGCGTGCAACCCGAACCAACCTACCGCCCGCTCATAACAGATGTCGTGCATTCTCTCATCCCTCTTATTCCTTTTGAACTTGGAGGCACTCTAAGAGTTGTAAAAGCTGTAACTACTGCAGGTCCTGGAAATGGCTGAGTATTGGATTTCGCAGCTTGGTCCGTGGTTCAAGGGCATTGTAGTTTTGATCACGTTTGTACATTTAAGAAGTTTAAGAAAATGGAATAGCGTTCTGAAAGGAATTACGCGTACCAGCCTAGTCGATTTTACGTACTAAAATGGTTTTAGCTAGAGCTGCTTAAAAATTGTTAAATACAAGCATAATTGTGTGTTGAAGCTCAGTATTCCCTTTGCTAATTGCCAATACGAAGACATGGATTACAGACAAGGATCAAAAGCAAAAAGAAGATGACATTCACCGGAAAGTGATGCAGCAGAGAAGTAAATGCTAAAATGATAGTGTAAGAGAAGTATTTGAAGAAAAGGCAGACATGCATCGACAGTGAAAGAAAGGGAAGAGAAATGTTTGAAAGAATATAATTTATCTCTTGGTGTTTCCAAGTTTCCATGTGCTAAGTTCATTCCCCATCGATACAAACCCGTTGCAACACATAGCTCAGGCACAGAGAAATCTTTGCGCCAGCAAGAGGGAATTAGGAAATCATACGACTAGCCAGCCATATTTGCAAATCCATCGGGGATGTTTTTATTGAGTCTCGGTTTAAGTTATTAGGGATTTTTCAAGAAAATTGACTCTCTAAACATTGGCCTAAAGAAAAAAAGTGCTCCATCTCCATTATACGATGATGATTATATGCATGTCATATTATCCATTTCAACTAACATTGTGGTATGAATCCATAATAGCATCTGCAAGATATTCGCATTTGGCCAAGGACAATCCAGCAAGGGATATCCTTCCATCCTTTGTCATGTACACGTGCCACTTATTAGTCATATTGTCACTCTGTTAAGACAAAAAGCACAACGCAAGTATCAGAATTCATGGAGAGAATTGTGCGACAGTACCGCAGTTCAGCATGTGTGAAACACAAAAAAACACATGCAGCCATTTTTACAAATTTGATGCTTGCATTCAAATGTCGAGACTTAAAATTTGACCAAGAACACACTTAAAATCTCCTAATCATGTAGGATTAATAACTTAAGTTTGATAGATTAAAGATGCAAGCTATTCAACAACCAAAATTGTGCTAAACAAACTGGCCCCACTCAACAAGATAGATAAATACTAGGGTAAAACACATGGGATTCTCTAGTAGTTTAAATGACTTTTAAAAACTTCTTACTCTTTAAAATTATTTTTAAAAATGCTTATAATTTTCAAGTCTTCTCTTATATTTATGTTAAAAATAACAATACAAAAATTTCTTCTCTTATATTTATGTTAAAAATAACAATGAAATATACGTAACATGAATAATACATATTGAAGAATCACAAATGCAGTTGACGACCCAACTTAACTATTATCCCACCTGAAATAATAAGACCCAATTCAAATAAATTATTGTTTTGGATCAAGTTTAAAAAATAAATTTATATCAACAACACTTGACTTGTCCACATGTGATATCTATGTACTTGTATTTCGCTGAAATTTTTTAAAGAGTAATTTTTTCAAAAATTTTAAAGACTACTTTCAGGTAATTAAAAGAAATAGCAATGATGCATGTCAATTAGTTACAGATGTAAACAGTACAGAACCAGATGTAACAAGTGAGCACGGCGCAAGTACCTGAGCTCTGTTCAACCCTGTGAATGAGAACATGCCAATCTGTTTCAGTATAAATGACCAATCCTTCCCACTCCTATCCTTCGCAGAAAGACTGTCAAACAGTTTCTGCCTAACGTTTTTAATCCTTCCGGCCATCATTTCCATCTCTACTTTCCATTCATTGAAAAGAGTTGGATCTCCAACAATATTGGCAACAATCCTGGCCCCGTGAATAGGAGGATTGGAATACATGGGTCGAGCAATCCTTTTTAGTTGACTCTTAACCCTGAAAGTTAAGGGTAAAAACCAACTAAGGAATTTAAGAATAAATTACCATTGGTAGATGGAGTTTCTAATCACTCACACAGTCCTTGTATGAACTAAATTGCAATAAGTTCTTCAATAGAAAGCTATAATATTAATGAAAAGATGTCCAATGCCTTTCTCATCAGAAACTGACAACAATAAACAGTGTGGTCTAACAAGAAGATTCCCAATGACGTATATGTCCTTTAAAATTTGCTTTTACGTGAATTTTTTAATAAATCAAGCTTTTTAACTAAAACAGGAGATGAGATATTACTAGCACATATTTCAACAGTTATGTCATCCAAATCTCAGTCAAGAAATTAAGAAGCATAACTTGGCATGCAGGTTTATCTCACCTTGCTGCAGCATCTGAAGATGCGCAGACAACATTGATTGCTCCAATTCTCTCTGCATAAAGGCCCAAATTTTTGCTGTATGACTGAGCTACCAGAAGCTCCGTACCACGTGCAGCAAACAACCTCACCGATGCCGCATCTGCATCCAGGCTTCCACTAGCAAACCCCTTAATCACATCAGAGAATTTAGATTGACGTCAGTCCAATTAGTTGCTCTACAGTTTGAGATCCTATAATAAAGTTACAACATCAAAGTCAAAGATAAAGAATCTTTTGTAGTCTGAAGCACCACATGTGTATGCTCTCAAACCAAGTTTTATTATATTGGACTGTCCTACCACATCATAGTGATTTGCAGTGAAAACCAACAAGATAATAACAGATGGCCCTAAGAGAAAACCATGCCACAAATTAGCGAAAATTGTGCCCAACTTAGGAGTGAAATACCAGTTATACCTTTTGCTTTAAGGGTGGATTGTTTGTCATTTACTTATTGTTGGTTCGTTAATCAACATGGTAACATGGCTGATCCCACCTAGTAATCATTCTAAATCAAGCACTTCAGGTTTACACAGGTCAGCAACAAAGCTGAATTGGTTACAGATCTTTTAGTAATTCATACCTGGTAAGCAACGTCAAAAAATGGTATATGATTCTTCTCTTGAATCACATCAGCAATTTTCTCCCACTGGTCAGGGGTAGGATCAATCCCGGTTGGATTATGAGCACAGCCATGAAGCAACACAAATGATCCTTCAGGGGCTTCCTGCATTAAGAGATCAATACATGAAACGCAGAAACTTCACATGAAAACTTGATCCATCGACTAACAATTCCAGATAATTTACATCTTGTATAGCACAAATAAGCCAATCAAAATGAGCAACTCTTTCACAGAAAAACTGTAAGCCATTCATTCATCTCCTTTTCTTTTCTTCTTGTTGCCCTTTTTCTATTTCATGTGACATATACTAGTAAATTACTACCAAGCATATACCCTCTCTTCACACACTCCTCTACACTCTGAAAATTAAGACAAGGGGAAAAACCATTCTGCATGAATAAAAATTGAAGAGACCATCGTCTTAGAGGATCTAGCAGTTATCAATTAAACTAATTGGTGATTGCAGGACTTAATCAGGGATGATAAACTTAAATTTGCTTAATTAACTGATCTTATGTATAATAACAATCACTATATCAAATTCTGTTAGGTGAAATTAGCACAAACACCACAATGTAAACTTTGTATGGTGACATGGAAGGCCACCAAGATATTCTGATGGATTATTTTAGTCTGGTGATAATGTTAGATGTATCCAAATTCATCATCTTGATTATTAAAAATTAAATTTACTGGTTCAAATGAAATTCATCTACACATGACCAGCTACAAATTTCACACTTAAATTCTTCAGGATGGTCACAACTATTTTTAATCTACCACAGAAACTTGTGGAGAAAACTGCAACATGACATTATAGTTTTAAGGCCTAACCTTAATATCTGCGACCATCCCTTCAAAATCCAAACCAACCGATTTTGGATCATAATATCGATATTCGGACCATGGAACTCGAGCATCATTGAAGATGTTTTTGTGATTGCCTGCAAATTAAGTGGCAGACAGTAAAAGGTGGTTCGTTGAGACAGTTAAGCAAAACCTACTGGAAAATGATAAGACAAACCCCAAGATGGAGAAGATATTAAAACTTTTGCTCCAGGAAAATATCTCTCGATAAGAGCTGCAGCCAAACGGAGAGAACCAGTGCCTGAAAGACCTTGAACTGTTGCAATCTGTAAAGTTTTTCAAAATATGTTTACTGAATAATTATTCCAATGTTTGTTCAATAAAGTACTAACTTTCAGAAGAGGCAATAATTCTAGATCTTCACATACTTTTTGTTGCTTTATCACTGGGTTCTCAGATCCAAATAATAAATCCGCTGTCACCTTATTGAATGCGGCCAGGCCTTCTATAGGGAGATACTGCATGAACTGACAAATTTCAGGCGACCTAAACAAGTGGGGATTATGAGCTCAGATAGCTCTAACAGCTAAAAGTATTTTATACCTCCTTATTTTCGCCCTTATCCAGCATAAGTTTCTCAGCCTGGAAGATTAGAAGGTTTCAACAAGTTAATGCATTTAGGTAATTGGACTATTAGAGAAAGCATATTCGTTACTAACAATGAGAGGGGCCAAACCAAATTGTTAAGTGGGATTTGCCAGAGAGGAGAAAGATGACCTTCTTAACAACATTAAGCACATAAGGCTGAAGCTCTTCCGTTCGGTAGGCCCCAACTCCAAGGTTGAGCTTCTTTGCATCAGTATCTGCTTTAAACGCTTCAGATACTCCAAGAATTGGATCAGGCGGAGCCATTGTTATGGCCTCAAAGCGAGATACATTGACAGCAACAGTCATAGCTACTCTTCCAACAGACTACAAAATGGAAATGACAACCATTATAACCGAAACAAGACCATCCGAGATATAAAGCAGAATTTCTCTAACTTGGAAAAGCAGTTCATACGATTTGGCTATACCTTTGTCTTTTTAAAGGAATTGTCTTGATCCTTATCAATCCATGTACTGAGGCTACCACTTTCAAGTCTAAACTTCCCCTGCCGAAAAGGAAAAATACAAACTGTGATCCCACATAAACACAAGGAAGTTGATATGAATGTCAATAAGATCAATTATCATGACAATCAAGTAAGCAAGAATTGTTTGCATCTGGTTTCCCCAAGTGGGGTGTTTATTCTTGGATAATTTCATGAATTAAGCTCTGCAATTCAATCAATTTCCTACATTTCCTCAGCCACAGCCACAGACCATAAAATTTATGGGAGGCTAGCTAAAGGAGCCCAAAAATTTAAAAACAAACTACTAAAAGAAACAAAATGCCTTGAAAGTCTGGTTGACGGAGAGTGAAGCAGAAGGGGAGGGCGAAGCCGAAGCTGAGCATAGCATTGTGGAAGCCGTCTGGGTCAAAAGACAAAAGCTTTGGAATAATTAGATTGACGAAAGTAAAAGAAAAGGCAAAATCAGAAAGGCTAATACTTGTTCGATCTAATGAAAACCAGCAAGGGTATAACTATTTAATCAATAAGAAGGGGACCAAGAAAGAACCCTGAAAAGCGTTGGCGATGGAGGCAAAGGAAGAAATAAATTTAAGGAGCAGTAGGAGTGAAATAAAAAGTGGGCGATTGACACGATGCCAAGAGTGAATAGCCTCTCGTTGCCAAATGTGCAGCTCTTCTCCCTTTTTTTTAAATATATAATTTTACTCGATTGTTATTTAATAATTTTTGTTTTTGGTAATCAATATATTGAAACTCTAAGTTCATATTAAGTTTTTTTTATCAATAAAATTTATAGATATTATTTTTAAAAATATGCATTGAGTAAATCAATAGATATAAATAATAACTTGTAAATTATGCATTTGATAAATTAATAATTTATAATTAAATAATACAATTTATTTTCAATTTTCAATTTTTTCAGAAGAATTGATTTCACTACGTAAACCAAAACCACCCCTGAAAGTGCTGAAGGTGTTCATGTCTTCTTTCAGATACGATTTCTTGATTTTGACTCTGATTTTCTAAAACATGGTTGAGCTTTTGTTTTCAATGTTATTTATTTATTTAGTAAATAATTTATGATATTTTTTCTATTTTCATTTTATCACAATTTGTTTTATTATTTATTATTCAAATATAAATATATTATCATTTTAATTTATTTTATAATATTCTAAATCAAAATTATTTAAAATTTGAAATATTTTAAAACAAAAAAGTTTAAATATTAATACACTTTAATATTTTAAAATAATCAAAATTTAAGACTTTAAAAGAAATATTTATTTAGCAATTTAAGTTTTTGTTTTGTTTTGTTTTTAGATTTTGCTTATGTAACATACAGAAAATTAGTGTTTCGTTACTTTAATAAGAAAAAATGCACCGTCAAAATTACAAGAAAACATATTTGAAATCAATTTAATAATCCTGCTACTATTCAATCCTTTTTGTCAGTACTTTAAGATAACAGAGTCGAATAAAAAGTTAATGAGTGAGTAACTTTGTATTGAAATAAGTCAACAACCTATAAACAAATTAGTTGAGAGCTGTGAAATGAACGGAACTTACTGTGAATCCCCCTTCTTGAGCTATCCTTCTTCAAATCTACGATGTGTTACTATAGAGATTGTGGTTTTGACAATGTTTTTAAGACCAAAATAAATATTAAATCAGTTAAAAAAAATTTTAAAGGTTAAATGTTTAATTGGTATTAAACTATTATAAAATTAATATATGATAAATATAAAATATAAAATATAAAAACAAAATAATGTTTGACATTGCCACTTTGATGTTATGTTGTCTCTAGAAATAGGTATTTGCAGCGGGCAGATGCCTTCCTTTTGTGCCAGTAGATGACTCAATATCTTAAAATGATGCACCCATAAATATTTGCTAATGCTACTCTTGGTTGAATATCGTTTAACCTCTACAATCATACCTACCTCATCATTTCTCTTGGTCCAAGGGTGAGGTTTATAGAGGATATAACTCGTTACGTGTCGGTTTGCAAAAATTGGCATATTAAATAGGCTTACCATGTCGAACAGCTTGAGGTTGCCACTATTATGTAGTAGATCACCGGTCCTCTTGCTTTGTAAAGATTGAAGACGATATACAATTTTCAAGGTTGGATGCTTTCGTTGTTCAATTAATTCTGAATTTCAAAAAAAATCATCACTCTTTTTTCTTTTTTGCTAAAAAATATTTATTGTGCAAGTGTGTGTGTTAAAAATCTAGGCATTGTTTCAAATTTTAGAACATGATATCACCTATATCTTTCTAATTCTACAAGACTTTAAGAAATTGTATTAAATAGAAAGTGTAACTATAATTGAAATTAAAAAAGCACTTCATGCTCATATAGTGATTTGCAGCTCTTACAATTTGTACCTTAGGTTTATTGTTTATCATATGTGTAGCATCTCACTCTCACAGGACACATACCCAACATTTTGAAGGATATCCGATTACTTACCCCACAAGGGTGACATGTTAGAGCAATCATGTCATTAATTTAATCATGTCATCATCATTTAAAACGTAATTATCACAATATTCAAAAACCCAATTCCTCATTTTCATTTCATAAAACCAAATATACACTGTAGCATTACATATTTCATCCTTATGTACAATATGAAAGAGCTATCAGAGTTTGCAGCTTTATTATAAAAATATGCTACATGATACAGGCTACATGAATGATGAATTATACAAAATTCTATCTAAATCTTTCAGTCTCAGCTGATCGACCTTTAAGTCATTTTTTAAAATCAAAAAGCAGTACTAGATCTCTTCTAAGTTGTCTTAGATGCTAAGTCTACTTTCTCGCACCTAAAAAATCAACGTTGCAATTTTGATAAATTTTGCGAACTCAGTGAGCTACTCATCATCAATAGCTCACTCATAACATATAATACATACAGTTCATGTTTCAAGTTTACAAATAATTCATGTCATTATATAATATATAATGCACATCTTTCACCAATTATCAAAAAGCACCCTATAATACTTTGTTCACTTATTCACTTTTTACATTCATAACGGTTCATGCAATTCAATTCAATCATTCATATACTGCATAATAAATTGTATGTGCAATGTTCATGAGACTCACTTTCATTTAGTACTTTGTTGTAATCAAGTGCTTTTTTCACTGTCCCATATCCATTGTAGATACCGGACTCATTAATAACTGTCCCTTATCTGTTAGAGATATATGACTCATTATACATAGTGAGCTAGAGGCTTTTATCACATTCTGAGCTTTAAGTTCTTTTTCACTAGCGACTCCAGTCACAACTGCCTTTATGTTATCATGCATTCATATAGTGGAATGCAACATATGTATTCAATCATTCACTTGTGCTCAATTTTCTTTCACATTCACATTCATATCCACATTCACATTCACCATCGAACCTTAGTTTGACATTCAACAATTAAGTTGAGTATTACATATTTTGTCAAATTCACATACAATGAACACTTCCAATAAATATGCATCAAACGTCTTAGACATTCAATGTCCAAAATTAACACATTCACATCACATAATAATTCAATTCAACATTTAAACAAAACAATAAATCAATGTGAGACCATCTAGGTTACTCACTGTATGCTCCAGATAGCTATTGCCTTAACGTCCTGGCAATGTCTGGATGATGTCTCTCTAATTGGTCTTCTATATCATGCAATACATATATATTTTCATTTTACTAATTTGAACAATTTCATAAATACTCAATCATATACATATTTATATATAACATGTATAATGCATGCTTAATGACAATCTCGAGTATATTTCCTTAATTCACATCTTATGATCATTCATATATCATATCTTGTGAAACTTGATTTTCCTAAGTTCATCAATCAACCATTTACCAATCCTTTCATAGTGAATTAAGATGATAATGAATTTTGGTATAGAGGAAGGACAATGTGTGAGGAGCTTGTGGTTCAAATTTGAAGTCAATTGAAGGTCTGGAGAAGGAGTTATGGTCAAAAGAGTGAAGAGTGTTGAAAGCCATCAAACAGCAGTGCATGATCATGATTGTGCATGATCGTGCAACCACCAAATGATTCTTCTCTGTCACAATCGTGCTTGTGCATGATCGTGCAACTTCCTGATGTTTCAGCACTATTGTGCACTACCTAATGATTCTCTTATTCAAGCATCATTCCAGCTTTTCTTAAAATAGATCTTTGGGTCGATTTTGCATGACCATTTTGACAAAGAAAATGAGGTATTTAGGCAATACATTATCCTAAACAAATGTTTCTTTATGTCTTAAGTTTCCAATGAAACTAATTTGATGCATTTTGGTTCAGTTTTATGAAAGTTATACCTAAAATATCACAGACTATTCCCAAATCGAGACAGCAGACTGTACTCAACTTCAAGCCAAATTTCAAAACCCTTAGAAACAAAATTAAAAGTCGATTCCTTCATAAAAAAAATATAGCCATTTGTCTCTAGTTTAATCTAAACTTAAAATAATCCCATTTGTATATGTACAAATCAAGATATGGCTAAAATACAGATATATGTTTAGTGAAAACACTCCATCTAACATATTCCAACACACTTCATCATCCTTTTCATCCTAGTTCATCTGTTTTGCTTAGTCTATCATTCCTAACTTATTTCCTCATTATTTCCTCTTCATTCCTACTTCCATTTCAACTCAATTTCAATCACATAAAAATCATATTCTGTGTTTAATCATAACATCGAAAATAGAATATGAAACATCCATTTATCTATCAAAATTTTCTGCACTTTTTCCTACAACATTTTTTTAATGATCTTTCTATTTCAAGCTCATCTCTACAACAACTTATGAAATATTGATCATCATAAATACAAAAACATGAAATCAATGTGTTCATTTCTTTACCCACGTTCCAACATATATAAAACACCATTTTATGATCATTTAACCTCTAACTATCATCCTATATGTTTCATTCAACAAATCATGAAGATTAATGTATAACTTACTTGATAAAACTCCAAACTTTTCAAAATCACTATGAAACCCTAGCCTCCAAGCTTATATGATCGTCAACTCTTCTAGGAGGAATATGTTAGGTTTTTAGCTGCAAGATAAAGAGATAGCAAGGATCTTGAAGAAACAAGGTGAAGGATAGCAAAAACTCAACATGTTGAGGGTAAAAGTGAGATGGTCATGAGTGAAGAAAATGAGAAGAAGAAGAAGAAAGCATATGGCCAACGTGAAAGATAAAGACAAAGATGGTTTTTCAAAAGTAAATGTTATGGGTGGGTTAAAAGCAAGGTAAAAATTGCTTGGTGGGTGTCATGACATGTGTTATGACACTTACCACTTGAAAATCAATTAACCCTTTTTAATAATGGTACTCAATACCATTTAATCTCTAGTTCATTTGTCAACCATTTTATAATCCAATTGTCATCTCCCAAATTTTCTATGGTATTCGTCATTAAATCCTAATATTCCACATCAATTTTTCTACTATCATTCGTCACTTATTTCTATTATCATAAATCAATTGTCTTCCCACTTGACATTTTTCTAGTCCAATAAACTCATAATTTCAGAAAATTTTCTAAATTTTCACCAAAAAATCTAAATCAATAATTATACTTGTCAAATCAATTTTCAAGACAAAATATTCACTATTCACATCATAATCACTTTAAAAAATCATTTATATCTAGAAAATGTCAAATGAGTGCATGAACAATCATTCTAATATGTACAGAAAAATCAAATTTACTTATGTGTATGTTAATATTAGGCTTGAACATGAAATGCATTTCCTAATTTTCTTAATATTATCTCCCATATTTAGTATTCTAGGGTTCTAATCTTTAACATGGAGAAAACATGATATTACAATATGGACATGCTTACCTTTTGTAGGAAGTATGTGGTTGATTTAGTTGGATAGATTCCATAATTGAAGAATTCTTGTGTTGTTATGGAAAAACCTCGATGTTCAGGTATGCTATAAGATATCAACCTTGAAAGTTTGTTTTAAAATCATGCACCAAAAATGATAAATAGCTTAATAAACTAACATGATAAATAGCTTAATAAACTAAGGTGAGTGTACTCTCTAAATAAATTGTGTGAAAAGGAAGAGTATATATGATAGACAACCACCCTTTTGCATACAGTGAAAAGGAAGACCATGAAACAAGAGATGAAGGGTTGTCAAAAGATCTTGGGATTTCATATCTTCAAACTGATCAAGCTTCTTTTGCGAAAGAATCATTTCTAATGGCCTTGGATTTGAGATGGAATGTTGTAGCATTTGATGATTTTGCATCATCTATGCACCAATGTTCAAGGATTGAAGTAGAACAAGTTGTTCATAAAACGTATAAAAAGGAGATTGTTATGTTTGGAAAGTCTAGTAAAAAACAATTGTAAGCAACTTAAAGAGAATGCACTCAGTCAACCACATATCAAAGATGTTGGGAGCAGAGTTGACCACCATAGTAGAGCTTTGGTTATGACCAACCTTATTAAAATCTTAAGCCTTCACTTGTAATGGACTGGCTTAAGATGGCGTGGGATGATTTGCACATCAAGGAGCGTGTTGGTGTTGGTACATCTTCTACTGCTTTGTTATTTCTATATTTGTTGCGATTTTGATGCTATTAGTGAACTATTTTTTGTAACTATGCACCATTTTTATTTTGTGGTTACTGTTCAGGCTCATTTGGGACTATGCACAGCACTGAATGGCACGGATTGGTCAGTACACTATAGCTTGAACTTAATAGTGGATTATGTATCTAGATTGCAAACTTGAGTCGAGGGTGCATCTTTAGACAATTGCATTAAATCGTGTCTTTTCTGTGGACAAGCTATAATAGCTTGTGTCTTCATTCTCTTAGCAATTAACTCCACTTTTCTTATGCCAATGCAGGATGTTCCTGTCAAGGTTTTACCTGTCCAAGATTTTCATGATGATCAGTTGCGAGAGTTTCTAAAAAGAGTTATTAATTGTTTAAGTTAGTTTTTAGAAAACGTATCTCCTTACTATTGTCATCATCATGTGCCAGTTTTGTCTTAATGGATAAAATTTCGCATAATGGCCATGTAGTTGAAGTATTTCCTCTTCGTGGTAGGGCAAGCATTGTATTTCCATAAATTCCTCATCTCGTCAAAGTTGTGTTATGTCAACTTAATACATTTCTTTACTTTCCCCTTATCTCTACCGCAAAGAAGTTGTCTCCTGAATTTTTTTATATTCACACTATAGATGAATTACATATTTTTTTGCAATTCCTGGTAGTGGCTCTGTAAGTGTTGTGATTATGGTCACTCAATATGCTAGATTTACTTCACCATTGCTAATATGATGAATGCTCCAATTATCAAAATTTTAACTATTCTTAGGATCAATCACCATCGCCATCGGGATGCTCCAAAGTCCCACCATCGCAAGTCGCTACTCGCCATCTTTCTTGTTGTTCACTTGTCACGGTGTCACTAACTCACTCCCCAGATTTTGTCACTACCATCGCCACTGCAAACTCTAGGCTTCGTTGACCATTGAAATGTTGCCAATCGTCCCTTTCATCTCTCGACTACCCGCTCCCTGCCCTTGCTCCATGGCTCCACTCCACATGGGCAGTTAAAAATTAAAATGTTACCATTTACTTGTATTTCATACAGTGATTATTAATTAGGGTAATAACTAATAGGGATATATATATATATATAACCCACTGTATTTGATCCCTTGGTATATTATGCTCCTCTCTATTTGAAAAACAGACTTATTATCCTATTTGAAGACTTTTTTATCTTTGTATTATGATGACATCACCATAATTGTACATGTTGCATTTTTTGAACAAAAATACCTTTTGAGTCTTTTGGTGACTAAAATACATTAAACCCCTATATTTTTGCTTTATTTCATTATGCCCTATATTTTAAAATAAAAATTATTTTAAGCATAGATTATAATTTTACCGTTAATAAATAAAAAAGGAAAATTTGCTAAAAATATCATTATCTTCATAATTGTACTTCATGATTATTAATTTATGCAAAATTTAAAAAATTATTTATGAAACAAATTTTGAAAAAGAAAAAAATTTGTTGAGGGTGTCCTTTTTCATGATTTTACGTTCTAACCATTAATTGATGAAAAAAGAAAAAGAGAGAGGTTTAAGAGGAGGGGCTGTATCGAATTAAAATATAGATGAAAAAAGAAAAAGAGAGAGGTTTAAGAGGAGGGGCTGTATCGAATTAAAATATAGGATCACTTTGGCTGAGTAAGTTCCACTTTGAATATTAGAAAAATAGAAAAAGGTTTTGGTATTTCAGATTTAAAACCAGAGGCATTTATCTCTATGTATTCATTTTTGTTGTTGTTTTTTATTTTCCTTTAATGTTGTGGTTGTTGTTGTATCCAGAATTTGGATTATGATTCTCTTTAGTTTCCTACAAAAACTAAGGAATTAGATTGGGTAAGTAAGTACGGTAATTAGGAATAAAGATGTTATATTGTTTAATTTTTACTTGCTTGTTTGTACGGATAAGATAACAATTTACAACTTTAGAATAAAATTTAAATAATTTAAACTTTTATTCCTAATTCAGATATAATTTGAAATTGAATATCAGCAACAACAAATAATCAGTCTATAAAAAATTAAATATTATTTTCACATTCAATGAACATTTTTTCTTTTTTCTTTATGTTTCATATTAACTTAAACTCTTTATTCAATAATCTATATTATAAAATATGTTTTTTATGTTTTTTAATTTTATTCTTATAAGACAAATTCATAAACAATTATTTAAAAATTAATAATTTATTGAATCATTAAAAATAATTTAAATTATTTATTTATTAAATACAAAATTTTTATTAAATAAAAGACTAAAAGGGTATTTTGTCTAAAAAATGTAACATGTATAATTATGATGATATCATCATAATATAAGGGTAAAAAAGTCTTTTTGAGTTCTAAGCTACTTTGACTGGTGGTCAAAGGGGATAATAAGTCCATTTTTAAAATATAAGAAGAAGGGGGGGGGGGGGGGGGGAGTTAATGCACCAAGGCATAAAACACAGGGATTTAAATGCATTTTAATTATATATATATATATACTAATATGGTTATTTAATGAGGTAATTGTATATAATCATGTTTGTTTTGATAAGTATATTAACTATTTGTTAAGGCTTTATGGAATTGAATTATGATTTAATGAAGGTAATTACATATTACGTTTGTTTTTATAATTATACCAATTTTTGTTAATTTTTTGTGGAATTGCATTATGATTTAGTGAGGGTAATTATTTTTATAATTATATTAATTATTTATTGGGCTTTTGTGGAATTGTATCATGAATGACATAAGACCTTATTAATTATATAATAAATGAATAAATCTTCTAATATTTTTTCAGAAAGTTATGTTTTTGATATGTAAGCTCTGCTATTATTATCTATATTTATGTCTTTTGTAAGGGGACTAATTACATCCCTCAAAATATCTTTCAAAATTTACAACTTTTGTTCATAAGATAATCCCTATTACAGAAGATTATATATATAATGCTTTGTGAGTTCATGTTAGGCTTTTTTCAGAGATTCTGATGCTTTTCATAAGGAATAACATCAATTTGTGCAAAATTATAGTCATACTACAATTAAATATGTAATATATATTTTCTATATGAAGTTATTAATTTAATTTTGACATATATCTTTATTTATTTTTATACATAAATTGAGAGAAGTTCACGTACTCCTGATAATTCAACTATTTCAAGAAGATTCGATAATCTAACTTGGCCTCATTATATTATTTATATATAAAGATTTTCTCTATTCTATAATTCAAACTAGTGTTTTATGCCCTTCATATGTAAAAACTTTATTTTAAAGATGAAGTTATTAATTTAATTTTAATATAGGTCTTTATTTATTTTTATAAATAAATGGAGGGAAATTCAAGTACTCATGATAATTTAGCTTTTTTAGATTTAGGAAGATTTGATGATTCAAATTTGGCTCATGCTAAATTAGTTTGTAGTATGATGAACCATATCATTTGTTTATATTAAAACAAACATTTAAAAGGTGGAAGAATCGTCATATTACAAAAGCATTTAATTAGGATCAAAGGTAATGTGGAGCTTCGTAAGAAAGTTAACCATAATGTGAAATGACTAATAAAAACTTTGCTTAGAATGTATCAGAATAAGAAAGACATAAGGCAAAGACTAAACTATGAAATTAGTAATGGAAGTTCTTTTTTTCTAGTGGTCAAGATGATACTGACAATGTTAAAGGTAGTATTTATACCTAATAAGAAAGGATTGTCACACCTAATATGAGAAAGCGAAAAAGACAAGTGTCTAAATTTTTTGCACCAAGAATAACTATTAGTACTCAACCTTTAATTTGTAGTGTCTTATAATTTAAAGAAGAACTTATAACGTATACATGACAATAGCTAGATGGTGGTATGATGTAAGCATATCATTCCATGTTGCTCAATCTTATTATTACCAGTCTATGATGGATGTTATTGTCTCTTATAGTCTAGGATATAAAGCTCCTTCAATTGATGACTACAAGGGTAATCTTCTGAACATCTTTGTTTTTGAAATGAAAATTTATTTGGAGGAAACAAAGAATGATTTATGTAACTTATGGGTATTCGATCATGTGTAATGGTTGGACAAATAGAAGAGATAAGCCTATTATTAATTTTTAGTTTATTTTTCTAAGGGACAATGTTTTCGAAGTCTATTGATGCTTCTAGCCTTGTTAAAAATGTTGATACTTTATTTTAGATATTTGATAAAGTTGTCAATAAAGTTTGGTCTAAAAACATTATACAATTTAACACTGATATTGATTCTGCCTATAAAGTAGTTAGAAAAAGGTTGAAGAGTTGGTCTAATTATTTTTATTGGAATCTTATACTGCACATTGCATTGACTTGATGTTGAAAAATATAGGAGATATTATATACTTCCTTATCATTGATGAAATTGTGCAAAAAGCAAGAAAAATGACTAAGTTCATCTATAATTGTGCATGGTTTCTAAATTTAAAGAGAAAATGTTTCACCAATGATAGGAATTTATATTGTCCTGCCATTATAAGATTTACTACTCATTTCTTATCACTTCAATGTATAAGTCAAATGAAGAAGGGGCTAAAACAAATATTTACAAGCGATAAAATAGGTACATCTCATTGTGCTATGTTTAATGCTGAAATTGAGGTTTTAGAATTATACTTAAAGATGATGAATTGTGGTCCCAATTTCAATTTGTCATTGGAGTTCATGAGCCTTTGGTGAGAGCATTCATTTAGCTGATAGTGATGAGAAGACAAAATTAGTTTTGTTTTTAATGTATAGAGGGCGAAGGAAGCAATTAATGTTAATATGAAAAATAGGCAATTTTGTGTATACATCTTATCTTGCAGTTATAAATAAGAGATGAGAAAAGCAATTTTACTCTTTTTGTTTACTATTAGGGCATTTTAAAATTCTAGTATTTATTTCAGACCAAGTTTTATAAAGAAAGATGAAGTTAATATAGAATGCCATTAATTATCACAATGTGCTGCACATGAGAAAATGCAAGATTTCCTTAACTTACAAATGGAGGTATAAAAAGATGTGTATGGTGATTTTGGGATGCCCATGGTAAAATTTCAAAGATTTATTCACTTTTGTTACTTGTTTGAAATTAATCATCACTTTATTTTGTTTATAAAGTTACTTTTGTTGTCTTATAATTATTTGGTGGGACCAATTTAAAAGCGATGTTCTAGAACTATAAAGGTTTACAATTTGAATTCTGAATCAATACGTTAGTGCAATAGGGTGTGAAAGGAATTTGAATACATTTGAATTCATTCATTTAAAAAAAGAGAGAGAGATAGATTAGAATACAAAAGATTAAATGATTTAGTCTTTGTTCGATACAGTTTAAAGCATCAAGAAAGTTATGTTATTATCATTGTTAATTTATTAATAATTTAATTTTATTTATTTACTAGGACTCTTAATATAACAAGTAATTCTATAAATCCAATTTACCTTAACTATATTGATCTTTTAGCATATTGGGTTTTTGAGGAACCAAGTCTTATAATGAAAGTGAACTGGAAGATAATATTGGATAAGAAAATATTGATATGTCATTGGTGCAATAAATTTAAATGATAGTGATGATGATACTTTTCTTAATAATGAGAATTTGTTACTAAACAAAAATTGGAGTCAGTGTAATTTAAGTAGATATACCATTAAATGAAATTTTAGGATTTTAAATTTTTAACTTCACTTATATTAGATGCATATGTTAAATTCTATATATGCAATATAAATATAAAACTTTTAACTGTAAATATTTTTTTAGGATTCACTTTTATTTTCTTGTGTTTCTCAATAAGAACTCTTGTTGTAATGCTTATGGAATCATAGACCTATATTATTCGTACTATATGATGTTTTAATGTAATTACTTTTTATTATATGATGTAAATTGTAACATTCGTACTATATGATGTTTTAATGTAATTACTTTTTATTATATGATGTAAATTGTAACATTTTAGAGACTTTGTGATATTCTTAATTAATTAATTATATGTAATATAATTAATTGACCTTTTCTTATATTAATTGTATTAATTATTTATATGTGAAATATGCGAAAAGTAGTATTAATATAAATAAAAAGATAGTTGTTATTTTAAATTTATATTATTATAATTTTTTAAGACAGAGATGATGTAAAATTAAAAATCATATAGCACAATATATTGAAGAACTATTTTGTCATTTTAAAAAATTTATGAACTATTTTATAATTTTAAAAATTATCTAAAATGGTATTCGATACTGACTAATACCGGTACTATCTCGTACTACAACTAAATTTAATACCCAGTCTGATATGTTATTCATAACATTGCTCTTATGTAACCCCCTTCTTTTTATTTGTTCATTTTAATCCTAACCCATTTTTAGATTTATGCAATTTTCTTTTATTATTTTTAACCCAAAAGTTCTTTAATTTGCAAATGTGAACCCAAATCTCAACCATACTTTTAAATTGACTAAAGCCTCCTAAAATAAAAAATGCCTATAATGACAAATCAAAATTAATTATGACAAAACTTAACAAAAGATTAAGATACAAAACCAACATAATTAAAATGAAAGTGATGAAAACTAATGAAAACATGAAACTAACAATTAAAAGTGCACATTTTTAATAATAATATTTTACAATATTTTTGTTTATTTATGGTTATTTTGTAAAAATGTCAAATATATAATAAAATTAAATATTTACAACCATGTTGTACAATGCCCTTATATGGTAGCTTATCAAGTGATGTAAGATATTGCAACAAAAGTTTTGAAATATGTGTCAATTTTAATTAGAATGGTCAAAATAGGCCAATTGGTATGTAAAATGTTTCCATTAAACCTTGTTTCTATATCTCGTATGACACATAAAGGTATCTTGAAATTTATATAGTGTCACTCTTAGTTTAATGGTTCTTTTGTATGAGTGCTACTTTTAAAATTTGGCACCATTTCTCTACTAATATGTTTTGAACCTTTTTATTTGGATTTATCTAAATTCTGTCTCAAGTGAATTTATGATTGAAGTTATTCTAGTTATAAGAACTTAATTTAGGATGTATTAGTTTTATAAGAAATCTTACAAGAAGTAGAATTAGACTCTAAATATCTCATTAAAATTTGAAACTTTATTTTCACATATGGATAAGTCTTATCTTAATTAATCATTTTTATTAAGTACTATTAAAATTTGTAAGTAGACCTGACACTTCTATATCTCAAAATAATTTTTGTATGAGCAGGTCTTAGGCTTCAAGCATGCTTAAAGAGAAACCTACATCATATTTTTACTAAGGATGTATCAACAAGATATACAAGAAATTTTAAACTTAAAACTTTATATATTTTCAATATAAAATCTATCATGGTATCAAAAAGTTGAGGAAAATTGTTATCTTCTATTTAGTTCTTTTACTTATATATAGATTTTCACATATAATGCTTAGACTAAGAGTAATTGCTTATTAAATTTGAGATATGTTTAAAGCTTTTTATGTATACTATTTAATAAGTTAAGAGGTTTTAAAAATGAGTCAATAACTTTGGCCTTATTTAGAATACATAATCATTTACAAGTGATAATATTAAAATGCACATAAGTAAAATATGATAAGGCAACATATTTCAATTGGAACTTGTATATTAAGAAATGTAATAAAATTGAGAAAAAAAAGGTGTATGACTAGGAAGAAACTAAACAATGTAATTTTCAAAAAATGGGTGCAATAATTTTGATTTTGGTTGCAAAGTATGATACGAAAGTGTTAAACTAAATGAATTTAAATAAAAGCATTTTCTATTTCTTTTAAAATCCTTTTATGTATTAAAATGCATGGTTAAAATTAATGATCCTTTCAAATTCAAAGGTAAGGAGGTGCTTAATAAATAATAAAAGAAGGGAGAGAAAAGGAAATTAAAAATGTCTAAAATAAAAAATAGATTATACATCAAATAGAAACTCAAATAATAAAACTCGTCCTTTAATTACCAAACAAGTATTCACATAATAGTAATTTAAAAAGGTCACAAGTCATTATGGTCATTGGGAAATAAGTCTAAAATTTCTAAAAAAGAAGGTTGGTAATGTAGATTCAAAACAAAGCTTCAATTATTCTTTTATTCATTATCAAATGACCATAATAGCCTTTTTACAAAGGATGACTAAAAATTTACCCTTGACATTAATTTAATAGTGTTTCTTCTTAGAAGATTAATTAGAAAAAAGAAAACTAGGAAAATTATGTTACATACTTGATAAATAAAGTTAAAAATTACTTAGTTTAGGATATTAATCATTAGAGAGAGAAAAAAGAAAGGAGAAAGCCTAACTAATCCTTTGTATCAATCCCATGATACAGGGAATGTCAAGATCTAATTAATTTATTGGACTTATCATTGCAATATGCAAATAATAGAAGTGTTAAAACAATAATCAAATGACCCACGACGTGGGTTATGGTGGAGCAGTAAGGGGCTTCCCCATCTTTAACTAAGATCTCAAGTTCGAGTCGTAGGTATGGAGTCGTCTTAAATTCTCGTGACGGAGAGCTCTGCCACCTAAAAGGATCCTACCCAACTCGACTATGGATTTAGTCAGTTGCCTTTGTGGTGTTGGATACTAGGGGTTTCCAACAAAAAAAGAAATAATCAAATTCATAATATTTATGTAAAGGGTAAAAAGATACAGAATTATAAAGGAATAAGTGTTAACACTCATAAATAAAAGAAACTAGAACAACTTTTTTTTCCTTTGAAATCATAGAATCTAAAGGTAACAAATGGGAGAAAATTACTCCCTAAAAATGAAATGAAGGGAATCAAAGGGAAATGAATGCTTTGTATTGAGCAAATATAGTGGAAATTAAGATGTTTGGTTACCAACTAGTCAATTTCTGATTGAAAACTGTAAAGTGAGAACTTCCCAAAATTTGAGATTAAATGTTTCTCCACAATTGTAATTTAGGTTCAGTTTCAAGTCTAAAAGAGAAGAGAAAATCTAAATTCTTTTATTAATAAAACCTATTGGAATATATTTACATGTTAAAATTGTCATTGTCTTGCTAAATGTTAATTTAGTCTTTCTAACAAGACTTTTTAACTTGCACTTAAAACTTTTAGTAACTCTTTAGTACACCAAAGGCTCCTCTCACAATTTTTATGGGGCTATAATGAAGTTTATTAGAGAGAGAAGTTATGAAATGTCTTTAGAATGGAGCTAGCGATTGCTTTGTTCGATATTCCCCATTCTCCCCTTCCCTCTTCTGTTTGGTTACTTGCTTTCTTCCCCTTTGCTCAAGTCATTTATTGTTTAATACTTTGAGAATTCTTTTCCCTCGTAATGGCTTTTTTATCCTTTCATTACTACTACTTGATTGTTGCCTTGTTCTTTTTTATCATTTATAGGATGATATTTCAAAAATTCCCTAAACTTTTCTATTCGAACTTTTTTTTCAAGCTATAGTATCTTCCACCTCTGAACAAAGTCAAAATATTTTAATTATAAACCCTTTTCCATCGATCGCAGCTACCATCTCTCCTGATCCCCTTCTCACTCGATCCTCTAACCCTACTTTTTTTATTGCTACACATAACTTCTTAGATAAACTATATTCCTCATCACTTAAAGCTAAAGTTGTTTAGAGCACTAAGCTCAATCCAAAGCTAAACTAAAAGCATGTTTTAGGTGAAAGCTCAAGAGGTATGCTTTAATACTACCCCAATTGACACAAATGGATGCCATATTGTTTCACCTTTAATTAAAACTCCAAAAGAGGCAATCAAAAGTTACTCGGCAACCTTGTTTTGTTCTTCTTGGAGAAACAACATCCTTTCCTAATTACTAATATTTGAGCTACAAGGAAATGGAAAAGTAGAGGTCTCAATAAAGTTCTCTTATCAAAAATTAACCTCCTCTTATTCAAATTCAATTACGAGGATTGAACCAAACGAGGTGCTAAAAATCAGACCATGGTAGCTCAACGACTTCCATATATTCCTTCATTTAAGAAACCAAGGATCGAGCTTGATTCAATTAGGTATGAGCACATCCCTATATGGATAAACATCCATATCATCCACTTAAGTATTGGTCTATAAAAGACTTAAGCTTACTGGAAAATTATATTGGCAAGCCTATTTACATGGATGAGACGAATGCTTTGAAGAGGAGAATAAGTTACATCTAACTATGTGTTATCATAGAGATGAAGAAAAAATCCCTTATATTATCCCCCCGATGAGGATGGGAAAAGGTGATACATTAGTTGAGGACACTGTAATAATGTCTTATCAGTAGAGGCCAACACTTAAGCAACAAAGCAAATAGTGGACAGCCACTAGAAGTAGGTTATAAAGGAGCCACAATTATGAACTAATAGGCACTGATACTTAAACCTTGGTAAAAATATTCCTTAAGAACTGCAGGATCCACAAGTTGTGAGTAATAAAAAGAACTTGATCATTGTGGAGCTAGATGACATTGAAAACAATAAAATTATATCCAAACACTTACAAACAGAATAAACATAAAAGATTAAAGGATAGTAATAGTCCTTATGAAAATGTTAAATGTATCATAATGAGCCATGTTCAAAAAGCTAATCATATTTTGGATCCTTCTCTACCTCTAGACATAATATAAAAGAGTAATCAAGAGTTTAAAGTTGTAAGCTATAAGTAATAAGAAGTTTAAGAGAAATAAGTAGATTTAAAG
>JANSVA010000008.1:17586419-17598661 GCA_025504915.1 Erythroxylum reticulatum | reverse complement strand
TTTTCGACTCATTTTAGCTCTTTTGCTTCCAAATTGTACCTAAAACCAAACATGAACTCAAATGAATGTCTTAAGCATTTTCATATCATTAATCACTAAGTTTTATGGAATAAATACCTAATTAATTAAACACATATCAAAACAGCTATTATAACTTAGAAGCTAAAGGAAATGTTTGTTTAAGAAACTTCAGAAGTGATTTCAACGACTGTGTAGACCACCTAGAAGTCACTAACCTAAAACAAGAGATGAAATTTTCATATGGAGCAATAAAAAAAGCTTTATTTGGTCGATCACAAAGCAATTGGCCATGACTTTAGTGAATAATGACTAATTAGTAAAATTTCTTGAGAGCAAAGATCTTTTCCTGAATCCATCCTTCTTTGATCACACTCCAATTGTCATTTAGGGGCTGCTTTTAAGTTATAAGAGGAAGTATCGCTTTAGATTAACAATTATTTTGCTAAAGATAAGGGATTTAATGTTGCTATTATCAAAGGATTGGCCACCTATATTCCAACCCACAAAAGTTTCATCTATGTGAGGAAACTTGACATAATTAGGAAGGAACTCAAAAAGCTCAATTCCAATAGGAGCAACAACAATGCTTTAGCAGTTACTTCAACCAAATCCTCACTTAACATAGCTCAAGAGGAGCTTTACATAGATCATAGAGACCTCTCCAAGATTTCAGAAGAGAAATTAGCTCTTAATGCTTACCTAAAAGTAGTATCCAATTATAATTCTTTGTTAAAAGCAAAGTTCTAGAACTTTTTAACTCAAGCAAAAGGACAAGAATACAATTATTTGTTTCATAAGTTAATACTAGAAAAGAAGAACATTAATAAAATCAACTCCTTTACTAAACATAATGGCATGATTTCAGCTTCCTAAGATGAGATCAAAGATGAAGCTTTCACATTCTTAAAGAATTCACTAGGAACTTAGGATTCCAATTGCTCCTCAATCCAATAGATCAAGTCCTTCATTACAAACTAAATACCAAAAGAACATAAGGAGCTTTTAACGAGACCTTTCATGGACCATAAAGTGGGAAGAGTAGTATTTTCAATCAATCTTGAAAAAGCCCATGGTCCTGATAGCCTTAATAGGCTATCTTGTCAAATATCTTGGCCTCAAATTTAAAAAAATGGTGACAAATACTGTTTTAGAATTCTTTAAATCAAGGAAACTACTAAAGGAAAACCTTCTTGTGCCTCATACCTAAAATCTATGGCCACGACTCCTTTAACCATGACTCCCCTCCTAATAGAAGTGTTTGGTTTCCCATTGAACTTTATTGGATAGATAAGTTAATGCATAACAACTACCCCCTTAAGTATCTTAATCAATAGTGACCATCAAATATGTTCAAATGAAAGAAAAGATTAGGGCAAGGTGATCTTATCACACTTCACTTATTTGTTTTACTGATAAAACAGAAAATATGATGTCAACTTTAAATATCATGTAAAATGTAAGAAGTTTAGGTCATTATAGCTTATCATTTGCTGATGACTTGCTCTTAATAATAATAAGACTTTGAGCATTCTAATGTCTTTTATTTTAATAAATTCAAGGATTTATTGAGCTTAGCCTTAAATCCTAGGAAAAGTTGCCTCATTTTCTAAACTAGTGCTCATTATATAGTGGGATGGCTTTCCATAATTACAGGTCTCCAATCAAGAGAACCTCTCTTTTATTATTTAGGCCTTGCTATCTTAATAAGGAAACTTCATTTTAGGGACCACATATTCCTAATAGAAAGGATACAAAGAGTCTTAACAACTAGTGCAATAAATCATTGTCTTTTATAGGTAGACTATAATTAATTAATTTTGTAGTAAACTCTATTTGTATATTTTGATCCTCATACATTTTCCTCTCAAGTGATTATCTAAAACCATTGATAAAATGATTAAAAGCTCCCTTTGAAATGGAAGGAATGATGGTTTGTTAGACCCCTAAGTTCAGTCTGTGGGATCGTGCGAGTGTTGGCAAGCCTTGGCCAATGCTTAACACGTAAGTTGGCAAGAGGAAGGCGTGTTGACGAGAAACAAGGAAAAGTTTTACGAGTTGACGAGTAAAACCCGAGGAACTTGCGAAGTAGGTAAGGGATGCGGGAAGTATCAACAAAGATCTCAAGAGTAGGCGAGATTCGATACACGTGGGCACGAGTAGGTACACATTGGCGGAAATCTTCGACGAGACATGAGATTCGGATGTGAGGCCGCGTGAAGTTGGAAAACTAAGTCATGCAAGACTCGAGAGTGCGCAAGAAGGTGAAAAGGTATATGAGACTCGCAAGGATGCGCGAAGGCATGCAAGCACAATAAGGCGCACAAACACTTAACTTTGGTGAGGCAGGTCAAAGGTATGTAAATGGGCGAGGTTTTATACTAACTCGGATTGTGACTTGTGACTTAGTCATGGAGCGACGAGACTGCACTATGAGGGAGCTTGATCATGGAAGATGGACTTATCCATGGACATGCATTGATGGACTTATGTGCGGATAGCTTTCACTAAGGCAAACATGAGCGAGTGAGATCAAACTTGGTGCAAATTTTGGTAGAGCATCAGACCTTGTAGAGATTGACTCGACCCAAGCTATGAACTTGGCTATGTTCGGATGAATGGACCACGACTAATGGACTTGTTGTGGGAAGCATGAGATCAGGCCAGCGTGCTAGTGGGCTCCGGCAAGGTCACATTGTATCATCAACGGATAGAGATCATAGGGAGATCTTGGATGATGTGGCGATGACTGGGAGTTAGAGTGCAGTGAAACTCAACATCTGAAGATAGTGTAGATCTTTGCGGATAAGGATGGTAGTGTTCTAGATAAATGTAAACTCTATCTTATGTTATCTTGTTAGATTATATCTAATCAGTTAGAGTCCTATTTGGATGGGGGTGTTATCCAATTGGTTCATGTAATCTTATCTGATAGAGATAAATGTGATCTTAGATAGTACAAATTTAGTGAGAATTTGTGACTCCAAGTTAGGATGCCTATATATAGCTCATTCGAGCTTTGCTCTTCTCAGAGGAGGGGATTCATTCTCAGAGGGCGAGAAATCAAAGAAAGCATTCTTTGTATTCTTTTGAGGGAAAGTAATATAAAGTTGGTCTTTTGACCGTATCTCTATGTGTTTTCTTGTTGCCTATATTTTTTGTTACTTTTGCATTGTTTCTTCGAGTGAGTGCGAGGTAAACACTTCGAGGGTGGGGAAAGGCTGAGTCTTACTTTAACGGATTTAAATGAGACTATCGTACAAAGGGTGTGAGTGAACAACTTCGGGTGAAAGTTTGAGTCTTCAAGGTTACCTTTGTAACAACTGGTATTAGAGCCAAAGTTTGAAATGACAGTAGGCAACTTGACAGAGCGAGTGTCTAAGGTGGAGACACTCCTTGGACCTATTCCTCAGGGGGAGGAAGAAGTCACTTCTCACAATATTCGTTTCGAGATGTTGGAGGCGAGGATCCAACAGTTGCAACAACAGATAGTAGATTTGTTGAAGGCACAAGAGGAGTCCCAATTCGAGATCACTGTACTAAGGCATGTCGTTACAATAATTGATGTCGAGCAAGGTGAAAGATCAACACCGCAACTTTCTTCTGTGAAGGTACATGAACAGAGGGTGTTTGAAGGCGTGCGGGATGCTAAGGTGTTGGAGAACTTCTTGTGGGATATGAAGCAGTACTTTGCAGCTGCTAGAGTATATGACGCTGATAAGGTCAATGTAACGACCATGTACTTGGATGGGGATGCCAAACTCTAGTGGGGGACGAGGACTTCTGCGGAGATTAGCGCGGATAGAACTCTCGTAGATACATGGGAGCTCATGAAGAAGGAGTTGAAGGATCAATTTCTTCCCATAAATATTTCTTGGCTCGCGAGGGATGCCTTGAAGAAGCTAACGCATGATGAAACGGTAAAGGATTATGTAAAATCTTTTAGTTCTCTCTTACTTGATATTGAAAACATGTCAAACGAGGATAATCTCTTCAAATTTTTATCTGGGTACAATTATGGGCACAAATGGAGTTGCGGAGGCAAAATGTGAAGAACGTGGTTAGTGCAATCGCGACCGCTGATGCCTTGGTGGACTTTCAGGCGATGAAAGAAACTAAGGTAAACTCCTGTAATTCTACGAAGGGCAAAGGCCATGCTCAACAAGAGAATACCGAGGGAAAAAAGAAGAAGAATTCCAAGAAGGGAGACTTCCAGTGGAAAAGCAAACAAAATGGTGGGTCCGAGAGTGGGGAGATGTCCTCTAAAAAGGGCCAGGTTGCTTGTTATCTGTACGGTGGATCACATTATGCAAGAGAACGTCCGAGGAAAGAGAAGCTAAACGCCCTGATTGTTGAAGAAGAGGCAGAATCTTCGGACAAGGCGGCACTAAATCCGATTGCGTTGTTGAATGTGGTTAGTAAAGAACCTAATCCTTATAATGAACTGATGTATATGAAGATACAAGTTAATGGGATAAAGGTGGCCGCGATGGTGGATACGGGTGCATCACATTCCTTGGTGGTGAAAAGAATGGTGCGTAAGTTGGGGCTTAAAATGTCCAAGACCCCGACGAAGGTAAAGACCCTTACAGGTTAGGCACAAGCGGTGATGGGAGCTGCTTACAACGTCCGAATGAGCATAGGGAGCTGGAGTGCCAGGATGAAATGCATGGTCGTACCACTTGAGGATTTTGAGTTGATATTAGGGATCGATTTCCTTAAGGCAACAAAGACGGTACTGTATCCAAGTTTGGGAGGTATGATGGTTATGTATGGTGAAAAATTCTTCTTTGTTAATTGTTGTAGATTCATTGGTGGGACGAAAGAGACTACAAAATTGGTAGCACATATGTCAGCTATGATCATTGAAAAGGAGTCGAACCATGCTCGAGGAAACCCGAAACAAAAGGCAGGTAAGGATCAAATAGTTGCCAAGATCGAGAAGGATCAAGGTGATGAGGAAAGCTTAACGGATCGAGCTCTTCTCAACATGTCTTTAGTGGGCGCAATAAGCCATGAGGAGGCGAGTCTAAGTGGAAGCAAAGGCAACCCCGATGGAGTGTGAAAATGGTATGTGGGTCAAATACCAATCGATATGAAGACTTGCTATCATCTTCAAAAGCTAACCAAGGAGTCTTCGAGGGAACCACTAGTAGAGGAGTGCCCACAGATTATTTCGACGAGGGCGTCGAATTCTTTTAGTGGGGGTGGTTTGTTAAACCCCTAAGTTCAGTCTGCGGGATCGTGCGAGTGTTGGTGAGCCTTGGCCAATGCTTGGCACGTAAGTTGGCACGAGGAAGGCGTGTTAACGAGGAACAAGGCAAAGTTTTGCGAGTTAACTAGCAAAACCTAAGGAACTTGCGAAGTAGGCGAGGGATGCGGGAAGTATCGATAAAGATCTTGATAGTAGGTGAGATTCGATACGCGTAGGTGCGCATTGGCGAAAATCTTCAATGAGACATGAGATTCAGATGCGAGGCCACGCGGAGTTAGGAAACTAAGTCATGCGAGACCCGAGAGTGCGTGAGAAGGCACAAAGGTGTATGAGACTCACAAGGATGCGCAAAGGCATACGAGTATGATGAGGTGCACAAACACTTAACTTTAGTGAGGCAGGTCAAAGGTATGCAAATGGGTGAGGTTTTATACTAACTCAGATTGTGACTTGTGACTTAGTCATGCAGCGACGAGATTGCACCATGAGGGAGCTTGATCATAGAAGATGGACTTAGCTATGGATGTGCATTGATGGACTTATGTGCGGGTAGCTTTCACTAAGGCAAATATGGGCGATTAAGATCAGACTTAGTACGAATTTTGATAGACCATCGGACCTTGTAGAGATTGACTCGACCTAGGCTAAGGACTTGGCTATGCTCGGATGGATGGACCACGACTAACAGACTTGTTGTGGGAAGCATTGGATCAGGCCAATGTGCTAGTACGCTTCGGCAAGATTACATTGCATCATCAACGGATAAAGATCACAGGGAGATCTTAGATGATGTGGCGATGACTGGGAGTTAGAGTTACAGTGAAACTCAACAACTGAAGATAGTGCAGATCTTCGTAGATAAGGATGTTAGTGTTCTAGATAAATGTAAACTCTATCTTATGTTATCTTGTTAGATTATATCTGATCGGTTAGAGTCTTATTTAGATGGGGGTGTCATCCAATTAGTTCATGTAATCTTATCTGATAGAGATAGACGTGATCTTATATAGTACAGATTTAGTGGGAATCTGTGACTCCAAGCTAAGATGCCTATATATAGCTCATTCGAGCTTTTCTCTTCTCAGAGGAGGGGATTCATTCTCATAGGGTGAGAAATCAGAGAGAGCATTCTTTGTATCCTTTTGAGGGAAAGTAATATAAAGTTGGTCTTTTGACCGTAACTCTGTGTGTTTTCTTGTTGCTTATATTCTTTGTTGCTTTCGCGTTGTTTCTTCGAGTGTGTGCAAGATAAATACTTCGATGGTGGGGAAAAGCTGAGTTTTACTTTAACGGATCTAAGTGAGACTGTTGTACAAAAGGTGTGAGCGAGAAATTTCGGGTAAAAGTTCGAGTCTCCAAGGTTACCTTTGTAATAGTAGGTAGAATTTTAAAGTAAGTTAGGCTTATATGTGTCTACCTCGAAAGGAAGGTAGGTTAAGTATCATCCCGATTAGTTTGTCTAATAAAGAGTTGATTGGGAACATAATTTAGAGACTAATAACTAATAAGGATGCTTTATGGGTAAAATGGGTATGCACATACTTCTTAAAAGATAGAAATTTTGGGGAAATTAGTCCTAACCCTTCCCACTATTGGTTCTTTACTTAACTAATTAAACTTAGGAATTTGTTAATTGATCACTTTAAGTACATAGTGGGGAATAGAGAGTTGGCCTCTCTATGGTCTAATAATTGAAGGAAGATAGGCCATTTAAAGGACACAAATTGGTGGTATATAAACAGAGATAGATATCCAAGTCACTTTTAAGTGAATATCTATATATTTTCCAACCAATGGATCAATCTCCTACGTAACTTAAGTTATGTATTTTATGAGTATAATCTTATATTAGGAAGTTCTGACACCTACAAATGACGTAGCCAAATTATAGGCATTTTCATCACCATTTCTTGTAAAGCTTGTAAAGAGCTATTAAGAGCCATAGGTACACCTTAAGCTTGGTGGTGTGAACCAATCTGGAGCCATGGAAGAAGTTCTGGACGACACGAACTATGCCTCTTGAGCTACGAACCACACCTGTTGCTGGCGGTGAATTAAATGAAGCTAGTTACGCAAAATAATTAAAACTTATTTAATAAAGACTGATCGTTTATAATTCTAAGCAAACGATAAACCTTTTTTTGTTTTTCTATTTAAAGAATGATTGTAGTTTATTTGTAGGCATTCAAAGAAATATAGACATAAAAAAAATTTTACAAACAAGTTTGTTCTTGTTTTCTTTGATTAAACTGAGACAGTTTAATTGATCTGGTGAGTGTATCCCAGACCAACGATTCACTGAGCTATCCAGTGACTGGAAAAGATTAGGTGGATTCCGGATCTCAGAGTTCAAAATCTGTTTATTCAAACTCTACATCATGTGGCGATTCTATTTCGCTATTCTGGGCCTTAGAGTGATCATCCTTGTGCACGCATCACTTGGAGTCTAATAATATGGAATAGAAAAAACTTACCTAAGGTCTCGTTTTTCATATGGTTAATGGCTAAAGTAAGATTAACCACCTTTGCTAGGCTTAACTACCTCATCCTACTTGGCACTTGCTATTTATATAAGGATAAACCTTAATCCATTATGCACCCTTTTTTTCTCTAAATATAGTTTCTCTGGTTAAATAAGGAAAAAATTGTGCTATATGTCTTCATGAGATTCCAAGAGCCAATTACATAGAACTCGTAAACTGATTAAGTGTTATAAAGAAAACTTTTAAAGGTGACAAACAATTTACCTAGTAGCTTATGGATCTTACAAGTATAAAACATGGACAGAAATGAACTATAGATGCTTTAAAAGTGTTGAGAATTCAAATGAACAAGTTCTAATGCGTCTATATGCTAGATAAGGGAGCAACTTAACCTAAATGAAGTGAGGAAGGGATGTAGCAAGACATTAGTCATAGCTTAGAGACTAGACACAAACTAGCAATATGTAGATCAAATGGAGAATAATCAACTAGATGATTAACTAGTAACAATTATAACTCCTATTCAAGAAGCAAACACTCAAATTTCCTACTCTGTCTAAAAACAATGTGGATGATAAAAGTTAGCTAAATGGTTTGTCATCTAAAGAATTAAGTTTTTTTTTTACATAAGACAACTTTGTACTTACTAATTCTTTAATATATTTACCTTAAAAAGACTTTTCAACATATATATGTGCACGTAAAGATAAAATATTTTTACTTTCCAAAAAATGATATAATATTTTAAAGATTTAATTATATTACTACATTTTAATTTATTATAATATGTATAAATAATTAAATTATATAACAATAAAATTATAGTTACATATTTTTATAAAAATAATAAAATTATACTATAGATACCTTCCTTTTTACGTGTTTAAATGTTAAATAGAATAGTAAATTTAAATTTATGATTATAATAATAGATAAAACCCTTTAATATATTAATAAGTATATTCATTTTAATATTTTTATATTGCATTAATCATAAATATAAATAAAATTTTAAAAGCTAGAATACACATTTGAAAATAAATATAATAAATGTTATTACTAACTATAACTAGAAAACAAAATTCTACTTAATCCAAAATTTTCCATTGATTTCGAATCTATAATAGTGCGAAAAGAAGGCCCAACTCTAAGTTATTTAAGAATTTTAACGTTAAGTTTCTCGATCATTTACCTTAGGATTAGTTAGCTATATTTCTCAATGGGGATAAGAGAAGGGATATAATTCCGTAGTAAAGTGTTACCTTGACATAGTGGAAGTCATTAATTCAAGCCTGAATATCCCTAAACCCAATGTGGGTTTTTCTATTTTGACTTGCTCCTCCACCGTCGTGATCGAATGAGAATGATAAATGGCTCGTGAAAGAATAAAACTATTTCATTTATTCTTCTATTTATATTAATGTAGGATATGTTGTCAAACTTGTTCCAAATTCTTAGATCGATTCAATATATCAATATCAGTTCAATTCGTTGAATTACATATTTAACGAGCATTCTTAATATTATGTCTTGAAGAGGATTCAAACCTCCACACTCTTTAGCATGGGATTTTAAGTTTTGCATGTCTACCATTTCACCATCAAGGCATCTTAGAAATGAATCATATTCCCTGAATATGATATATATCCAGTGTGATGTATGGAGTATATGACAAAGGTAGCGTCTTGAAATCTTTCTATTGATTGGTCATGTCATACAGACTTGATTTAGACATCCAATTGCTTCAATTTGAATTGTCTAGAAGATACCTTTTATATATTATTATATCAAAATTATATTAAAAAATGAACAATCAAACTCATTTCTTGATTCAATAGAAGCCCAAGGATGTAAATAGAATAAAGTCTCTAATAAGAAGATATACATGTAAACAAATAGGTCTGATTATACCTACTTAGAATGAAACAATGAGGGGATCCGTAAATAAACATAGTATCTATTTACACACACCTAAATGACCACTTCTTATTCTTATAATGAGAACATAGTATCTATTTAGATACACCCGAATGACCCCTTCTTATTCTTAACATTTATTTTAAGTTAAAACTCTTCAAAACTTTGATATGGATTAAATACTAATTTTTTTATCATAGAATGCGTCTTGTCAAGGTTACGAAAAATAACTTTTTAATAATTATATAAGGTGAAAGTTATAAACCTTTCATATAATTTAAGAAACCTTAAAACAGCCTTACATTCTTTAAAATTCTTGAAAAAACTCTTTTTAGTTTTTAGTTTTTCAGAAAAACCTTCTTTTAGACTTCAATTAAAAAATAAATACAAAAGACATGTAATATGAAAATTTTTTATGGACTAATCAGATACTATTTATATGACGATTCAACCTTATTGTTAACATGCCAAGTTTAAGAATTGAGTTGAGTTACCATATTAGTAACATTTGATTAGTTCACTTTTGATATTCATATTGTGTATGTTTTTTCGTTATTTTTTAAACCAAAATCTAAGATAAGGAGGTTTTTTTTAAAACTTAAAACTACGAATTTTTTTCGAAAATTTTAAAAATTAGGAAGTTTTTCTAAGATTTTTTAAATGGTTAAGGTCCAATTTGCAACCTAACATTTGAAAAACAAATTCTAAGATGGACCCTAAAGTTATCTTTGGTATTAATTTATTCGCTAACATTTTCAAAATGGAGCAATTTAACCAAAAAAGCAAAAGCTCACTCCTACAAATAAGCATTATGTCCGTGTTAAGTTGGGCTACATGGACATACCACATAAAGTTAACTGCCAACATAACAGCTGACAAGTATATAAATATTAGTTTCTTATCTTAAATTTATTTATTTATTTATAATTATTTTCCAGAAATTAAAATTAAAAAATTTAAACCCTGTCTTTTTCTTCTTCTTAATTACTAAATTATGATCTTTGTTATACTCGAACAATTCCTTCGGTGTTATGAAACTACTAACTATCTATATGTGTGCTTTGAAAAATGTTTGCCGACAATTGGGCAAGTGCTTGAGGAAACGTTTAGTCTTCTTCCTAGTAATTTCATAAAAGATTATTTAAAAAAATGATTAAAAGGATGTCATTTAAGACTCATTTGTTGTTGGGTCACATAAAAATCTAAACAGGCTACCCACATCTTCGTTGAGTTTTGGAGCTCCCTTTCTAGGAAAGAAGAAGATAGGGTTTTAATTTTTTTTGTTTTAATTTCTAGAGAACAATTAAATATATATATATATATATATAATATAATAACCACACGCGGCAGTTGATTTATCTCACATGTTTAAGTAACTTAACAAGACAACTTTATTTAATCAAATGAGCATTTTTGGGTAAATTGCTCTATTTTAAAATTATAATAGGGTAAATTGATACATGACATGAGATAAAGGTAAAAATCATTTATAACTTTTTGTCGAATGTTGGGGACAAATCGGACTTTTCACCCTTTTTAAAAGGAGATTTATATCTTTTACAGATATATAGATTATGATAATCTGTTAATTGCAAAAATGACACATACATCCTTTCAAAAAAACTTTTTTAAATGAACAGAAAAGTAAAAAGATTACCGTAAGCTCCTCTCAACTATTCCATTTTATTTGATTCCATTAGAACTCTTCCATGTAACCAAACTTAAATTGGGGGTAATACTCAGCATGGCAATCATAATCACAAGAGAAAAATAGACATAAGGAGTAAGAGCATAGCACAAACAGCCACATCCAATAACCAAGAGAAGTGTAACGGAGGGAGAAGCATCCAGCATTTTGAAACTGAGAATTGTTAAATTCATAATTCACAATTATTCCCATACAAATCCATTCCCTGATACAAAACCAACATCCAGTTGTCCTTAAAATTGATTCAAGACCCAAACCTACGAAGCCCATCAGACACACCTCAAAACCCAAGCTTACAAAGTGTTTGATTGCTATACTTAAAGGTGAGGACAGATGACAGAGACGTAAAAGTTATGTGACTTATAGTGTTTGCTTATTATCTTCACCCATTTTTGTTCTGTCTTTAGAGCACAAGGATAAAAAATTTTTGTTTCTTCCAAGACTGTGATACGAGATTTTTTATCCCAAAGACAAAAACAAAATACATAAGGAAAAGTAAGAAATAACCCTCCCATCTCACATAAGCAATTTTTTATTCTTAATTATATTATTAAACTACTCTTCCTCCTCCTCACCATTATCATTATTCTTATTATTATTATTATAATAAATTTTAAACTTATTATTATTATTATTATTATTATTATTATTATTATTATTATTATTCATAGTTAATTTTCTTATTATTATTTTTATTATCATTATTATTCATAATTAATTTTCTTATTATTATTATTATTATAATTATTAAATTCTTTATTATTATTAATTTTCTTCCTCCTCTTTTTATTATTATTGTTATTTGTTAATTTTTTTACTAATACAAATCATTCGTTTTAAAATAATTAATGAATTACATATTTTTAATCATATTATAATACATAAATATTTTAGTCATTAT